>MU279752.1:198931-460798 GCA_022385655.1 Xylaria intraflava
CGAGTGGGGCAGGCCCCCCCCCCCCCCCCCCCCCACCCGCCCCCGGCCGCGGGGGGACCGAGAGGGTAAGCAGGGGCCCCCGGGGGGCCCCCCCCCCCGCGGGCCCCCGCCGGGGGCCCCCCCGCCCCGCCCCCCCTAGATATGTAGGTAGATCAAAAGTCTCCGGTTTAATTATGTTTTTCCAGCCATGCCTTGGATCCCTGGTACATTATTCCCGCTTTTTGGCCCCGTTAAAACGTATTAATGTAAACATACCCGCTTTCCTACTTTTTCTTCCTTTTCCTTCTCGTTTTCCGTCGTGTCTGTCGTGGTGGCGTCGGTTGATTATCTATGTCTGACCGGACGCTGGTTATGATATTCCGTAGCGGAGCAGGGGGTGAAACTCCTCGAAGTGACATGACGACGTACGTACGTGGTTGGCGGGGGCAGAGCAGAGTGGGTGGATGGATAATAGGTAGGTAGGGATAAAGGCGGGCGCCGTGGTCGTGCCGCGATTTCACGTCCGGGGCCACTCCCGCTTCAAGGCGGCGGCGTCGGCGCCCTCTTGCAGCCCGCCGCGGTCGTCATGCTCCGTCTTCAGCCTATGCGTCGCGTCGCCTGGCGGTCGCTGCCCGGCCTCGTCGGAGCTGCCGTTCTCCGTTAGCATCGGGTGTGAGTGCATCAGTTCGTCGCGGCGGATCATCATGGACGGGGCGCGCATTTGAAGCTGGTGGGGGTTCTTCTGCTTAGTTCTCTTGTAGGCATCCGGGGTGGCGGCATGTGGGGGGACTCGGGGGGGGTATATATTGCGTGTAATGTTGCGGTGTTTATGAATATGTGTATGTGTAGATAGGGGTAGGAAGGCCGAGAGGAATAGACATAAATCGGAAAACGGAAACCGAAAGAATAGACGAGAGGAAAGAAAAGGGGGAAATACCTGAGACATAGCAAGCGCGTACCGAATCCCGAAATCCCCGCCGATCTTCCGCAGCCGGCCCAGCACCCACGACCGCTGCGAGTCCGTGACGTAGTCCTGCGAGATGACGACCGTCAGCGGCCATGTGATGAGGTACCCCGCCAGCCCCTTGATGCTGTCCTCCTCGCCGCAGGCGAACGAGCCGAAGCTGGACGTCTGCGCCGGCGGGTCGCCGGGCACGACGGCGTCGTCGGCGCCGAGCCCCATGCCCTTCCGCTTGAGGTGCCAGCCGAGGAAGTACGGCACGGAGGCGATGATGTCGGTGATGGCGTCGCGGCAGACGCTGGTGGCGGTGACGTACTCGGGCGTGATGCGGTAGTCGACGGGGGCGCAGACCCAGGCGGCGCAGCGCACGATGACGGCGTGCAGGATCAGCCGGACGGCCCGGCCCGTGTTCACCGAGCTCGCGATCCAGATGTCGTTGTACACGTCCACGCGCCCCGGGAACACGTCCACCTGGCTGTAGTCGCCGTCCTCCGGCACGCTGTCCTCCCACGCCACCGTCGTGTGGCCCCAGTCCGCCGGCACGCCCTGCTGCCACGCCATCACCTCCCGGTCCATCGCCTGCGCCTTGCGGATGATGTCCAGCATCAGCTCCACCGTCTGCGGCGTCTTGACCGCCCGCGCCATGATCTGCATCATCTGCGCCCGGAGCTCGCTCGTCTTGATCATCAGGTTGCGGACGCCTAGGTCCGTCTTGCCGAACTCGGTGTCTTCTAACCACCATTCTGCGCCCATAGACGGCGCCTTGTCTGATGCGAGGCAGTAAACTGTCTATTGTTTTTTGGTTATTTTGGTCAGCGTCTGTCCACACGGGAATAGGTTCGGGGTCGTAGTAATAGTGAATCCTCGGCCAGCTTACCATTAATGAGCGCACGGCGACGAAGAGCTGCAAGCCGGTCCTGGTCTTGACTTGCTTCTTGCCTCGGGCCTTGACTAATTGCACGGCGCCTTTGATGTGCGAGCCCCAGCTGGACGCATTGATCTGTTTCGCCGAGATGCTCTGGACGAGGAATTTCATGTTAGCTAGCACGCAAGGCACGTAGTCGTTCCCGTAAGATTCCATCGTACGTACCTCGAACATCCCTAGTAAGAGGACGGTCGCCAGCGTAGCGTCCGATAGCTGCGAGTCCTTGTCCCGGAGCGCGGCGTTGGTCTTGCCGAGGGCCAGCAGGTACTCGCTTAGTGTTTTGTCCCATAAGTCGACGACCCTCACGCCGCGGCGGTTGTCCATGAACGCCAGCGAGCACGCATTGAACGCATGCTGGAGGTGGCTGTCAGGGCCCTCTTGCTTGAGGAGCGGGAGGACATAGGCGAAGTGTCCGACGGTCCGGCCATCCTTGGGCATGAGGATGAAGTTCGCGACGAAATTGCAGGCGGCCCGTTCCTGCAGCGATAACGCCGGCGGCGGCGTCACCGGCCAGAGTCCCGGCGCCGCCGCGCCGGCCGAGAGAGGCGACAGGCTGGACGCGGTGTCCGGAAGAAAGGCGTCCCCCTTTCCCGCCTTCTGCGTCAATGCTTTCCTGTTGACCTTCTGCGCCCTTCGCTCCGTGGCTTGCGTCTCGTTGCGGAACACCAGGTCAAAGTCATCTTTGTAGCCTGGACATTGCCGTCGTGATTTAGCACACCGGTTACACGTGGGCTTCGTCTCATCACACTAGATAGAGCGGGAAGGGAAAGTGTCAGTGCCTCTTGGCTCGGCAATCGTTCGCCCGGCACCAGCCGGGTAGGTGACAACTTGCCTTGATCCTCCTCGTCCTACACATCTGGCACCCTCGCGAGGGCTGTCCGCAGTACACCATCTTGAACGAGGCAAACTGGTACTATATGGCCCCGAACAGACCTGGGTTCATATGCCGGCTGGCGGTTATGGCGGGGTTCCCGGAAGCTGAGCGGAGTTGAGCTCTTCGTTACTCCCCTCGTTAACCCCTTACCGACGACTTCGTCTAGCGTAGATCCGGCTTCGATGTACGAGATGATGCCGTCTCTGTTTTCTCTCGGCTTTATGCTTTAGTTTCTAGGTCGAATGCTAACGGTTGTCGCAGCCGGGATGAACAACGCTCGTCATCAAATGCGTCATTGGCCTCTACTAGTACTCCGTCCCGGCCTGTCTCAGAATGTCAAATAGAGATCCACCGACCTGGCAGATCGGGGAAACAGCAAATGATGGCGGTTCGACTCGGTTTTTAATCTCGCTCGCTCAAGCACCCCGTGCCAGATAGAGTGCTGTTAGGGACAGGGCAGGTCCAGATTGCCTGCCCCTCAAAGATACGTCGCCCGGATCGTCGATGGCGTCGACGCTTCCCCGGGCTGATGAGATCTCAATACTCCTGCCCAATGGCAGTAGAGCTGAGTAGATAAGGGTGACGGTCGGCTTCGGCACCGAAAGTCAGTGACCCAGATCCGTGACTCCACTTGACTGGCGATTTATTATATCAAGCCCTGGGTCCGTTAGTGGGATGAAAGGTGAGGTAGCGATTGGTTGCCGAAGTACAGCGAGATGACACCCACGACCGGGTGTGCCTAGTAGCAGTGTTGGGAGCCTCCTGACAGAAGAAGCAGAACATGTGCAGATCAACGGGGAATCTGGAATGTGAAGCGTTAGCGACGTGACAGTGGGAAGACGAAGCAACAGCTAGTGGCAAGGTTGGTCCGGTATACGTCCAGTGCGAGACGGTCACATTCTCATTAATACCGCGGTGAAGGCGGAGTCGGAAATAAGGTACGTAGCGAGACGGCAGGGGCTGGAAGGGTAGATAGAGAGCCCGAGTCCGGCTCGTCCTGCCTGGCCGGGGTAAACTGGATGATGTAATATTGGGCGTCTACCGCTCACAGTGCCACGGCGTCTTCTCTCATTTATGCTCTCCCCAGTCCTCCAACTCATGGGCCGCACGGGGAACACTTCAGACGCCAAGGTTCACTATTGGAAGATCCCGTCTAGCGCATCCTGGCACTACCTTGATGTGCGCGATGTCCAAACCCGATTCCCATCGCAGCGATGGTTTTCCTTTTCTCACTACGTGGGTAGCGTGCCGCCAAGGACACAACCAGCTAGGCCAGAGCCAGCCGAGGCTTTCTCAGTTGGGACAAGCGTGAGATGCCACTCACATCTTAGGTAGTATTTCCTGTAGATCCTACCACGCGTGTGCTTGGCGCCCACAGGCCGGGTTGCTGTTTGGCTTGCTCATGAATCAGGGCGGTTAAAACTCGTGGGTCCACGTATTCATACCTATTATTAAGTTATTAGTAGTACTGTAAGTAAACCCACACGCCGGCCTGCTTAAAAATACTGATCTTGCCAAACTCTTTCCGTCTCTGCTCCGAGCCGTGAGACGCCCCGAACGAGCCGAGTCACGAACACGTTTCGTTAAGTAGTTGGGCTATAGTGCCAATGGCCAAGGACATGGCATGGACATGGCATGGACATGGCCTCTTTGCAGTCGAGTAGGTACCTACTTCGTACGGATACGCTGTATCAACAACCCAGATATCCCAGGGCCGAGTGGCGAGCGGCTTGCTAAGCAGCAAGGTCATCAGAACGGCCATGGCTGTCTAGAATGCAGATCCCTCTCATTCCACATCGGATCATTTCCAACGTTTTGACGATCACGATCGTGTATGGTGGAATATTGCCGCACCCGGCCACACGTACATTTCGTATCCCGTCAGGCCCGTCAGGCCCGTCAGGACGAAGATCATGAGGGGCATATACACACGGCAGTAGGTTAACCGTGATACCAAGACCTGCCTAAACTCTAGGAGTCTAGTCTACCAGGGCTAGACAATATTGGCCTGCACATAATCTATTTCCCGTATTGCTCGGACCGGGAAAATACTGTACGTGGGATATCGCAATAGCCGGGTCGATGGTCAGTATCTAGACAGATGTTGGCGATAGTGCTTCATCCTGGACGCCCATGCCAACAGCACGTACGTCCGTAGACATATTCCAATCTACAGACTATCTGATATCCACTATATACAAGATCTCGTTACCTACTGTTCCCTACCGTATCATACCAGCCAGATGGCAAACCCCCCCGCAGCAAAAAGCAAAGGAAGTTGCCGGTCTAATAGAAAGGAGGGAGGGAATTCCCAAGTTCCTTTCACTGGCCCCGGGTTTCCCCGGACAGCAACAGACGACGGGATTCGTGGAGAAGATCTGACGGCTGAGTTTTTCCTCCTCCCACGACTGACACACATACGCAGAGACATCCACCACATATGTACGCAAAACAGAAAGCGGTATACCGGTAATTATCTATCTGGCGTGGCCCCCACGAATGATAGGTTGCCAGTATTAATATAGCTGCTCATACAGCCAGCATGCCGGCAAGGATCTGATGACAGATGCACTTTCCACTTGTCAGGCAGGTTTTATCGGCGCCTCTCCATGTGAGCCCACGTATGTGGCGGCCCCTTGCCGGAGGTCAACAATGTCAGAGTTCCTGTCTAGCTCGCCGACCACGTCACCGCCGGCATCAAGAGGCAGTTCAGTGACAATCTGCTTAAGCCCGTCCAATGTACGCGACCTACGTCGACCTACGCGAGACCCTAGAGATCCAGCGCTCGATCCGGCACTTCACACGCACGCACGTCAATTCTGACACTTGGGGAAATACATCTGCGAAGTGGTATTGAAGAGCGAGAAGCCAAAGCCCAAGAGAAGGAAGGCGATATAAAAATACAAGTACATTATACCAGGCGGCGAGAGATGGCGCAGCGCCCATTTATTTCAGGCCCGGGAGATGATCTCGCTACCGGCCGTCCGTCCAGCCGCAAGCGAATGCCAGAAGAGAAAGGTTGAAACAAGGCAAGCCAAAGCAACGGATCTCCTACGCGCAAGAGCGGATGTGGTTCAAGTTATTAAGGTATATTGAGGGTCGCGAGTCGCGTGCATGTGAGAACCCGACGGGATGCTGTGCTCCACGATACGTCCTTGCCGGGCACAGGCAAAGCCGTAGACGAGATTGGGAGAGCTGCGAAGAGCTCCCCGTCGTAGAACCGGCGGTGTAACAATAAGCAGCGGACGGATACGGCGATTCCAGGCAAATGTAGAGTTCGCCATGATTGGATACCGCCGACGAGAAACACCAGGATAGAGCCCAAGAAAATAAACAAAAAAAAAAGCCAACAACAAAAAAAGAAGGCAATCGCCGCCAACCAGGACCCCTGAGCCACCCATGTATACCACACAACGTAGAGAAGAGAAACATAACCCCCCCGCGGCTTTTCAACGTGACATATTCAGGGACGACGCCTCCCCCCTTGGCGGACTGGAAACCCGACCTGACTTCTTTTCCTGCGGTCCCTCTCCTGCTCCTTTTGTGGTTCTGGTTTCGCCTTTGCGCCGTTGGCTCCTGGGCAGATGCTTGTCGGCTAGATTTCGCTACGACCTACCCGGCAGAGAGGTACCCATGCGGGATGATCGTGCTGATTTTCGTCATGGGAACCTCGAAACCTCAGCCATGCCGCTTTTAGCCCCCAGCACGCAAAACATTTGGCGAAGCAAACCCCGATCTTGCATACGCCGAAAAAGAAAAAAAAAGAAAGAAAGGAAAAGAAAAGAAAAGGGCTTGCTTTTGCATAACTCCGAATAATGTGGTCGTGGGATTGTATTTTTGGGGTTTTTTTTCGGTTTTTTTTTGGGTATCGATTGTAGGACTGAGCGCCTGACGGATTCTTATCGCCGCCGCCTTGCCGTTGGGTCTTTCTTTATGTGCGGAATCGGCAACTGGAACTTTTTTTTTTGAATCCTTCTGGGCATAATGCGACGGCGCCATTCAGGGGCCTTGTTGTTAAAGGGCGTACGATATGCCGCAGAGCAAGTAAGAAGGCGTCGATGAGAACATCAAAGCTCAACGTAGCACGCCGGTTCGACGTGGACAGCAAAGGTAAGCCATAAGACAGAACTAAGAAGCGAACCGATGTTGGTCCCGTTCCAGACCGGAAACCCGCCCCTTCTCTTCCACGGGATCAGTGGTTGACTAGCAGCTAACGGTTAACCGGCACTATGAACCCAAGAATCTGGAACAACCAACACAGCCACTGCGAGAAAGCACTATTGGGAGTCCGGGCCCACGACTAGAGCCAACCATGGAGGAGGTGGAAACCATTGGGCCTCGGGTGAAGCCGTGACCAACAGATCAACTCGGTTTCTCGGGTTCTCGTTCGCTGGGCCCTTTCACTTCAACTGGCACCCGGGGTGGAATGCCAACCTGGACCCTGGCCAATCTGATATGCGTTCCATTGGCCTGAGCGGTGAACTAATTACTAACGTCCAGGGTCAGACTCTTTGAACCCTGACCTGCAGGTGAAGCAAGCGATCTCGTTTCAAGCCGGCACTCAGGATGGTTCCCAGAGACATGGCTAGACCACACCACAGTTGTCTCGAACGACTCGCAGAAACTGACAATAACTTCGTGATCTGTTTCGACATAGTTGTCTCTATGCTGGGGGTTTAATTAGTAGACGAGCATAGCAAGGAAACCAGATACGTAGGCTCACAAACAGACACTTCACCAATAATACCTATTCTCTCACTTAAAGGTAGTTCAACCTAAACTCCCAAAACAAAAATACAAACAAATCCCCATGTTTTCAATCAAAAAAAGAGGCAACAACTGCCGGCCATAAGAAAAAGGGGATAATGCCAACACAACGATTCCCCGCGCAGATCCTCAATACGACGGTAACACGCAGCCTCTCCCACAGGCGAGTCCACAGTACCAACCCGTAATGCCCAGAGCCTAGCCCCATCACTCACAACCGAATCATCGGTATCTAGCAAGTCATACCACCCATACCGCGTCGATAGCTTCTCGAACAACACCAGTATCCCCCCATAACCCCTACAGCACTTTAAACCCCGACTCCCCTCATATCATCACTCCTAATACCCCTATTTCTACCCGAGATCAGAGTGTATTGAAATATCACGTGATTCAGTCTACGGAGCACCTCATAGCAGCTGCGTAGTTTGAGTTAACAGCCCGAGACTGAGGGGTATCACGCAAGTAGGTATTTAGTCGTGATAGCTAACCACAGCGAAATACATCCACAGAAGCACGAAGACAAATGGGGTTAACCACCCAGCGAAACAATCACGAAGACATCTATAACAATAAGGCTCAAAACCAGCCCAAATCCCAAGCTGACAAGCAACCCAGACAGCTGATAAGAGCGCCATGACGGTAATACCCCAAGTCATAGCCATCAAGTTCTCACCTCACCGACCGATATAGGTCATCCCAACGAAACCCCCAAGTCAACATGTCCAAACCATTGAAGAAACGAGGCGCGGAAGAGACTACAGGGATAACCACAGCTCGCTAGCGATCATAAGCAAAGCAATAACCCCCCAAAGACCCTAATCCTTCACCTAGATAGGCTATAGCACCAGGAACACCCCAGGAAACAGACGCAGGGAAAAAGAGAGTCGCCACATGGTCATCCGAGATCCCAAAAGCCCCCCCCCTTTCTCCCCCAGAAAAACAAAGAGAAAAAAAAAGAAAAAGAAAAAAGGAGTTAAGGAGGGTCAAGGGCTTGCTAGCCTCGCCTCGCCTCGCCATGCGCCAGACGCAAGGAAGGGAATGGAAGGGAAGGGAAGAAGGGCGAGAAGGGGGGGGGGGGGGGGGAAGAAATGCTACGTGGGGGCAGGCAGGCTGATCTGCTTTTCGGAGATTACGAATTGGCTTGTGCTTACCTCTCTCATACCCTCTCACTCACTCTCTCTCTCACACTCACACACACGCACACAGAGAAAGGTAGAAAGATAGAGGTAGAGAGAGAGGGGAAGAGAGAGAGAGAGGTAAAGGGATAGAGATACACCAGAAAAGACCAAGAAGAAAGAAAACGAAGAAAAGAAACGACGTCCTCTCACCCGTGACCGCGCTGAAGAGGAATCAGGATTCACAGCTTACCGCTCGTTTCCCGATGGCGGGCTTCAGCTCCGGGCACGGCTGGCGCAGATCATTATATCATCACATCATATTCATATTCATATTCATACCTAGGTAGGTATCTAGGTGTGGGAAAAAACACAAAAACGCGGATTCACGCATGGCGATGGTCTGGATGAAGGGCTAATCCGGGGCTTAACGTGCTCGATGAGCGAACGGGAATGAGGGATACATCACCATATACTCCATCTGAGGCGATGAGATTACTAATAACGAGAAAAAGACGGCCTGGAGAACCGCGTTGGTAAGGTATCGAACGTACACTCTACTCACCCCGTCAACTAGTTTCATTTCGTACATCTCAGCATGAACCATGCGGGGCCCCATCTCACTCAGTGACGATGCGCGCCTATTACCTCTGGAAAAAAAAACATGTATTGCCCGACCAATAACGCCATGCTCATGCAAATCCCGGGTGGCTCCTCGGCTGTTTCGCTCGCCCAGCTCAAACATGCTGTTCCCACCAACAATTCCCTCATGCTATGTCATGTCCAACATGGTCCAACAACTCATGGGGCTTCAATCTTTCTTAACATGTCAACTTTCTACTGATCCGTATCCTTCACCGTTACCGGACCCGTCGAGTAGGAGCAATACTTGTCCCTGATAGAAACAACTTGGTAGGTACCCTCCAGGCTGGCCATGATAACCTTGCTGTAGCCTTCGCTCACCTCGTGCCGTGTCTCGACCACCTGGCTCTTATACCCCTTCCTGGCGTTTGTGCTGCGGGTATAAGTGAACTCGAACGGTGGCGTACCCTCGAAATCAAAAAGAACTTCGACTTCGCTTCCTTCATGAATGTCAACCTGCACCACGCGGCCCTTGCTCATTCGGACGGCGGGCAAGGGATGTATCGTCCGCGTGAGGTTCACAGTCGCGCTACACTCGCTTGCTTTATCGCGAATGCTCGTTATGGTAAACTCTCCCGGGGATTCAGCGACACGTCGGAAAGTCGTCGTCTGAGACTTGGCCCTCATGTTCCTTCCTCCAAAGCTATAATTTATTTCGAAAGGAGGAGCTCCCAAAAGGGTATAGCCTATACGCTCTCCTACGCAGTAGTCCGTCTTTTGTTCTAGGGGATGGATAGCAGGAGAGTCGTATAGTTGGAAGCGTACCACCGGACCACCCACATCGGCTTCAAGCTGACAGCCGTTATCGTCGCGTACTGTACGTATCCGAATTTGCTGGGAGCCGAGTCTCAAATACTGCCGGGGGATTTGGATGTCGTAGCTGTTAGTCTGAATATTAGGTATTCTGTAAATCTCGGGGAAGTTCCCGGATTGGTGCCTAATTTCCAGTTCTAGGAAGAACGGCGCCTTGCCCTCCAGCTTGACCGGTATCCGCTGGTCAATTTCGTCCGACAGGCAGGATTTGAAGGTTTGACCAGGCTTGACAAACGACGCTGAAGGCTTGGGGTTCACAGTCTGCTCAAGAGTAAGGGGCGTCGACTGTCTTTCGTCATTTTTGTAGAGGCTGTCAGACAAGGCCGAAAATGAATAAGAATAGATACCAGCCTTTGCCGTATCCATTTGTATGGATGCCTTGCTCAAAACGGCATCAATTTCTTTCCGGGCGACTGAAACCGAGCCAGTCTTGGGTTTGGATCGCACGTCATATTGGACATTGTAAGGGGGGGAACCTGTAATTGTGTGAATACGAGTTTTATATTGGCGGAGTTTCTAAGCTTACCTCTAAGAGCAACTTCAAATCCATCAACGTCCCCTTCGCAGACATCTTTCTTGATAAACTTATGCTTTTCATTCGTTGCTTGGATAGTACCAGTAGGAACCAGAGAAAGGCCGGGCCGAGGAAACCACTTCAGCTCAAAGATCTTGGCCTTGGGATCAACGGTACCAGGACATTGATGATCCTCCACACGGACAATCTCATAGATACCTGGTTCTTTGGCCTCGAGAAAGTCATTTGCGGACTGGGCTACACGGATTTGCGTGCCGGCCGTGCTGTTCAGATTGCGATATGATACTTTCCAAGGGCGGTCTCCGGATAGCCTTAAGGGTAAGTTGTACTGGGGTGCCTCCACAACGGTAGTCGATCTTTTATTCTCCAGTAAGCCGAAGGCGGCTCGTGGCTTTTGGCGCCTAACGGATATCTTGACTTCCTCCTGGAGGAAAACCTTGCAACCCGACTTGTCCTGTATGCTCTTTAACGCAAGGGAGTAGTCCCCTCCAACGGACAACGGAGCTGTCTCAATTGTGAATCTGTCGCTAGAAATGTTGCTCTGTTTGCCTGATTTGCGTTTTCCGTCATGAACTAGTTCCCACTCTAAATTGAAGGGTCCGTCGCCAAGCAAAGCAACCTCAAGGCTGATGGCTTGGTCCAGACAAGCACTCATGGTCTCTCTACTCTTCACGAAATAGGCCGTAGCAGGGGGCTTGACGTTCTGTTCCAAATGATACTCGTCTGTTAATGGGAGCTGTACATTATAGACGGCATCTTGGAGTCTTCGGAATCGATATTCATAGCGTCCTGCATCACGGGGTAGGAGTTCAAGTTGGTGTCGGAGACTGGGAATTTTCACGCTCTCCTTCCGGGTTTCCTGTCCCTTGATAACATCATAGAAAACTGTAAAGGGAGGTGTTCCCACCAGATCCATGTCGACGCGTAGACCGATCGGATTACCTGCGCAATTATCGGGAATCTCTGCGGAGCGCATAGCCAAAGTAGGCTCCAGGGGATTAAGCAGCAAGCACGAAGATGGCTCTTCGATTTCGCCCTCGCAAGAGTCGCATGAGATAGACTTCAGGGTATAGAGCCCCGGTTCTGAAATGGTGGGCTGGTCATTCACGTTCTTAGTGGTAAAAGTTCGAGTTTTAACCACGTCGCCATGATCACCACTCTTACTAAGAGTACCGATAGGGGAGAAGTGCCAGGTCAGTGTATGAGATACACCCTCCGATGTCTTTTTGGGCAGGCGGATACTGGTGGGAAGTTTCGTAGACTTCCCTTTAGCGATCTTCAAAGGATTACGAAGGTCGCAACCGGAGAGCGTAGCGCGAGGTCTCTCTCTGACAATGAAATTCTGATATAAGTTCTTGGGTTTTGGCTTCGGCTCCTGGTCGTCTTCTTGCTCGTAGGACACCTTATTGCCAAAAGCATCATGGACTTGATCAACAGAGTACTGCCATTCGCCGGCGTTATTCATAGATTCGTTCAGTCCAACAGGAACTTTCTGGGATCGGGCCCAAGAAAAATCCAGGTCGTCTGATAGTATCAATTCAGATGATGGTTGCGAGCCGAGTAAAGGAGATGTGAAGCCGTCGGGTTGCAGGCTCTGGAAATGAAAGCTGTGGTCCTTGCCATTTATCGTCCGACTATAGTAGATTTTAAGAGGCGGCGTGCCTTGTACCTCTAACGATAGGTTAGATAAATCTCCCAAGCATCGAGTCGATGATTCAGCGTTGCGGACCCTCGCCTTGGGACAGGGTACGATATAAGTTGGTTGCGTGAGTCTCTGGACCTCTAATTTGTATTCATCCAGTACTTTCCTCAGTCGATATGCGCCCGGCTTCTTCAAGGTCATGTCGTATCTATATGCGCCCACCACGCCATCTTCCATAGACGCGGTTGCGTGCCGGCTGATCTCCCTTATCTCTCTGCTGCCGAGCTTAACGGACTCTTGGATGTTTGTGTCGAGATCGAAGCGAACTAATTCGACTTCAACAGGTACAGTGGCGTTGAAGTAGATTGGGACAGTGACCACTGGCTGATCGGGGCTGAGGCAGTAAGGCTCTTGTTTGGGATTGAGAAAAGCAGCACTAAGAAATAAAGGATTAGCAAAAGCCCCTCGTCTCAATCACGGGGTTTCATACCCTTCGGGGAGAATATTGATAATCTGTTTGCCCATGATGAGGGATGAATTGTGCAATATATTTGAAAGCTTGACATTGTGCTCGGAAATGGCCAACTCCTTATCATAGAACACTTTCAGCATGGCCAGCAGCCAGCCCTGGAAAGGTAAGGGAATATTGTACATGAGCCACCAGTCTCCGATCACGGTCACGAAAAAGGCAAAAAGGACGAAGTCGGATGACAGCTCTAGCCATGGTATCCTAAGGTGGGGAAGCGAGAAAAGGTAGACGGCGTCAATAAAGGCCCATTTGAAGAAGTAGGAGCCGTGGGCGCCGCTGTCCTGGACCTGCACATAGTCGTAGAGTCGCCATGCAATCAGGAAAACATAGACGGCGCAGGCGTAGAAGCGCTGAGTGGGAGCGTCGATAAGAGTCAAGGGGATCAATGGTTGGCTCAGGGGAGCAGGCGCGGCGGCATTAGTATCGGGAACGGGAGGCAGGATGTTTCTATTCCTCTGATCGCGAGGGGGAGCCGGCGCTGGGGGAGCAGGTCCTGGGAGAGCGGGCCCTGGAAGCGCAGGTCCGGGGAGAGCAGGACCCGGCAGAGCAGGCTCCGGGGGGACAGCTCGGCGTCTGAAGCCCTGGGCTTGGGCGCCAGGAAAACCGCCTACACGGCCAAGCGGCTGGAGATTCATGGCATTCCGTGATGAGGGCGGTGACGGTAGTGTAGGACCATCGACCGGTACAGGAGGACAAGCCGCGGTCGCGTCAAGACAGAGAACGAACGGGCTGGAATACAGCCGGGTTGAATTGCCGGCGTGTGCTTCGACGCTGCACAGATGCCGAGGAGAGCAGAGCAGCGCAGGGCGGGAGAGGTGATGGGTTGCAGAGGTGCGAGTTCGAAGCCCGAATTTTTATTTTATGGAGTGACAAGTAAAAGAGCAAAGAGCAAAGTACCCAGGTAATGCATACCGCGTGTAGGTACCTGGCATAGTGCTGTATCGCAGCTACCGGCCAGTGGAGGCCGCTACTTGCACTAACCTGACTAACTTTAGCTCTATTTATCTGCCAACTCTCCACGCGCGGCGCGTCAACCACCGAAGCCACAGCCGTGTGGACAGCTGTCGGGCAGTGTTCGACAGTGTTCGACAGCTCGCGCATCCGTCGCAGGGATGAAGTCTTGGACTCTTGGGCCACCGGGTATCTGCATAACTCTGCGCGGAATGCGGAATATTCACGTTGGCACATGATAGGCGCCTACAGAGGCCGTTGCATAGCAAGGAAAGGTCTAAGACTTATAGCTTGCTCTCGGAACACGAGACGAAATATCCATCACCTCCTAGCTACCGTACGAACGGCACAACTCACTCGCAACCCGCTACTTAGTACGCGTTTACGGCCGGGCTTTATATCTCCCGTCTCTTTCTTCCCCCTACGGCTGGCTGTTCGAGATGTCGAATGAGACAAACCACTCGCCTCTGTTGTGTCTGCCATCTCCTTTTTCATTCGCTCGCATGAGTTAATAGAGTCAGCTCATCGACAAATAAGGGGCGCAAACTAAAAGTCTCGCAGAGTTCGGGGTTCTGCCTTCAGTGGTGAGGTGTCATCGACATGAGTTGTAGCGTGTCTCTTTGAAGAGGTGCGTCTCTTTGCCAGAGCAGCCACTGACTCTTGAGAGGCTTCTGTCCCCTTGTATCATCAACGGTGCTTCGATCCCAGGCTGCCTACTTTCCGCATAGATAACCCGGACACACCTAACCTATCTATTGCCCACGCATAAGTACTTCTAACTTATCGTCCATTATCGATTTGCTTGTGGTTTGTGTGTGCGTGTCTTATTATCACCACTTATACACGGCTAAGGGCAACTTATCTGGGCCACATGTGGGATAGATGCTGCAACCTACACCAGAATCTTCCCTGCGGACTCCTTAATGACACAAAATAGCCGGGATAATTCTGACAACTCCAAAGGCTGCAAGAACGTACGCGCCACCTTCAGACGGAAGCTCCTGGACACCCAACAACCACCACGCCATTGCCCTTCTTACCGTTTGAAACATAACCACAACATCAATAAATCGACTGCCAGACTTGTCAGGAGTGACACGACACCAAATCCCGCGCCACTCTTTATTGCCCGGTAATTTTTGCTTCGACAGCAGGGTACTAGTCGCTCGTACCCATGGCCGCCATAGAAGAAACTGTGACGGGTACGTCCGCTGGTGTGGACGACGTGCCTGTAACAAACATCATTCGCCGGTCTGGCAGGCAAAAGAAAGTGCCTTTGAAATATGATGAAGAATACGTAATCCCCGCGGCAAAACCAAACTATCCGCCAAATCACGCACCCACTCGCCCAAGTCGCCCGAAACAGACGGCAAAGACTGACCGACCAAAACGCGGTGAGGCTGAAGCTGCCCATCCGCCGGTTGTCGACGAAGATGTCGCCTCTCTTCAAGAAGAGGTATTTTCTCGCATGGATATTGATGAGAGAAAGGAGTATCGCGGTTGGGTTGAGTTAGAATCTGAGCCCGTGTGTTTCCGATCCTACGGACCTATATAGCTAATGAGTTACTTTGTTAACCCTAATATCCTAGGCCTTCTTCAATGCTATGCTTCAGGACCTTGGAGCTAAGGACCTCAAGGTGCAGGAACTGTTTGCACTAGACGAGATGACTTTGGCAGACCTTCCGTAAGCTTAGCATCGCTGATATCGAAGTAGCAGCACGGCTGACTGCCGCGATTAGGAAACCTGTCTATGGCCTCGTCTTCCTGTATGAATGGTCTAATGAGGACGAGCCCAAAGAGGGCCGCCAAGATTGCCCAGAAAGCCTCTGGTTCGGCAACCAGGTAACTGCGTTATCTCTTCTTTCCACGCTCGGCTCTGCTAACAAGTACCCAGACAACCACCAACGCCTGTGCTACGGTCGCCTTGATGAACATCATCATGAATATTCATGCTATCAAGCTTGGGCCCGAACTAGAAGAGTTCAGAAATACGACGAAAGCGCTACCACCGCCTCATCGTGGCCATGCGCTGGACACCAATGATTTCATCCGTGCTATTCATAACTCCGTTGCCCGGTACGTTCCCATTTTCGTGGTAGCATAGGCAATTAACCTGTTCTGATATCGCTTCCAGTCGGAACGACCTGCTAGCTGAAGACTTGACACTCGAGAATAAGTTCGAGGCAGCTTCTGCAAGGAAAAAATCAGTTCCTAAGAAGAAGAAGGCTTCTAAGCCCCAGAACCGAGATTACGAACAGGGCACCTATCATTACATCGCATTTGTCTACGTCGATGGCCAAGTGTGGGAGCTTGATGGTCTCGAAACTATGCCACTATGTATCGGTATGCCCATCTTGCCATCCTTCCATGCTAACTTAACATACATACTGATTTTGTCTAGGACCCCCCGAGACTGATGAAAAGGACGCCTGGTTGAACGTTGCCAGCAAAGCCATCCAAAGCCGCATGATGCGTCAGGATGATGAATTTTTGTCCTTCAATTTGCTAGCCATCTGCCAGTCGCCCCTGTTGGGCCTATCTCAAAAACTCGCCACCAGCATCGCAATGGCCAAGGCCCTAGACGACCTAGTCAGCGGCGGCCCGTCATGGGACATTCCCAGCCCATGGACCCATTTCACCAACGAACGGCTCGGGGTCTTTAACCTGACACGCGATCACATCCTCGCCAATTATCCACCACCCCCATCCTTCGAGGCCGAAGTCAATGACCCCAACTTCAACCTCTCCGCGGCACGTGATCTAGCCGAGAAACTGCGCGCGGAGCAGGAGATGCTCGAAGCGCAGTATCTCGCCGAGCTCGCTACGGTCGACGAGACTGTCGACATGATCCGCGCGCGTCAGCGGGATTACACGCCCGCCGTGCACCAGTGGGTGCACATCTTGGCCGAGAAAGGCGTTCTGCGGCAGTTGATCCAAGAGATGGACTCTGGCTAAAATATCCCGGGACGGGGTTGGGTAGGGGGCTCCTTGATTCCTTTCTTTCTTTCTACTTTCTGCGTCAATGGTATGAGCGTTCGAGGAGTTCTACGTATCGCATCTGTGCTGCCCGGCCGCGAAACCAAGATGCAATAAGGTGTCATAGCAAAACGACGCAGTGGCCTGCCTACAACCCACGCATTCACTCGTCCGTCTACCCGTCCATATCAAAACGTCATACCACCAGCCCCATTCAAAGACACTTTTAGGACCATCTTCCCACGGACCCATCTCCACGAAAGAAGTGAAATATCGAACCCCGACCCCTGATCTCGACAGGAATGCCAGAGCCACCCCCTCCCTACCTCATCCAACCATCTAAGTCTATACATACAACAAATACCCAAAACCAAACACAAAGTGCCCATAGGAGCAAGAACCAACCCAGCAAACTAACACCCGCACGTATGGACAGAAGCACAGCCAGCACGCAGGTAAACCAAGGAAAAAGAAAAGAGGAGAAGAAAGGAAAAAGGCACGAGTAACGCCGGAGACGTAGCTAGCACGAGCTAAACTTGCAATACAATACAACCCAAATACGTCGAGTTTACTTATCCGCATTGTGACAGCAGATAACGTAGGATCCGAGGTGATATTCTCGTTTTCAAGGGTAGGTAGGTAGCTAATCTGGCGTCTTGGTCCATTGCCCTTTGGCGTCGCTTATATCCGCGTCACGACTATTGTTCACTTAATGCCGTGATTGCTTGTATCCCTAAATTGTCTGTATCCCCGAATCAAACCCTTTATCGACTGTGCTATATAGTAAGATGCTTAAGGAGTCCGTTTCTTTCCCCCTTGGTAAGGTATGTCCTCGTGATCTCGTCTCATCTTATAGCTCATATCATAATCCAACAACCCGAACACTCCCAAAAAACCACCCCAATCCCGTATCTGCATGCATATGTACCAACCCCAAAACCAAACCAAACACCACACCACACCAAATCAAAACCATACCAACAACAGACCAGCAATTCCGTAGAGAAATAAAGACAGTCACATCACAAACACCAAAAAGCAATAAACCAATAGGTAAAAAAAAAACCTTTTTACTATTCCCCTACCTCTCTATACTCCCTATACCAGCATCGCCTATCTCAATCCACTCCCTCTTCATCCCCCGTCACCATCGTAATCCCGCCCGCCAAATCGATCAATGCCCCTCCAAACCGTAGAAAGGGGGGACGTCTCAACGCGTTATTTGGTTATTGTGTAGTATCCCTGATTCCCTATTCCCACTGGCATTCCAGACAAAGACAAAAAAACAAACACAAAACAAAAACAAAACATGGAAAAACGTTAAGAGGAAAAAAGGGAAACGATAATGGAAAAGGCCCTCAGATAGAACCTAGCCTTAAGGTTTCGGCACGTGCAGACTCTTACTACACATAAGACAGCCGTGGACGACGAACAGGAACGCGACGGGGTGGACCTCGAACGCGGAGCCGGCGAACCACAGGCCGCCGGGCAGGCGGTCGAGCAGGAGGTCGCCCGAGGCCCACCAGGCCATCAGGGCGTCCAGGGCCAGCGTGGTGGGGATGGGGGTGCCCTCGAAGTAGCTCGCCTTGCCGGTGGCGTCCTTGGGGATGTTGGCGGCGGTGACGTTGAAGCGGGCGAGGCGGGTCAGGCCGCAGAGCACGAAGACGGTCAGGAGGGCGTGGTCGACCGCCGTGCGCAGGCCGATGCTGAAGGCCACGCAGGCCGGGGCCAGGCCGAAGGATATCTGGATTTCTCTTGTTAGTTTGCTCTGGGGGTATTTATGGGGTTTTCGGGGCGTTGGTGTTTACTAGGTCTGCTAGCGAGTCTAGCTCTTGGCCCATCATGCTGCTCTTCTTCCGCCACCGCGCTACGCGCCCGTCCATGAAGTCGAAGAATAGGCCGAAGGGGAGGAAGGCTAGCGCTAGGTAGAGGTTGCTCTTGTCTGAGGGGTCGCCAAGGCAATACCGTAAGGACGAGAAGACGGACAGGATACCGCAGGCGCCTTGTATCAGTCAAGTCAGTCGAGACACGCAGCATGAATAAAGAAAATAGAATGAGGAAAAGTGGGTGGCGTACCATTCAGTTCGGTGATGTAGTCAGCCATGTGCAGGGCGCGGAGGAGCGAGAAGTGGCCCGTCGTCGAGGCGAGGAGGTCTTTCTGTTTATTGTGGGCTGGAGTTGTTTGTCAGTAAGTGGCTCTCGTACCAGTGTCAAATGATCCGGGCATCGTGTGCATATCACGAGATAGACGCTCCTCGGGTGAGAAGCCTCGTTCCCATGATTATGTGCACTTGTGCCACGCCGGGGGCAAAGGAGGGCATTCGGCATACCAGGTTCGCTTCCAGCATCCCCCTTGGACGCCCCGCCGTTGCTCGAGGCGCTCAGCCGTTTCGACATGATCGTTGTCTATTATGTATATCGCTCTATATCCGTCTTTGCTCAGTCGACTGCTTTACGTATGGGGTGCGCGATCTCGTCGTGGGCCGTCGTAACAGGAAAGAATCCGGGTTCGGCCGCAGTGACGGGAAAAGAGGCCTCGAGGAAGTAGGGGGCGAAGTGGAGAAGGAGATTCGCTAGCAAGGCGGCCAATCTATTCGGAATGTAAAAAAAAGGGTGAAAGATCCCTTTTCTGCGTTATTGTACCGGGTGAAATCAAGAGTGCGCGAATAGGCGGCCCGTGCCGTGTGGCTAATGGTGATGAATGGTCGAGACGGTCGAGACCTGAGTCGGTTGGCGCCGTATACGAGTCGAATATGCGCTTCGGGATGTTGGCAGCGACTTCGGTGCGCACGAAAAATATAGCACGATCTATCTAGGATGCAGTCATGGCAGAAGTTGTAGATGAGGTCAGAAAAGTAAGAGTGAAGCAGACGACTTGTGACGGGAAAGAAGCCACGCACGTGTTTGACGGAGACTGAGAACTTCGCAGGCGTTCAACTTGATGAAGTCATTTTCGGAATCGGACCGGGTTCCTCTATTCTAGCCGTGTCGGGGTTAGTCAACGCCGCTTCGCTTATCGATTATCGCTTATCGCGACTGTGATCCCATCGATATCGATTACGTAATGGATTTCCTGGGAGACCGGCACCGGAGTTGGCATCTGGATTCATCGAGCCCATATAATCGACCGGCTGCGATCGCGGGGCCAACCGGTACAACCTCATCAACCCATGCGACGTGCAACCTTATGAGTAATCCCATCACGCACGCAAGCCGCTGTGTTCATTCATGCCCTACACATTCTGGGCATCGCAGCGTGGGGATTCTTCCTGTTGTTTCAATATATTGTATTTTTGAATGCCGATTCACATCTCGTCGATGGCCGGGGCATCACATATATTACGTAGCTTTATTCTGTTACTTACAGCATCGACGGCATACCACGTCTGAATCCCCTTACCTTCTATTTCCCCGTGATCCATCTTTACTCCATGACCTTAGGTAGGTAGTAGGGCTTTACAATCTTGATTGCGAGCATCATTCTTCGACTCACCACACGAGAACCCCATCAGACATGTTAGACATCACAGAACGAAACCCATCACACATACACCCAGAGAGTTCAATTTTAATATGTACCCGTGCTTAATGTGCGAGCTACTCAGCTGACTTCCTATGTACAGCTCTCTTAACTCAGCCAAATAGCGTGCCATTACTGCCAATGTCTTCGTTCAAAACGCCCAGTATGCTTATGCTTCAGATGCAGTTAGTCCTCCCGGCTTCCAGTCTCGGGTATTTCCCGCGCCTATGATCTTGATCGATGCCAATATGCCAATAATACACTCAACGGAAATATCATCCCTCTCGCGCCGGTGCTACTTTGCCCGCCACCGGTCTTTTCTTCAGTTCGTTGCAAGGTTGCTGCAATTATAGCTTCAATATGTACCTCAGTCAGGACAAGATCTCCTTATTCTAACTTCTTTTCCCATCACCTGCGGGCGTGCATTCGGACTCTGCTTTTATCGTGTGATCAGGAGACCCAAGCTGTCAATCCAGTCCCCGCAGGTTCCGGACACACCGCACACCTTGAAGCCTCTAGGCACGACAAGGTTATGTCTTGACGAATCATTAGCATCAGAGCACTCGGGGATATTATTCATGGAGTAACTCACACTGATCCACCATGTTTTTTGCCATAGAAGGCCGACTGTCGCGAACTCGTGATGATCCGGATAGCCTCGATCGTCGATCCGGCGAGGATGCTAAATCCTATAAGAACTTCCGCGCCACGGATATCTACACACATTAGTCAACCCCACTCCGGACGGCAAATCGAGGGAAAAACTAACTCAATATGAACCGCTCTTTTGCCTCGCCTCGCTTGCCAAAGAGCTGACTCGAGATATCATCATAGTGAAATTCGAGCCCATCAACAGCGTTACCATAATAGACCGTGACGCCGGTCAAGATACGGTTGAGACTTCCCACGGCAGTGCTGAAAATAATTTCTTGCGGGCTGCCATTAACCTGGGGAAAGCCAATTTTGGTGCTTCGAAACGCCAATTGACCCAGGGGACCGGATGTGAGCTTGAGAGAAGACTTGGTACACAATTGGTGAACATCATCGATAATCAACTCCCTTCCACTCATGGCTCGAACGATGACCTTCAATTTGGAACGGCGTTTTTTATCGGGTAGATGGCTGCGTAGCTCTTCCTCTGTCAACATGACAAGCCTTAGCATGTCTTCATTGCGAGGATACTCAATGCTCGCAGTGCTGAATTCGTCTCCTTCCGCGAAGATCTCGGTATATAGCAAGCCCGATCGCGCCGTGACGATTATTTTGCTTTTCTCTACTGGCCATCCGTGGATAGTTGGGTCGCCATGCAGGTTACCATCGCCGCCAATTTGAAATAAGGGGTGATATCGATAATGCAACAGGTCTAATCTGTCCCAAATTGGTTCATCCTTTGGCTCAACGGGTCCGCTCCTCGACTTGGTCCGCGTCGAATATGCTTCTCTTACTAAAAAGGCACGATTCAACGTCACAAAGTCGTTCGCCATGATGCCCTTCTCTCGATGCGGAGACCCCAACAGACGGCCCACTTCGTGGAGGTGAGCGCCGATGCCATAAGACGCGACTTCCCATGAACTGCTAGCCACATTGGCGTCGGGCGCAACTTTGAGCTCTATCGGTGTGCAGTCGGTAAAGGCCTTGGCGACGTCGCAGAGGCTGGCGGGATAGCTCTGCAGGCAATGCGATCCAAAGATGGCTATATGGAGGTCATCGTCGACCGGTCCGCCGTATGCGATGTCCCCCGTCACGACTTTTTTTTCTGACTCCCAATGGGAGTCCATCATGATGACGGCAAAATACTGCTTTTGTCTAGGCTTCAATTTGAAGTAATCTCTCAGAGTATCACTGGCCATTTTTACAAGCTCGTCGTTGGCGGTGGGATTTTGCTTGGCTCGTTCAAATTCGCGGATTTCGGCGACCGTCTTATCTGTCCGAATGACATGGACGCGAGCCTCGGATCGCATGGTCCCTTCGTGAAGGTCATTCGAGTGACTTGTCCCAGCCGTCCATTCTTCTTCGAACCGAAACGCGCGCCGGCCTAGGTTGCTCTTCTCCATCTGATCAGCAGTAAACGACTGCCAGAGATAGGCAGCCGTGCGGAACTTGCTAATGGCGGCTTCTATACCATTTCCATCTTGCTTAGCGCGTGTCAGACTGCAGTCAAATGTGCAAGGCGAATCCTTAGCCACTAAAATCGCCAATTGAAGGGGTGGGGAATTTGTCGAGTTGAACATAAAGACTGTAATGGTCGAGCTGTGAGTGCCCGTTAATCCGGATCTCAGATAGTCGAAGGAGACCCTATTTGGTCCTGGCAACAGGTACACGAGGGCCTTGAATTGTCCGTCATGGACCGGCCACACGGTAGCTGGGAAGGCTTGGTCCGAACGCCAGACGCGCAGAGTGCCCTCAAGCCGGGGCTGAGCATTCTGCCCGATGACACCTTTTACAAGTAAAACCTTTTGGTTTACCTGTTCGACCGTAAGTATGTGCCAGGAAAGCCGAAGACTAGAGGCGGTCGCTTCCAGGGGCGAGGCAAGGAACGCAAGGTATGGCTAATGAAGATGGGGAAATGGGGTTGCAGCGTCATTGGGAAATGGGATAGGCATTGCCTTGACGTACCGTGGCTTTATCTCGAATATTGATTAGTTGGGGCGCATACTGCGATGCATTGCGATTCTGGATACATTTAGTTGAATGGGACTCGGACGAAACGCTCTCGACGACGCTATATCGGTTGCTGTTCGGCTCTATCGGCGGCTTCGAAGTCGGAATTTGGATATTGAGGGCAGAGTCCGACTCGTCGATGGGGGAAGGGGGTGTGATAGATCCTACCGAAGATAACTCTCGACTGGACGGTTCTTCGTTACTGGAAGTATTAGGGGTATCGGTCGATGGGCTGGTCCTAAAACTAGCCATCGACCTACGTTTGATCCCCCTCAAGCTGAGTCTTGATTTCATTTTTGAATGCTTATAGCGATATCTCGTTGGTCAGAGTGAGAAGTGAATGCGAAAAAGGCGCGAAAGCCTATGGCCTCGAGAACGGTGAGATACGCAACAGAGCAACGAAAACGATCGACGAGGGAATTGATGCCAGCCAATGTTCCCTCCAGAAGATATGGTGGTAAAGTTTAGAAGCAGGATAACAGGTTGACTTTAGCTGGGAGAGAAATGTTCCCAGGCTGCGGAACCTCAGAGAAACCTTCCTTCTACTAATCGTCAGGACGACGGCGACAACCCCCCGCTTTCCAAACACAATGCCAGGTACCTCAATGGGATGCGGCTCAAAAGGGAATGCGGCTCAAAAGGGAATGCGGCTTGGTTATGCGGCTTTCACGAAGCGGGTCGACTTGCACAGAGCGGAGCTGCTCAGCAGTGGCCCTCACGCGGCTGAGGGCCTACCCAAACCTCAGAGGGCGGGATGACAGGGCAAACAAATGACCAAGAATCGGCGGCGGGCCAGCTCGTCAAAGGCCGTGTGGTATTTCGTGAAGCCGGGGTTCAAGCGAAGAACAGACTGCGGTCCAACAAGGGATTCCAATCATCTATTGAGGGAAGCTGTCTGATTACCATTATTATAAGGGGGAGGTGGTTTTGGTTATAACCGTGAAAGAGACTTCAAGCAGAGACAACGCGAACAATGGGCGAGAGGAAGAACAGGATTTAAACCATGAGAGAAAAAAAAGGCGAGGTGGGTTTCCCGACAGGAACGGGCTTTTTGATAAACTTCAACTCAACGAACTCGACAGCCAACGGGAGAGACCCGACCAACCATGGTCGCCAGCGAGAGAGAGAGAGGAAAAAGGACGACGCAAAAAACACCACCTGTCCAACCTTTTCTTTAGACACCAGGGCGACGAGGGGAATGGGTTTCGATTATGGCGCGTAGGAATAGCGAAAGGTAGGTAGGTTAGAATGGGAAGAGGGAGAGATGGGATTGTGGGGCGTCCGTCGATCTGGAAAGACAAGAGGTTTCTGTTAATGGGTACGGAATTACTTCACTAGATAGATACCGCTAATAAAAGGCATGGGTAGGGTCATGTAAGCTTTCTGGGAATACGGATAATGACATGGGTCCTGCAGCCCGAAAAAAGCAGCCGGGGGGCGGGTTGCCTATGTAGGGTACAGTATGGCCGTACGTTGTACATTTTAGATAGACTTAAGGTCTGGGTTTTGAAGGTAGGTAGGTACATACGTACATACATCACCGCGGCCGCAGGGAGGGTTTTTCATTTATCTGGGTAGGTATGTCATCCAGCCTTCTGTCCGGTGTGCGTGTGCACTGCGTAAACATGGCTGTTCCGTCGGAGGGAGGGAACCGTGCTTGCGTGTTTGATGGCTGGGCCATCCTGGGGAGAAATCCCGGCTTTTTTTTTTCTCTCTATCTCTTTCTCTGGGTTTGTTTGCTTGTGTTTCACGGTGGGCTGGGGCTTTTATAACTAGGTCTACTTGGGTAACTGGATTGGGTTACCGTTTTTCTGAAAAAGAAATGGAAGAATTATGGCAGATACAGACTAGGTACCTAGGAGTGGGACGGTAATTGAACCGACGATGACGTCTTAGAGAATAGGTAGTTAGGTCGAAGATGGGTTAACCCACCCCATGCACGGAACGGGCAGGTTATGTCGAGAAGTGGCTGGGAACAACACGCAAAACGCAGGAAAAAAAGAAAAATCGGCTTCGGTTGCGCTAGGTTATCGTGGTTGTTTGCACTTCACTACGGAATACACTACGGATTGGTTACTATCTAATAAGTCAAGACTGTGCAGTTAGGTAGGGGTCAGTTGGTGGTTGGGTAGGCTGGCTTGTGATCGATCCACCGCCGTGCATGCGCAAATACGAAGAATACTAGCGTAGCGTACGGACGTAGTGCTGTGGAGGTTTGTTTATCGATGGGTGACCTTCGGGGAAGGAGAGGTTGAGATGGTTGGGTTGGGATAACGTGAGACTTGTTTCTCCTTGCTTACCTTATGTACCTATTTATTGGGAAGGGTTTGCTTACTTGGATATATTGCGTCGTGTTCGTTGTTGTCTATAGCCTATTCCGTATGGGTTTCGTAGATGGTGTATCGATGTTCCGTAATAGGAGAGGAAACGGGCGTTTGTTTCGTTGCGGCGCTACCGATCGACAATTCGAAGGAAACTCGCTAGCGTGGGCACGGAATACCTTCTACCTAGTTATCTTCTTGTAAACGAGAGTTTCTGAGTCTTTTCCCGATGGGCATCTAACCGTGGTTCGCACGGCCCGCGGTACAAAACATGCCGTTGGCTTGTTTAGCGTCGCATTCGCCATTTATAGATCGAGATTCCTTCTTTGGAGATTCCTTCTCCGTATCGTATCTGCGCTTTCATGCCGTGGCTACTTCTGTTTATCTACATGGTCTACACTGCCATTTGCTTGTACCTGTATACGGACTGGTATATATCTGTATATATACTATGTGCGCCTCTGGTTCGGCGTAACGTTTATACTTGATCAGACCCGTTCTGCATGATCGCACCGGGCATGTACGTAGGTTTTTTTCACTTTATACCTGGAGGGAAAGAAATGACGCAGCTATGGTGCAAAGACAATCGGTAGTGTTGCCTACGTACCTAATCAATCCCCGACCGACAGGAAAGGAGGAAAGAAAAAAAAGCTTAATAACTCTATTCTGCATGCGAGGCGCAAGGGATCGATCGATGGAGTGTAAGTCACATACGTCTGGAATACTAGATAGATAGATAGGCAAGAAGCGGCTGGGAGAATGTGATTGTGGCGAAATGGACACGTAAGACTTCCGTTGTTACGGGCGTTGCGGGACCTGCGGTTTCTGCGTCGATGGTTGGCGGGCGGTTCGTCAACTGGAAACGTAGGCGAGAAGGTGACGACGCCCGCCGGTTCTCTCAGCCAGTCGCGCCGGCAGGCTGCCTATTGTCAAACAGCGGTTTCAGAATGCATCGGGGAGACATTCCGTTTGGATATTGGGGGTTGGGTATGCGGCGTTTCGCTGTTTGTCTATATAGCAGGGCGATGCTCTCACTTCACATCCCTCGAATAGACTTACAAGATTCTGGGGACTGGTACCTGGATCACGGTAGATACCCCTGGGCCCGGCCGGGAACCGGTCGACGTACGTACGTGACGGGCCGGGCCATACGTCATGCCGGAAGCTTGAATTCAGACCTTTCCCTTTTTTCCCTTTTTTCTTTCTTTCTTTCTTTCTTTCGCTGCATTTGCTTTGCAGAGTGCATATCACACTACGTACATCCACTGGGTCGGTTGATGTCATTTCGGTCATTTCAGTGCTAATGCATTCCGTCAGTTGATCCCGGAGCTGATTGTCCGCTGCTGCGTGGCTCAACACCATATTGGCAATTTTCTATCATCATATTTTGTCCGTCATTGCTTGGGTACCTCCGGAATGGGTGGGTATAGGTTACAGAAACATCCGACGGACTTGGTGGTATAAATCCAGCGGTTTGTCCATGGGTGATCACACCCTTTGCCCTATCTCCCTTTCCTTTTCACACTTTGCGGCGCCCGCCTGTCCAACTGCGAAGCCAATGATAGGTACCTATCATACTCGGTATGTAGGTAATCCCGCACCGGCGAGGTTATCTTGTATGGCGCCATCTTGTTAGACATGATTAGATTAGATAAAGAGATAAGGGATTCCAACTCCAGGCTACTTATCTGCCCTCCTTATCTGCCCGTAGGACGTCTGGGTAACATCTCACCTTACCCCATACAACATACGGGGAACACAGCACCGAAACGAAGGAATCTGACCTCGAACACACGATAAAGGCACGGTTAAAGATTACCGTGGCGAGCAACATCGCGGATACCCATTGATGCCTGAGTTATTGGGCATCAATAGCGGAAGCAGGTACGGCTGGAAAGTGGCTTCCCTTTCTTGGTCCTGTGAACATCTCTCATTTCGACTTTGATAACGATAATTTGGCCATCCTGGCACTCCTTTAGCCGTTTCCGGGCACCTAATGTTAAAGAGCTTGCAGGAAATAGTGGACACGCTGGATACCAGTCACAGCTCACACGAGCATGGCAATGACATTACCTATCCTAGGGAGGCATCTAGCCGAGTATCGGTAAGATATACCTATATCTAGACGTATGAGTGAGATATCACCTCAATGGCAGAGACACCGCCCTTCTTTCATCTGGTTTATGGAGGCTCTGTTGACGGTTTTAAAGGAGCGGTTGGTTGGCCGTGCTGCATGCGACTCTCCCTGCCGTCACAGTTCCCTAGCTCTGCATACATAGTACATTTACTATTGCGGCCATCTTCGTAGGGAGACCGAGTTGTTACTTCTCCCTGTTTCAACGCCATTCAATTGTGACAATAAACATCAATCCATCGTTAGCCCCTTATACGCCTGTACTTGTAGGCCGTATCTAGTGCTACCGGAAGTCGACGGCTTCTGGAAATCGTGGTGGGGTCAGGAAGAAGGCTCGCCTGTAAGCCGCCTGTAAATTAAAGCAATTTAGTGCCATGCGTGCTGTGGTGCGGCCCTATGAGGTGCGTGTGAGCGGCATTACAGGGAAGCTCGGTGGGTCTCCAGAAGGCTTCCAGGCGCTTTAGCAGCACTTGGCAGGTATAGTGGGGTTTTTGCTGGGGTCGACTGAAGCTGAGCTCAGGCTTAAGACCGTCAATTATCGGCGGCCATTGGTGGGGCTGTTGGCACAGGAATGGAGGCTCCACCTTTTTTTTTACCGTCGCTTGCTTCGCTGACCTTGGACCTGACCTGGCCTGACCTGCGACCTTGACCTGGTGCACCGAACACTTGCAACTGCTCGCTTCTTCCACCACATCGTCGCCGAGCCCGCTCCCAAGCTGCCCACTCGCCACTCTCAGTCGTTGCTCGTCCTCTTTCCCGCCGACTGGCTTCTTTTTGATTGCACGTTGCACCTCGCCCTGCGTCATTTGCCCCCGGCCAAAAATACCAGCCAACCAGAGAATTCACAAGCCGGCAAATCCTACCTCGCTAACAGCAGACAAGCGCCGGGCCAGCAAATCAAACCTGCCAGTCCTACGCTGCCTACAGCACATCTCGCCCGCCTTATTTCCTTTATCTTCTTCGTAGTCCGGCTCGTCGGCAATAGGACAAGTGCAGGGTTCAATTTCCTGCCGGCCAACGCAATCGACCATGTCGTCGCCTTTGAAGAAACACCCCGACGCTGTTGCGGACAGAGTGCTTAAGCGAGTCGAAGTGAGCAAGGTATGACCTACCAAGACCAGAAAGACGATGTCGAGATATAAAAACCCCGTGCTAAACTCAACCCGCCCCCTTGCACAGATCGCTCGCCGGCTGCAGGGCCGCTTGGCATTGGCACAGTTCAAGACGAAGCATGGCTGGGAGGACCTGACGCTGGACACGATAGAGCCGAAAATCGAGGAGGAGCGCCGCCGGCGCATGTGCGACGGCGATGTCCTGTCCGACTCCTCCTCGAGCACCTCCGAGCTCCCCTATCCGTCCAGGACAACGCTCATGAGCTCGCCCCTCAAGGCTCCGCTGTTTTCCGACGCAATTACCTCTAGCAACGGTAGCTCGGGCCACCGCAAGCGCACCTATATGGCATCCTTCGACATCATGTCGAGTCCTACCAAGCGATTCCGGTCTTCGCCTACCCCTCACAAATCCCTCCACAACTCCGCCAACAACTCCTGGAGGAAGCAACATCAGCTCATACAGTCCTCGCCCATCAAGCCGCGGCGGCAACATTTCACCACCTCCACAGGCCCGGACGTCTCCTTTTTCCAAGGTACCCGCCGGCCCTCGGTGGACCTGACCACTCCCCACTTCGCCACCCCCGCCGCTGCCGAGGACGACGAAGACGACCTGCTGCCTCTACATTCCTTTCAGGTCAACCCGTCGTCCCCGCCTCGCACGCCACCTATGCGCAGCCGCGTCATCAATGCTCGTCGAGGCCGAGACCCCAGGGGCCCACAGAATGGTCGGTCGGGCGAGGAGGGGGCCGACTTGCTCATGTATCTGGCCACCTCACCCTCTCCGGCCATGCCGACGTCCAAGACCCGCATGGAGCCTCCGTCGACGCCGCCACCCCGGAAAGATTTGGCATTGCCCTCGTCGATGATGACGACGCCAGGCGGTGGGAACATGTTCCCCAGCACGCCGGGGCAGCCGTTTGACTTCTCCGACTTTGTCAACATCACGCCCAGCCCGGCACAGAAGCCATGGAAGACACCACTGGCGTTCTCCTCGGTTAAGACACCGACGGCAAAGACGCCCCTCGGCTTGACCCGGCGGGGCCTCACGTTCGACGAGCCCACAGTATGATCATGACTGACTCCTTACAGCTATCAATTGAAAGATGTGTAGCAGGTACATACACACGACTACTTTTTTATTAAGAAAACGATACTAGTCACCCATCCGCCCAGCCCGCCCCCTCCCTCTCCCCAATACACATAACATACCCGACTGGATGAAGTTCTTCCACGCAATGACACCGCCTCACCTCTATGATCCCCCTTTATTATTATTACTTGCGTTCATTTTCATGTTCGAGTACAGCACGCAGAATACAACCACGACCGGCGTCCCAGACAGCACAGGAAAAAAAGAAAAACCCCCTAGAAACGGAGTTGATTACGGCACGGCGTTCTGACGGGTCAGGGGCACGGCGTTGCCTAGTTTCTAATGTTTTTGTCGTCTTCGGTTGTTTATGTTTTTGTTTTTACGTTTGTCTGGACTACCTACTACTATTCGGCTTCGAGAGCCTGGCTACCTACCTGCCTACGTATTTTCATCCCGTCCTACCCGGGGAAGGGGAAGGGGAGCTGGTCTTTGTCGCTTCCTTGTTTATTTTCGATGTTGTACATACTTTGCATGCCGCATTATATCCGAGAGGGATGGGGATGGGGGTCGTTTGTCTGAGCTGGTTTTGTTGGACCTTGACCTTGACCTCGACCTTGACCTTATTGGAGGGGAGAGGGTTGAAGGGGAGGGGGGGAGGGGGGTTTGTCGGTACCTCAGCACGCGGATTACGTTACTTATCTTACTTTAATTGCAATACCCTGGACTGTGGACTGTGGATTGGGTTCGGTTTGAGGATCTTGGGTTCTCTTGTTTTGCTTGGTGGTTGTTGTGTGCTGTGTGCTGTGTGCTGTGTGCTGTGTGCTGTGTGCTGTGTGCTTCTTGTCTGGTATTTATTTGTTGTGCTGTGTTATGTGCTATGTGCTATGCTATGTGCTATGCCATGTGCTATGTGCTGCCTATGGTGTGCTGCCTATTTCTCCTCATTTACCCCTGTCGTTGGTTCCTCGTAGTCGGGAGGTAAGTCGGGAGTCAGCGGTAGTCAGCGGTAGTCGGTTGTAGTGGGTTAAAGTTGGTAGCCGGTTATAGTTGGTAGCTGGTGTAGCTGGTTGTAGCCGATGGGTGCAGTCGATGGTTCGTCCCAATTTGTCGGGTTTTAGCCTTTAGGTGGTTTACGTGATGGGTCTTGCTGGTGCTTTTTGTCGCGTTATGCTTTGCGGGTTTTACGTGGGGTTTTCGTGTTTTGGGGTTGCGGTTGGGATCATGTATGGGTAGGATTGGATTGGATTGGATCTGATTGGATCTGATTGGATTGGATTGGGTTGGATTGGATTGGATTGGATTGGATTGGATTGGACTGGACTGGATTGGATTGGATTGGTGTGTTTGGGGTTGTGTGGTGTAGGTGTACTGGTGTGTGTGGGTTTTCTGGGGTTGGTTGGGTTGTTCGGGGTTCATGCTGTGTGGGTGGGTGTGTTTCTGGGGTTAGGTGGTTTATTGGGATGGTGTGGTGGTGTCATGCTATGTTGGGGATGAGATGGGGATGAAATGGCTATGAGATGGAGATGGAGATGGGATGGGTGAGATCGGTGAGATGGGTAAGATTGGCTGAGATCGGCTAGGTATGGTGGGATCGGTTTGGTTCGGTATACAGAGGAAGCCGGGAACGACAGCACCTACACACGAAGACCCCTTTTCCCCGTCTCGTCTTGTCGTGTTGTTGTGTTGTGTTTGGGGTGGTTTCTTGGTATGTATGGGTTTTGGTTTGCTTGTTGGAATGGGTTGCTCGGGGTTTTGGATTGGATTGGATTGGATGCCTATGGAGTATCTAGATACTAGAACCATGGATACTGTACGGGATAGGTATGTCATGGATTGGAGTCTTGGGGTCGGATGGGTTGCTTGGTTTCTTTGGTAGCTCGTGTGTGTTCATGTATGTTCATGTCTACGTTCGTACGTGTCGGTGTGTAAGGAAGGCCCTGGAAGGGAGGAGAGTGTAAATATAACCACGACATACGTCTAGTAGGGAATAATCAACAAAATAACCCAAATGAAGCCATGAAATAACCATACCAAAAGAGCAGCCATCCACGAAGGCAACAACATCAAGCGCAAGTAGGTAATTCCAGAAATCCACATGGCCATCTCCATATACGCGAGCCGCGATACCATGCGCACACTTACTCCTATCCAGAATACGCCATCAGTTAGACCCCCGCCATCGCGACTCGATGCCAAACCGCAGCCGCGAGTATACCATGTATTTTATATGCTATCCACCAAGATAACTCAACACAAGCTCACTGGTATATGTATCAGAACGGAGCTATAAATCCGTACACCTCCCTCATGTAAGTAGTTTTCTCCGCGCGGTTATTCCGACCACTCACCCGTCGTCTGGAGCCCGGTTTTTCGTCCCGCCCGGATACCTACCTACATACTACCTCAGTCTATAGGTAGCCAGTCATCGCACCCCCAAGCCGTAGCCGCCGGGTTTCAATTAAAGTGCTTGCCTTGGAATAGACGCTTACATCCGCGCGTGATGTGCCCCCCTTTTTCTTTTGGCTTGGGGGTATTTGTTCATTCGTGCTGGTTACTTATTCATCCCTGATTCCTGACGGCACTTCCCTACCTACCTATCACTGGGCCGTGCCCTTATTATCCTTTCCGCTGGGGATTTGTGGGTAGCTGGGTAGCATTATCCGTCTGGAGGTCTTTGACGATAGGCGTTTGGGGATTTTCATCTCATTCCGGCATTACTTCAATACCTCACTCTGATCATGACTGTGTCACGCGGCTGAAATGCGGTGGTGGATATGTTTCACCGGTCTTTATAGCTAAACCGAGCATGTTACGGGATTATCTAATGAAGAGGTGTTGTCATGGATGTAGTTCGTGTAAAACGGGTATGCTGTCGTGGACATGTATCACAACAGGTGCCACGGCGTTTTTTTTTTTTACTTCCCGTTTTTACCTGGCGACACAGACGGGTTGCGGGTATCTGCTGCTCGTGCGATTGTGGTTGATTCATTCGCTGGGGTTAATGGCTTGCTGCTCTGCTTGATTAATCCGTTTTCTTATTTCACTACGTTACGCTGCGTTGCGTTACGTTAGGTACTAACCTATATAATATCCCTCTGCCTTGTTCCCTGCCTCACCTTCGACTCATCGCGATCCCAATTTCAGCTTGCGTTTCCAAAAAGTCTTGTCTTGATGTTTGGTTGTTGCATTTCTGTTCTTATTTCTATCCCCTTCCTCTGCTCGTTCTTTTTTTTTTTTTCCTTGTTTTTTTCTTTTTCATTCAATGCCTCGGTCTTCACCACGCCATCTCGCCGCCTCACATCCCAGTTACCTATTCAACCCATTGGAGTACCGGCAGCCCGATAAGACCGCCCCTCATAAACGAAATCCCATCCCTTCGTCGGGGCAGCAAAATGTAAAGGTTTTTGCCGTGGTATAAAGTGCACCTCACCCTCACCTCGAACCGCCGACCCCCTTTCCTTCTTTTCCTCCCGGCAACCCGCTCATGTAAAGGGACAAGTCTAGTCTAGCAACTAGCAGCAAGGGACATGGTATATCAAAGCGAGTGTAGCAATATCGCGCCTATCCCTACTCCTACTCCTGTTGCATTTCCAACGCGAGCAAGCGAAACAAATAAGAGAAATTCCGAGATGACATGGTTTCTAGAACCAGAGCCAGTACCAAGAAATGAACAGTAAATAAACAGAAAGAATAGATGAATAAGAAAAGAACCCTCCCCGAGCGCCGAGCGGATGATGTCCTTTCTTCCTCAGACGCCACCGTAGTCGAGCCGGAAAAGCAAGAGAGAGCGAGAGAAACGGATGGAGAAAGGACGGTACGGAATGAACCATGCATGCGTGTACCCTGGGCGTCCAGGATCAGTCACCACTGCAACACAAAGAACCTTAATGCCTAGGTCATCGAGCGTTCCCAATCCCCTCTCGTGCCCTGCGTCCCAGCGCCGCAGGCCCCACATCCGGTCCGGGATCGCCCCAGCCCGCCGCCAGAATACCGCCGCCGCCGCCGGAGTGCTCAGACACTAGGCTCTCGGGACGCGCCCACGTCGTGCCCGGTATCCCGTCACCACCACACTGGCCGTCGCCGGGTGCCGCCAGCCGCAGGAGGAAATCGGGCCTGTCGAGGTCAAAGGGATCGGAGCGGAACTTGCTCCGGCGCGTGCCGGATGTCTCGACGCTTACTCTCGAATTGCTGTATGTATGGACTGCGGTGGTATCGGTGTTGCTGTTGGCGTCTGAAAAGGTGTTATCGGTCTCTGGTGCCACGGGGCCCGTCGAGTCGTGACACACGGCATCCGAGTCGGCGAATGGATCCGCCGCTTCGAACTCCTGCACTGGAACACTGAGGATGTAGCCGTTTTCGGGGGATTGGGAACGTTGCGGGCTGGCATCACCGGCCGTGTTATTCCCGGCCTCTTGCTGTCCCATTTTTGCGTTTGTGTGCGTGAGGGAGGCTGGCTGGATTGGGGTTTCTCCGCTTTGGGCGGCATTGGACGCGCCGATGCACGGCATGTGATGATTAGGGTGTCCACACACTGGTTCGTTGCATGGTTTCCAGTTTGAATTGCCGTTTTTATTTGGTCGTTCCCGCTGATCCGCGAACTTACGCGTGGCCGCCGTGCCCTCATTGCTGATCATGTCGAATTCCGGGATGGAGTGGCTAGCTAGCGTGTCCGGAAGACGGATCGGGTTTCGTCGGTCTAGGTCGACACTCGGGCTGGAATTGCCGGCCACTAGGCTATGGACGCGTCCGCGCAGTCGGTGGTAGTTGGAGCCCACTGTAGCTCCCGCCTTTTCTAGGATGGTCGTCGGTCCAAGCGAGGTCCGATTCGTGATATTGGAACCCTTCTCGCCACCGCTATAGGCGGGATGAGTGGATAGCGGGGTGAGAAGTGTGCTGCGTCGCTTCTTCACCAACCGCTTGGCCCCGAGCCAGACCAGGAAAGCTATGAGGAAGATCGCGGCGAGGCCACCTATTACACCGCCGGCGATGGCGGCCGTCGTCTTACTGCTGATACCACCGCCCCCGGGAACATTCTTAGCATCGTTTAGTGAATTTGCACCAGTACCTGGAGACTCAAGTTGTCCTGGCCCTGCCGCTGCCGCCACTGTTGTTGTTGCCTTGTCGCTTACTGCAACGCTAGATGTTGGGTTGGATAGCTTTAGCTGCGCGCCTGGAGTCGTTGTCGGCGTTAAGCTGTCATGAGTCTTCAATGTTGGGCCCGAGCTTTGGTCCGCTGCTTGAGAAGACGAAAATGTAGTTAAGGATGTGACTGATACGAATGTCAGTGAGGCTCCTGTTCGTGTCACGCTAGCGGCAGAGGTAGCGGCTGGGACATCGGCCTCTGAAGATGGAGAGTTCATCGTGCTAGCGAAGGCCTCTTGAGTGCCTCTGGTACCGTCCGAGGCTGGGGCGTTGGCATTTACATCCTCGGTGAGGGCCATGAAAGCCAAAGCTGGCGTCGATGTTGGTATCAAGGATGTTGAAAATGTAGTTGGAAGTGATGCCCGGGTGGAACGTTGTGTCGCTGAAGAAGTGGATGATTCTAATGCTGCCGTATATCTGACTGTCGTCTGTCGCCCGCCCACATCCTGGACCCTCGGCACTGTCGTGCACCCCTTTCCGTCAATACTCACTGTAGAGATTGAGGATGCTGACATTGTTACATAAATGATAACACCCGGACGGCTCAGGGGCCCTGATGAAAAGAGAAATATATCGTCGCTAATATGGGCGAAGCGAGGCGCAAGAGAACTGTGAATATCGGGGAAGAACACACTGAAGAAACGAAAGGCCGACTCGGCGGCGCCTGTGATCGCTAGGAGACCATGAAATGAGTATATGAGCTAGGGGAAATACTGAGAAGCAACGCGTATTTGGGATGGAGGCTTTTGACTTGGAAACATCCCCTATACAGGTGGTCGCGGTATGAGACAGGAATGGAGGGGAAGGTCTGGGGAATGAGACAACACAGAGAGACTGGCTCGCCGCCCACAACGTGGTAAGGGAGAGGAAGACGGAGGGGAAGAGCATGTTGATCTTCTGGGACACTGCCTGGGTACTTAGCCCACGCGGAAAACGTTGTTTTGCCTTTCCCGATAAAGCTTGACTCTGGATAGCACCGGATGGGTACGGTCAGTATCTGTTCATCTGTTTGACGCACCGGGTGGTAGAACGGGATTGGCCAGCCACGGCCCCGGGAGTCCAGGCACGGTACGTCGCTCAAAACCGTGGGCGGGATCGTGGGGTTCTGATGGGGCGAGGTGGTGTTCGAGGCAGATCCTTGTTCTGTAACAAATCTGAGGCAGCGAGATCCCTCGGCTGATGATCCGGCTACGCCACCCATACGTTGTAATGTATCTGCCAATATATCTGATAGCATAGCACACGCACCTACATACTTATCGTGAAGCCGTATACGAAAAGACAAGAGAAAGAGAGAACGGCAAAAAGAAAGAGAAAACGATTCCTCCGCCAGGACGTACATGATACGATCCCTTTTTAATTTGCTCAACGTTACATTATCGCACTTTATTTAATATTGTATCAGGTGCACCGTCGCATCGGGTCTACCATTACCATCGAAATAAGAGATGAGAGAATGGCAGCGAAAAGCATGAGAATACGTCTCGAGTGGTACCTGAGGTGAAGTAACGGCAACAATAGCAGTGCTGACGGCGCAGCTGCTTCATGACACTAGTGTTGAGCAAGAATGAGATGCGATGCGATTCACGGATGAGGCCAGAACGAGTATTCGAATCCAAGGCCGCGTCTCAACTCCGGCGTTAGAAGGGGAGCTCACTGGTTTGCTGACTTACACGGCGGGAAAATATCACGTTTGTACGAAGTAGGTCCGTACAGTATGCATACGTAAGGAATCGTGTGAGATGAAATAGGTAGGGGCATGTGTTTGCTTGCCGACGGAGGAGCACCGGGGCAGAGGCAGACAACCAGGTGCAGGGCGGCCTTGGCACATAATGACAGTCGGATGCGGGGCCCTTTCTGGGAGAAAAGGCTCCCTTGGCTGTTGTATACCGGCACGATCGGGTGTTTGATCGACGATCCATATAGCGCGGCAGACATGGCACATGCCTTATGATGTAGGGGTACTTGGTGATCGTATGATTGGGAACCAAACGGAACACCGCCATGGCCAGATATCGAGAAGAAAAGCTTGCGTCGAAGGAAGAGCAGGAAAAAGAATTGAGAAAAACAAAACAAAACAAAACAAAATCAAGGAAAAAGCAAAGAAAGAAGAGGCCGAATAGCGGGGAGCCAGCGTGTGACTGAGCATGTGCAGCGTGTTGGGTGCAACATCACAACATCACAACATCGCGCAGCCTTGTAATGTCCATCATGAGTCGGGGACCAATACGGACTGTAGCGCATGCATCCAATTGGCACAGCAAGATGTCAGTCGTGAGAGCTTCATACTGAGGAACTCAAGACGACTCGTTCATTGAGAGAGCACCCGAAGGGCGTGGCTCATTGCTGCTCATTGCAAATCATCTTGTTTTGTCTGTGTTGGTGAGATGGAGGTGAGTCGGGAGGGTTAGGGCATTGGCAGTCTGTCGGCGGTCAGGGTACAGTCCGTACTTCGTAGGGTAAGTACGAAGTAAGGTCCTAATTAACCCCGTCTGTTATCGCTTATCACGGCACGCAGCGAGACTAGCCTATCCAAGACCTTCAATACCGTGCGGAGAGACCGATAAGGCTTCCCGTGCTCGCTACAAGCTACTGCGAAGTACCTTATAAGTTAGCGCCCACAGACCGGTAGCGTCCTCAGTAGTATAGGCGTATCGCTGCCAAAGTGCACTAAGCTAGGTACCGGGTACACTATAAAAGTCGGCAGTTACCGTGTCCCGTCGTCTCTCAACTCTCGCTCTGCCCAATGCTCGGTACCTCTCGCAACCCCGGCGTACACGGTACAGCAGCAGATGCGCCTTGGATGGAATATGCCACCTGCACTGCCAATACCTACCGGATCGTCGTTAGTTTGGCATTTTACAAATTACACGTAGACGGTTTATTATGGGTACGGATGTGCTGCTGTGGCCGTAGCGGGCACCTGGCAATGTATTAGTGCCACGAGCCGCTCCCATAGGCCAGCACACGGGAAAAGGTGGGGCTGGATGGGCTGGCGGCACGGCGAGGGGTAAACTATTCGCGGGGTGCGAGTGCGGACCATGTTATAGCCCAGACGTGCGAATGCTACGTCAGGAATAGGGTAGCGTAGCCAGACCGCCACGGCACAGCTGGAGAATAGGGGGGGACTCCGCTACACGCACCGGCGGGTATTGGCCAAGTACTAGGCACCTAACCTTACCAGCCCGCTGGTAGGAACGGCGGTGGCTGCTTCCCAACAGAACGGGAACCCGTTACTAAGGACGAGCCCTCTCCACTGCGACCGCCGACTTTCCACTATACCTCCCGTGTCTTGTGTACGCGGTATCTGGATCTCTCTCTCTCTCTTCCCGCTCTCTCCTCTCCCTACCTGACCTGCCTAGAACTTCGTACTTGCACTCATACATTCACGTTCACGTTCACGCTCACGCTCACTCTCTCACACGCACACGCACACGATACACATACACACACACACACACTCTCTCTCTCTCCGGAACCACGCCGTCTTCTCAGGCCCCATCTACCTGCCTGGTACCTAGATCTTCCCTGCCTTGGGGTAGTCGGGGTATTCCCAGACCGCGGCGACCCATGTAGTAGGCACTGTACCTTCAACCCCCTATCTCAACAGCGTACACTCTTCCATCTAGGCAGGTGTTGGATTCCTCGCTCTCTCATTATTTTGTCTTGGTTTTGTCTCGGTCTCTATCGCTATCGCCACCTCCGCCCCCGGTAGTCCGTCTTTCGTACACTGCTAGGATTCCACGCTTCGATTGCATCCGTAGACGGCGTCGGATACCTGTACCTCGACAATCAGATCTCCATGAGCAAACCCACCCAGCGCCCTTTCTAGACGTCCTGAACAAGGACCCCGACTCATCACCATGTTTATGGGCCTTCCAAACTTTGGTAAGTCACTTTCAGGTCACTATCATGGGGCTGTCCAACTTTCTCTGTCTCCCCTCCGATACCTGAAGAGCGTTCATCGACCGCAAACCACAATACCACGCACTATAGACATTGTACCTACTTGTGCACATACCGGAATGCATGCATTCAGGCGGGCAGAGAAGAGAGATAATGACGGCTCGGCTTGAGTGCCCCAATCCTACGTTTGTCGGGTAGCCGGAGTAGAGTATCCATGTTCGTGGCTTATACCTTCCGACGAGTCTTGCCATGCCCAATCACCCTCTGTCTTGGCCGGGCCCTAATATGGCCTGAAGACCGCATTCTACCTTTTCGTATAGTGCAGTTAATACATATAACCCTTCATGCCTCCCCTCCATGTTGCTCCGATATATTGTCACGCAGAGTCATAACCGGCCCCTAGGTCCATTATCGGGCGAGTCCACCGCGGCGCCCGAAGATGTGCCGCCACCCACGCCCATAAACTTACCACAATGCAACCCGCAATTGCGCAGCACTTCCGAGGGACGGCACCATCCCTCACTTGTGCGCTTCCTGCAGACCCTCTACAGGCCGACTGAGATGAACGAGTCCCACTTTGCTGCTCTTGGGACCCATGTACACGTTGATGCGCCGGCCGAACATGTCATTCCTGACCCGGCATACTTGCCCGCCGCCTCTGGGTGGGATGGCATAGACCTAGACGAAGCGAAGCGAAGGGACCCGACCTTTCAGAGACCCCTGTCCAATGGTAGGATGTCACCCGAGGCCCGTGTCTATCTAGAGAAGCGTGCCGAGCTTTCAGTTGAGAATCAAGCCGCCTTTCGGGTAGTACGCCGGCTGAGACCAGAACCTGGCGCGAGAATGGTTCGCTTGGGTAGCTGTTACGAATTCTTTAGACAAATGGAGTGCATGTCCGCCTACTGGGATGACACCTCACGACTTTCCCCGGGGGGTGAGCAGGAAACTCAGACGGCCAACACGCCCGGTATATCGCACCGAAACGCTCCAGGGATTCATATGCCCGCTGAGTTCCGTCATACAGCGGTAGCTGCTTTTGTGAAGCAGGTATCCTATGAGTTTGGTTGCAACATCGCACCATCGAGGGTTGAACCACGGCTGCACCTCACCGCACCACCTGCGACCAAGACGCAGCGGGGGAATAACCCAGCTGGGCAGCGCGCCTCTTATTTCTCTTCGGGCTGCGTTTTCCTGTACCGAGTTCCCACCACTCGCGAAGCTGCCCGCGCTGGCATTGTTGAAGGGCCCATAGCTGCTGTTTCTGCCCGCAATACGACTCGCTTTGTCACACCGATGGAATCGAATATCGACTTTGGCCGTGAGCTGCTCGCCGCTCTGGTCACGGCCCAGCTTCGTGATCGTGAGGGTAAAGCCGAGAAACGCATCGGCGAAGGCCAATGGTGGGCTACAGAAAAACGTTGGGGTGGTGGTGAAGGAGGACCCATTGGTCGCGAAATCGAGGGCGACACCATCATAGGTGACAAGGATGTTGTTGATACCGACAGCACGATGGAAGACAGTCCTCATTCGAGAGGCGCCCAGTCCTCCTCATCTGGGTCTGTCTCGCAAGGGTCGAACCCGCGAGAGATTCCTGTTCGTGGGGCTCCCGCAAACAAGAAGATGCGTAGGACCCTTAGCATCTACGATCGCTACCGTATGGTGCGCCTCCCCTCGTCGAACTGGGATAAGAAGATGCGGTATGAAACTATCGGCAAGGTCAAGGGCACCGACTACGACGACGTTTTTGTTATCAGCAGTCTTTTCCATCATCTTTGCATCATGCGAGTGCGTGTGCCGGATCGGCTGTTAGCAGTCATGGATGGTGCTGCCGAAGACGAATGTGAACAGGAAGGATACAGCTGGGGCAAGCTCGAGATCTGGCGGAGCAAATGGTTCGATCTGTTCATAATCGAGCAGAGGCTAGAGGCCATGCGCATTATCTGGGGCATGATGGCATGGAGTATGCGAAAGACGGACGGGGCCGATGTGGCTATGGGAAATGCATGATGGACTTTGGATAGGTGGGCGTATTTAGGGTTGGTAGATAGGTATGGCAGGTTAAAAAAAAAACTTCTGGGGTGTGTATCCATTTCGCCGTCTTGTATGCCCGGGTTATTCCCGCGGTGTATTGCGTGTACGGGATCGAATTGTCGTGAGTGAAATGTGTTACATAGGGATATAATATCCCGTCCTCTCTCCCGTTTCCGGTCGTCGTTTTCTGGCGCTTCTGCTGGGGTCTGGATCACGTGGGCTGGTACTGACTAATACGATGGTATTTCTGCTTTGCCTTTTGACTTGTTGACGGGATATATTTCTTTAATCTTTATATTGTTGGTTTTATCTTGGTGAATGCCCTTGTTTCGTCTAACCGGACGGGTTCATGGGCTTTGATCGACCGGACTGGCCGGTGTGCAACTCCGGCCCCGGGGTTCGGGGTTTGGGTGAAGGTGCTGGTCCGGGATGTCCTTTCCCGGGGGGGGTTCCTTTGTGTGAGGTTTGGTTACGGCCCGGATTCGGGCTTGCCGCTTTGTGCTTTTTTGTTGGGGTTGGGTTTGTGCTCTTGGATTTTGTGGTGGGTTTAGGGGTATCGGGTTGGGGATTGATCATATGGGTTGGTATTACGGTATCTCGTCTTTGGTTATATTGGAGTGGAATCGCGTGCGCGTGGGTGATTGCTTATTTACTTCTGTGTTCGGAGGTCTGGGTATCCTTTCTGGGTATGCTAGGCGGTGGGCTCCGGGGCTGTGCCCGGGAGATCGGAGCCGGGATTATGGTTCTTATGGATCCGGATCCGGATTCCGGGGAGGTCAAGGACGGTTGGATTCGGTCCTGGCCGGGCATGTCGTGTCGTATAGGGGGCGAAATCGTAGAAAGACCATTTAGCACCGGGGAATAGGAATCAAAAGTATTTCTTCCGCTTGCGCGGAGCCTGTGGAGCACTTCCCTACGCATCGGCCTACGACCTGAGCTTCGCGGGGGTTTGGACTAGATAGACTATCCTGCTTTGTCTTGTAATGGGTAAGATAACGAATCACACTGGATAATTACGCCGCGTCGCCTGGTCTATTGATGAACGGGTGCGCCTCTACGGAATACGGAGGTTTTTGGTGACGACGTTGGTCTAGCTCGTTACAGTGGTGTGTACGTATGATTTGATTCAATAGACTATGCAAATCGTGGGATTCAAAAAGCTTGGTTAATCCTCCTGGTCGTTTATCCGACGCAGATTCCGGATGCCGGCTCATGCTATGTATGGAACGTCCGGAGGTGATTCGGGGGGTAATATCTCGGCTACGATGCTATTGAGGGCCTGGAGCTTCCGTTCCTTTTCATCACTGAACTCGTTCCCGGAAGTGTGGTTTGGCTGAACGAAGATCCCTTTCTCGTCTTTGCTTCCGGGAGGGTTTCTGACCTAGCGTGTTGGCGGGGATGATCCCATTGTTTCCATTTGGCCGACACTCTTGTCCGTTAACGAGTGGGAGAGAACTGTCTTCTTGGATGCCACCGCTTGCTCGGTGAACTAGATGAGCTTTTTCTCGTATTCGCCGTTTCATACCCTGGCCTTTTTCTAACGTCAGCTCGTGGAGATGATATCGATCAGGCCAGTTGACGGTGATATTCATGTACGATGTCTTTGATTCTTACCGTTGTTGAACCCTAAGAATGGAGGCAACGATGGTGTGGGTTCTTGCGTCGAGGAAGAGCTTCGAATCAGCGGATTGCATCTCCAAGTTGTGTTATACCGTTCTATTCCAACGCCTTCATTTATTGTAGGTTTGAATACCTCAGCCTTATACCGTAATATTAGATAGGGAATTGGATACTGAAACAAGTCTCTAGCATGGGTCATTATCTGCACGGCACGGGAACCGGAAGAGGTCTCTGCAGTCGCGCATAGATCTCATAATACCTATCTATCATCGCGATCCCATAGATACTGAATCATAGACGCGGTGGATGAGGGCGTCTAGATTGTTCACGGTTGAGTGCACCGCTGGTCTGAGGCGCCGACGACTCCTGAGATGCCGATGCGAGAAACCCAGATTATCACGGCAGGTTAGAAGAGCTGGCACCTTCGTCTCTAAGTATATATTTCCAATTAGACGATCGAATCATAATAATACCAAATGATTACGGAGTATCTATTGTATCGGCGTTTCGTGCAAGGTCAGCAATGACCAACCAAATTCCCGGCCTACTCACTGCGACGGCCAGGTTTGATATCCGAATACGTACTCGCGAGCCGCGACAGGGTAGTTTAAGACACCCAAATCAGTGGTTTGTGCTAGCCTCGGATTCTCCGTCCGGTGGTAAACTTATTAAATTGTTGTACATAGTAATATATTCTTACCCGCAAGTCTTGAGTCACGCGTTACGGACCACAACGCTATGAATTCTATCTATCTCGTTTCCAACGTCTGAACGACCTCGGTACGCATCGTGATGCCCGGGCTACCGGCAGAGGGCACATACGAATCTGTGTATCCGGCGGTTATGACTTCACCGCCGCCTACCCGCCAGGGTAGGCTTTTACCGGGTCCCTTCGCAGCAGAGATTGTGGTCGTCGAAGTAGTAAGTTCCAGGTCTTCGTGGAGACTCTTATCCTTTGTGCGGTCGATTGACAGAAGCGTCCATCTCCCCGGTAAAGCTGTGTTCAAGCAAGACACGAGCCAATTGCGACATTTCACCAGCACGGGAAGTAACAGTGGCAGGCAGCACACTATCATAGCAACGTTGGCTTCGATATCCGACCATAGAATGAAGAGCGTGAAGTCGGCGATGAAGTCCGGATTGTCGCGCATATCGTAGGACGTGACGAGGTAGTAATAGAGACGCGCAATGCCAGCGCCGATTGTACTGGGCTCTAGTTAGGCAATTTCATTTTTGACATCGACGCAAGTTGTAATCGGAGCAGGGGCTACTGACAATAAGCCAACGCCAAAAATGGCGGTCACGCCGGCCTTCTTCCGAACCGGCATGGAAAGCTTCCAGATGATTGGGATTGGTATAGCCAGAATGGCGAAGTCGGTCGCCAAATCCAACGTGGCGTAAGCAGTGAGCAGGCTCAAGACGCTGACGCACTCCGTAAGTTGGATGGCAATGGGGGCCCAGTTTAGCTCCCACCGCAGCCCACACTGGAAGACCGTGATGAATAGGAAGGCTATTGACCAGGCGCTAACTATGATAACTATCAAGGCGTCGATCGACGGTCAGTCAGTAATTTATGGAATGAGAGACAATTTAAAACCCATTGAAGAAGATTTATGAGCTAGTCGATATCATACGGCAAGGCATCATCTTTCCAGCCAGAGCGGTTCGGCAACAGGAAGGCGAATCAAGGACTCTCTTACCGAGAAACAAGATATATATGGTGAGCTTCCTGGATTTTCCGAGTGTCCTCTTCCACAGAAACAAGAATGACAGCTTTATGAATCCAAACGCGAACTTCTCGGTGATCTGGAAGGCATATTTGTACTTCTGCACCAGATGTTCCAGGGGTGAAGTGACCGGCCAGCCGTCGGCGACGACTGAGTGGCCCGTGATGGCTCCTTGTATAGTGCCTCCAAGGAAGATCCCGTTCAGACCGAGCACAAAGACCTGTGCCAACCTCAGTCTATGAATCATGATATCTTGAGAAGGACTCACGAAGGGTATGGCGTGAAGTAGAGGTGAGACCTACTAGTGATACCAGAGCTAGCCAGTCGTCGACGCCCAAGGCTGCTCCGGTCAAGCGTCTGGCATAGAACCTCGCTGCGGTTACTAGGCAAACCAAGAACGAGAAGAGAGACGCCATGATGATAAGGCCAACCCTGTCGTTGACAAGCTGAAGATGAACGGAGTATCCACCGTCAGTGTCACTTGCATCCTCCATGATTCTTAATCGGAATCGATCTGTGGTTCTGTCGACAATATGCACGAGATGGGAATGAGTAAACGGTAAGGACTCGGACTGATGCTCTGACATCCAGACCGTTTGGGTCGGTGGTCTGACCGTGGTGCCCTCTCAATGAGAAGTTACTTGGCTCCGAATTTATGGGGATAAAGGGCCACATACATATGTGTGTTGCGCCGCATCGCTACAGTTGCAGTTAAATCGGCCGCTTCTGCTTGGGAGGACTATGGCTATTGGGCAGTGTGCGTACTGTGAGAGTCCGAGGAGCGCGATGTAGCACTCGGCTCGCCCTCGAGTTCATCCTGTTGGAGTAACGTATGGTCGATGGAACATTTGACCCTTGGGTCGTGATACGTACCCCCGGGGGCCAGAGCCTTCATTAATACCACGTAACGACATAGGCGGTTGGTAGAAAGCTGTATAGCTTCCCCTTTATTGGTTCATGAAAACTCGCGTGAGTTTACCCACGCCGGACATTGCAGTATAGAGGCTGTCGGATGGCACAGCTGACGTGGCGACAGATATCGGACTGCCTTGAACAGGGGCGTCGGATGTACACTGAGTCATGGAATCAGGATCTAAGGCTCTAAGGATTCAAAGGTCGGAATTATGCTTAACACTCGCCGCCGTGTCGCTGGCAAGCAATTAGGTCTCTGAGGTAAGTGGAGTTATGAAGATAACAACTACCACCATTAAAACTACCCCCTTGGCACGAGGTACAAATGTGTGGCAACGGGGATAAAGTTCTTTGGCAGCGAATAGGGAGCGAAGAGCTTCCTTTAGAGGAGGGAGCACTATTCTAGGTCTGATACCACCTATGCAGCCGCCGATCCATTCGGGGCCTCGGGTTTTGAGTAATTCTGCTGTCAACATTTTAAGCGATGATGTACTGCTCCAGCTCAGACTCGTCTCACCTTGTCACCTTCATTTCTCGTTTCCAAATTATACGTGATTAGAACATGTGCCGATAAATCCCCCTAGCCTACAGACAGCCAATTCATATCCCAAAATGGCGGACGGCGCGCTTGACGGTGAAGAATATAACGGTCTGCTCGGACCGGGAGAGACTGGCTCGGACGGTCGGGGCGACATCAAGTCGCACTCTCGCAAGGAGAAGATGCTCGTAAGGCTTTTATTAGTGTCTTGCTTGCTCAACCTTGTGCTTGCCATCGCGCTTCTCGCTCTAAGCCGAGACGCAGAGCTGCCACCATCTAAATACGCGAAACTGCGGCGGACCCGGGAAGAACCATACGTGTTCGTATCGCGGTACGCATCGGAAAACCAGACGCTCCAAGAACAGCTGTGGCATGACATTAACGTAGACAACGGCTATGTCGCGCTGTCGGATGACTGGGCTGTGCGGAATGGCCTTCGTAAAGCCCAACGGTTTCCCTGGGATCAGAGCAAGGGCTTATACATCCTCCACGGCTACCATAACCTGCATTGCCTGAAGAGAGTATACATCTCTCTCGCAGAGCATCGACGAGGCGACGCGCAGAGCATCTCGTGGGAGCACATCAGCCACTGCCTGGATGCGTTGCGGCGACAGATCCTATGCGACGCCGATGACACGCCGCGGGTGACAGATCGGAGGATGGAGGTCGTCAGCGGCGTGTTACAGCACCGGCGGTGTCGGAATTGGGGGGAGCTTGATGACTTTGCTAGACGCCACACCGCATGCTATAAGCGCCCCGAAAACCCGGAACAAGATCCGTTGCCATCCATCGAAAGCTTCAAGCATTGCCCTCCGGGTACTGGCTATGTCTACAGGGATGACTACGTCCCGACGGATGAGTTGATCAGTGGGTTGCCCGCGGAGTCTGTTGAATTTTAACATCAAGAGAATGACAGTCACGCTTGTGTTTCGTCTTATATAGGTATCTAAAGCTACGATCATGATGCAAAGGTCGCTTTGATGGGAGATGACGGTTATGAACTTGTGTCTGTCTAGAGTTAGATAAGCTACGGCGACCGGTGGTTGTTATGAATGACAGTGGCTACGGGCACGATCCGTTCATTGATTGTCTTATGGTTTCAAGGCTATCGGACCATCAATAGCTCAACCTAGAAATTAAGCAAAGTTGAATATAGGTAGGGGTTAGGCTTGCCTACCTGGATGGTCCGACTTAAGTTACTTGCCTACTTGAATCTCTCCTTATAATAGAGCACATATAATATGCCTGAACTTCGTGCTTTTCCCTGCGATGATTGCTCGTAAGGATGTATCTTTCCCGGTCTCAACGCCACGGCTTTCACTTTGACTGTTCTGGCGGTTGACTGCTCACCTTCCTGCCTATGTCGAATAGGGTCGAAGATCAACTATTCAGTACGGCTCGACGCTCATTTCGGTCACTCGCAGCGACCACGGGCACAGTTAGTATACTATGTAGTAGCGTTGCCTGTATCGATCGGCTACATATTTGGATACGAATTCGGATTCGGATTTTCAGTCGCTCAACAGGACAAGCATTATTCGGGTTGGTGCTGTGCGGCTGTGCCGAATGCAGTGCTACGGTGAGGCCACACCTCTGAAAGTGAAAAGAGAATTAAGGTGATAACCCCTGAAGTGAACTAGATAGTTATTTCAGCCTGTACGGCCACCGACCGACATAGGTAAAGTACCTGCCACACAGCTTCGAAAGCAGCCTATGAACCAGACACCACCATAATTATATCCATGCAATCAGCAATGACATTGACCACATCAGTCAGTCTAAAGTCATGCCACCCAAGTCTTGTGTCTCTGCCACATGCGACTCATCAAGTTTCAAGTGCCATCGAGAAAGCAGGCTGGCGGCACAGCTTGTAAGGCTCCTGTCATTGATGGTATGGTTGATTGCTTAGGTTACATATACGGAACCATCTGTCGTACCTGAGGTCCAAACCAACGAGTTACTTGATGCGTATTCTTGGCCAACCAACCCACCGGTGGGTGTATTAATTCGGTCGTGTTCACGAAGTGGATATAGTCGACGTGGTGGACGTGATGGACATCAAGTGTACACAACTGTACACTCGACGTCCATGTCAATTCAATTCAATCAACAGAGTTTCCCAGTTGAAGTATTACAACCTGTCCGGAACCAATTAAGTAGCATGGAATTTCATTGCCAATGAACTAACTGACATCGCCCTTGTAAATTGACTGAATTGACTGGCTTCCTGCGGGCCGTGAAGTTGAAACCATGGGCCCCGTCACGTTCCTATTCTCAGTCTCACTGTCCACCATCTGGTAGATATCAGGTGCCCACCCGCGAAAAAAGCCACGACCGTTTCAATACCATGGCCCTAACGCTCAAAAGGCCACAGATACGTCAAACTTGGGATCACGCTCTCCGGTGGTTCCACGGTTGAGAGTGTTGGCTTCGCCGAATTCCTTCTCCTCGCCGCGAGTCTGAAGGCCCGTAGATTCTACTATTATCACACGATTAATCGCCCGCTTGGAGTGCAAGATTTTAAGATTGTCCTCGTTACCCCAGGCCCTGTAAATAGTAAAAAAGAGACGGGGCAAAAAGGCACTTACGGAGAGTAGGGAGGGCTGCTGCGAGTGCGGCGAGCCCGAGTAAGGTAGCGGAAGCCGTGATGAAACGCATGGCTGGATCTTTAAGGGGGGGCAAGGACCGTCAGGGGCTTCCGCTTCTGATTTGGACCCTTTTGCTTTTGGGCTGGGAATAACAAGAAGGCAGTTGTAGAAGGAGCCTGGTGATTGTGAGCTTGGTAGAAGGGAAGTGAGATGTCCTTGGTGGCCCTCATCAGATCCTACGTTGTGACTTGATCTGTATTTATACACTTCAACTCAGTGACTTCCCCGCGAATGTTACCAGGCCTCACCTTATGGCGCAGTCAAGCAATTGTTTCTTGCGCCGTGATTGCCCTCTTGGAATCATGCGTGGCAAGGAGTCGGTTTCCCGACGTTGCAGCGTACCGTTGCATAGCAGAACTGCAAGGTCACCATGCTGTACCCATCATATGATGCGAGTGGTAAGCGCTGCGGGTGAAGCATCCCGGAACCGCCAGTGGATGAGTGGAGCAGCCCATAAGATTCGACAGCCCCTGGGAGTGTTACACGACGAGAGAGCGGTCCGCCATCTGGCGAAGACATGGTCACTTGGGAGCCTCTATACCCCCAAGCAGGCGATTTGCATTTTGCAGCAGGCTCGGGGGTGTGTTGGATGAGATTTCGGGCCTACTACCTGTGCAGACACGGCGTAGACCGTGCCTCTCTCTTGCGGTGATCGCTCCATCCGCCGTTCCTACGAGTAGGACGAGGAAGTTGAGTGTGCGGGTGGTATCGGGCTCGAGTAATACATACATCCCCGACTAGGCAGTCCGCATTTTCAGCATTACGCCCACGAAATACTCTTGCTAATAGCTGACGAGTCAAGGAGAGTGCGCGCAAGATCTAATCTGCTGGGAGAAACGACTGAGTTCGTTCATCTTCCGCTGGTCTCGTTGACGATTCGAAGCAAATAGATATCTACCAACTAAGACATCATGGCTTCGCAAAGCGTACGGAAAAACGAACACGGTTATGTATCACTTCCGACCGGGGACATCGAAGATGCAAATGACAGCTCGCAGTCAAGCAAACCCGCCCACAGCCTAAGACGTTATCGCATATCCTTCTTCACTTGGTTGGTAATATCGATGGTCACAGGTTTCGTGGCCGGTATTCTTGTCATGGCCCACGTTTTTAGCAGCGAAGAAGGCCGCTATGGGTGGAATGTCGGGGGGCCACAGCGTATCCCCCTCCCAACTATTGAGAGGGCTTTCACGTATTCTTCGCCGTTCTCTCTTGAGCCGCCACAGGCGAAGAGCTCTGGCGCAGAACCGGAGCCTATCTGGGACACCTTGGTGCCAGGCATGTCACCGTGAAATATCTTTATTAGCCTATCGTCACTAAGCTGACCGAGATGTAATATCATGTATGTTCTACAGACGGCCTCGGATACTTCAAAGACGCAACGCTGGCACCAAATCTGTCCATACCTACTGTCATACACCAGCTTCATTGCCTGTATGTCATACGACGAGCGTACTACTCGGGGTCGGCGGCGCTCCAGGACTTCGACTTTGGTAAAGACAGGGGAGTCCATATCCCGCACTGCTTCGATTATCTTCAGCAGGGAATCACCTGTTGGGCGGATACGACGGTGGAGGATGCCGTCGAGGTCGCCAATCCGGACGGGTTCCCGGGCAGCGGCTTCGTCCGCAAGTGCCGGGACTACGAGACATTGAAAGAATTCTTGTCGGAGCGGCGGGCGTTCAATGCCACCGGATTCTTGGCCCACGGTCTTGATCGCGGCGTTGCTCATATAGGTAATATGAGTTAGGCTACGATCTATATAGTCGGCGGCCTCATTGAATATTCGCACTATAAAGCGGTGACTCGGGCACCAATTAATACATAGCAGTCCGCTGCCTAAGTTTTCGCTGTACATCAATTGGTATCAGATGGTGAAGTGTGATGTAGTGGGCATCGGGGGATTCAGTCGTAGATGCCATTGATTATTCTTGCTCGGGATAATAGGAACATTCCGGGCAATTCCTACTCTGATGAGGAAAAGTAGAAATTCTAGACTAGGTGTTATTTCAAGTAGTTTGGTGGTTTACGGCCGTTGTCATTCCCACTATGGCCTCACTACTCGGATTACCTAGAAGATGATGTTTTGGGATCAGCATCTTTTTCTTATTACACGTACAACATATCTGCTACAGGATTCGGTGGACAAGGTATATCGCATTACAATGTTGGTATGGTTGACATAGTTGGTGCGCGCCGGCGTGGCCCCCTGATTCGGTGCATAGCCCATGGGACGTTGGCAGGCTTGGCTGCATCTAAGGGCGAACATCTCACCCCAATGAAATCCAGGGCTCTACCGTCTATGTACCGTAGTATCATGAGCCAGCCACCTGATCTGACAAGAGAAAGAGTTATATATAAGAACGGCACATACCCTTCATTCAAACCCCCTCCTTCTCACAAAAGAAAATAGAAGAAACAACATCCTTATCTTCTATCCCATCCGACTGTCATTAAGTGACGAGCGCCGTAGCACACATAATGTCTCGAGTGCTAAGTCCAGACCTGGCATTAGGCCAAGATATTCCACTGCTGATCTACGGAACGGCGTGGAAAGAGGACAAGACCGCCGATTTCACCGCCGCCGCCTTGAAGCGCGGTTTCAAGGGCGTTGACACGGCGAATCACCCCACGGGTTATGACGAACGCCGTGTGGGCGAGGGCATCGCAGCTGCACTAGCATCCGGGATCAAACGCGAGGGTCTCTTTGTAGGTATCCCAAATATCTGCCGAAGCTACGTAGATCGTGATGCCAAAGCGCAACCGGACCATCTCGCTGATCCATGAATACACTCGACGCCCCCCCTTTAGGTCCAGTCCAAGTTCTCTCCCACATTCACACACCACCCCGCCAAAGTCCCCTATGACGCTACCCTGGATATCGCAGCTCAGGTGAGGCAGTCGGTCGAACAGACGTTCGACAACTTACAGCTTGACTATCTCGATGCGCTGCTTCTCCACGCTCCATACCCGGACCAAAAGGATACCCTGACCGCCTGGGCGGTGCTTGAGAGCTACGTGCCCGACAGGATTCGCTACGTGGGCGTATCGAACGCCACGCTAGATCAATTACAGGGGCTTTATGAGGCCGCGACAGTCAAGCCGGCCATCGTCCAGAATCGGTTCTACAGGCAGAGCAAATACGACCTTGAGACCCGGTCCTTCTGTAAGGACCACGGCATCGTCTACCAGGCCTGCTGGATGCTAAAGAACAACCCCGACGTCCTCACGTCAGATGTGGTCGAGTCCGTGGCGCAGACGCTCGGCGTAGAGAAGGAGGCCGCGTTCTATCTGTTGATCCTGTCGCTCGGGGATACGCAGGTCCTCGACGGCACCACGAAGACGGAAAGAATGGACTCCGATCTGAAGATCGTCTCGGACGTTCTCGGGGATGAGGGAAAGATGGAGACGCTGCGGCCTTCGGTCGGGGCTTTCAAGAAACTGCTGTGGAAACTGGCGTGCGAGTATGACGGCCCGCCGCCAACGCTGAGCAGTGAGAAGCCGGAGAGGTAGTTCTATCACACGGGACTTGGGAAAGCTTTAATGACTTGGTTTGAACTCTTCGTGTAGCTAGATCATGTTCGTATGTACAGTGCCAGACGGCAATACCTTCCGTGCCCCATGTGGGCGGTGGAATGGAGCACTGTCGTATAGATGTGACGGCTATCTACTGGTCGCTACATGCGTGTTATCTGTAGGAGAGTTGACCGGTACATGGCTTCGATAAGCCCATACCCCCTTTCCTCTTTTCTGTGCGCCTCTCCATCGCCGTCTCTTACCTTTGCTGACGCTTCCATCGATCCCGATCTCGTGGTTCTAAGTTGACTATACGAATTGGATGATTATCAGTTGGGCCAATTCACGCATAATGCATTACGACGCCACCCCCCGCCAACAGTCCTCGCGGAAAAGCAACCAGGCAGCTTGAGTCCGTGACTCGGCTTTTATGAGCGTGATGGAGTGCAGCTCCCCGTGGAGTATATTGGCGATGTGAAGCCCACGGACTTCGGCGATAAGGATCGAGAGGTTTGTAACTTGTATCTAGATACTGGTGGTACATTGAACTGTGGCGCTGATCGACGCCTAGCGAGCTGTGCCGCTTGCCTGCCTTCGCGGTAGTTCTTGGAGAGCGATGAGCCGAGCGTGGCAAGGGTGCGGATCCCGCGTGGTACGACTTTGGACCGGGGGGTGGTCGTCAATGTCCGTGCTGGCTGCTTGGTAGTGATGCGCATCGGTCGGCTAGCCGGCGGTCTGTTCGGGTGGAATTCGTAAACCTATGGGCCGGTCGGTTGGTTGGGATGCTTAGGCTGGCCGTCGGCGGTCGGATGGGTATCTGTGATCGACTGATCGGCCGGCGGTAATTTTGAAGAAGGAGGGGTTGGGGTTGGGGTTTGGGCAGTGAAATGGTTTGAGGAAAGCAAATATACGTATGTGTTGGTGGTAGGACTAATTCCTTGGTGATCTGTAACTCGTACTATACTTTAATCGGATTTCCCTATGCCTTGAAACTATTTCAGGGTCTTCATATAAACGAATACCATCACCGGCCGACGGGGTTGCCGGCTTCCCCATGGCCGACCGCCCCTGTCGGCGAATACTTCCTAGCTGAAAGACAACGGTCGGTTGACTTGTAAAAATATCTCCCGTCGGTCGATCAGGAGGTCAAAACCGACCGAAGTGCATCTTCCGCGTAGAGAGGACCTATTCTACCCTTTTCCCTTGCAGGGTAAGCGAGGACATGGGTGTCGATCCACCATCCCATTGACAAGGGCCGCAGGGACGGTTTCGATCGGAGAGCCTTACAAACCTCCGCCCAACCCCTGGATCGTACGCGTAATACGTGGAGCTTTGGGGCCGTCCTCAGTCATCCCCCTCAATTTCCATCGAAATTGATCAGAGATCCTGCGGACAGACGGTGGTGATGTAAGAATGCCGCGGCCTCGTAATCCTCAGGAGTCGGGACCTTGGGTTCTATCTTTATCGCTTGGGCTTCAGGCTTCAGCGTAGAAAACCCTTGTCTAAGGCCGTTCGGTATCGTTCCTGTGGCCACGGTAACTGTGTCTTTCAACTGTCTCTATACTACAATGCCGGGCGCGGGTAAATGCACCGGGGGTATTCCTGAATCAATGAAAGGGGAGGCTATGCGACCATCCACCAGCAGCCGATGTCGTTGTCGCGTAATGAAGGTTCTAGCTCCTGGGGGTACGTATATAGATTCGAGGGTCAGATGCATTATTTCTCAGAAGTTACTCCAACATGAAGGACGTGAGTCCGAGCCGAATGCTACAGTACGACGGGCGCTACCCGACAGCAAACACTCCAACTGCATTCGGAGTGGGCAGAGCCCTCACCAGGCAAGAAAGAGTGCGGTGGGGGCTGAAGATCTGGAATTCAGATGCCGTAGTTTTTGGCCACGTTCTTCCCAGACAGAGGCGGCTGTTTAAAGGTCCAATTAAGGTGTACCCGGGGACGAGAGGGTCCGATATTGAAGTTTTCAGAGAATTAGTGACGTTATCTGCTTCTGAAACGCCTCGTTTTTAAATTCTCACTCCATCACCGCAGCGAAAAAACGTCAATAAAATCGGAAAAAGAGTCCATCCCCTCAAGGGAGGTAGGCGATAGGCGTATTAAATAACTAGTGCTACAGGTATATAATACAAATAAATTAAAAAAAACCCCCCAAAATCAATCAACTTATTCCGCGAAGCAATTAACAGACTTCCAGTCAAAGTCGACAAAGGCATCCTTGACGTTCGTGCAACTCTTGTACTCCGAGGAGTCCACGCCGTTGAAGTCGACGTTGTTCGGGCACTGCGTGGCCGAGTACACGGTGCAGAACCCGGACCTGATCGTGAACGACTTTGGCGCCGTGAAGGTGCCGGCGCTGCAGTCGTGGGGCCCGTCGAAGCCGCCCTTTGTGAACCAGGCACAGGAGTCGCCCGTATCAGAGTTGAGTGGCAGCTTGCTTTGGATGTTGCTGCATGGCTCGTTCGGGCTTTGGGCTGCGTATCCTTGGAGAGTGTACTGTTTGAGGCGCGTGTGTTAGTGGGAATGGTCATGCGATGGAAGGGATCATTTCGTGATAAGACTCGGCTGGGAGTGGTATGGTTTACTTACGTAGGAAAAGTCGCTGGATTTTTCTTGGGTTTCGCAATCTACATCGTATAGAGTGAGATACCAAGTTGCGGTGGGTGTTGGAGCCGTCGATGTAGTTGTATGTGTAGTCGAGCTTGATTTATGGGTTGACGTTGACTTGTGAGTTGACGTTGGCTTATGAGTTGAGCTTGACTTGTGGGTTGAGCTTGACTTATGAGTCGACGTTGATTTGTGGGTTGAGGTCGGTTTATGAGTCGAGCTTGATTTATGAGTTGACGTCGACTTATGAGTTGATGTCGATTTATGAGTCGAGCTCGACTTATGAGTTGAACTTGATTCGTGAGTTGAAGTCGGTTTATGAGTTGAGCTCGACTTGTGAGTTGTGCTCGATTTGTGCGAAGTAGTTGAGCTTGACTTATGTGAAGTTGAGGTTGGTTTATGAGTAGTGGTTTTATCCGTGAATATGGATCCAAAATGCGAGACGGTGAAGCCTTTAGGCGTAGCGGTATCGCTAACATAGAAAGCCAAAGGAATTGTTTTTCCGCCGACGACGGTGACGGCAGACGCGGCGGCGGCGCTGTTTGCGGCACTGACACTTTGACGTACTGAGATGGGACAAGCTGATACAGTCGTCGTTGAGGCTGTAGTTGTGATTTCGCATCCCTTTGTAGTCTTCGTGGATGTCACACAGCCGGCTGAGGTGGTATGCAATGGGTCCTTAACGCTTGCTGTGCAAGTCACGTAGTAGTCGTAGCCGGTAGTGGTGCTGGTACACTCAGAGGACGACGATTTCGTGGTGGTAGTGGACTTGGTAGAAGACTTGGTAGAAGACTTGGTGGAGGACTTGGAGGACTTGGATGACTCCGTGGACTTAGTGGGCTTGGCGGTGGTCTTTGTGGGCTTGGTAGTAGGCTCAGTTGATGGATAGCTAGGGTCTCCTTCCGGGTTTAAAGTAATAGGTGGGATGTTTGTGTCGAAACCCAAGGATTTTGCAACCTCTGGCGGTGGTGGATGGATGATACCAGGCCCTTTTATACCAGGAAGGATAATACCACCACCACTATGTCCACCCGGAGCACAAAACCAACAATGGAGAAATGGTATGATGGGCCACCCGTGGGAGTCATGGGTAGGCGACGGGGCCGCGGTTGTAGTTGAGGCAGATACCGTGCTCCAGTTCACAGTAATAACCGGAGGAGTTGTCGTGGAGGTAGTGCTGTGTTTCGACGTAGTCGTATGAGCCGTGGTAGAGCTAGTATGGGACTTGCCAGCAGAGGTGCTGGAAGACGTAGTGTGGCTGGAAGAGCTGCTATGAGCGTGACTGGAAGATTTGGTAGTAGCGATGATGGAAGAGTTGGTGCTATGCGTGTAACTGGAAGTGCTGCTATGAGGGTGGCTCGTAGAACTGCTGTGGCTTGTCGAACTGGTGTGAGGGTGACTTGTGGTGCTGCTGTGACTCGAGGTGCTGCTATGACTGGAAGTGCTGCTATGAGGGTGACTCGCAGAGCTGCTGTGGCTCGTAGAGCTACTATGAGGATGGCTCGTGGAGCTACTGTGGCTTGCAGAGCTGCTGTGACTCGTCGTGCCAGTATGAGGGTGACTTGCGGAGCTGCTATGGCTCGTAGAGCTGCTATGGCGACTCGTAGAGCTGCTATGGCGACTCGTAGAGCTGGTATTAGGGTGGCTTGTGGAGCTTCTATGGCTCGTAGAGCTGCTGTGGTGACTTGTACTGCCTGTGTGATGGCTCGTGGAACTGGTGTGGTGGCTCGTAGAGCTGCTATGGCTCGTAGAGGTGCTATGGCTCGTAGAGGTGCTATGGTGACTCGTAGTAGGGTGACTCGTAGAGCTGCTGTGGGTCGTAGAACTGCTGTGAGGTTGGCTTGTAGAGCTGGTATGATGGCTCGTAGAGCTGGTGTGATGGCTTGTAGAGCTACTGCTGTGGCTCGTAGAGCTGCTGTGGTGACTCGACGAACTGCTATGAGCGTGACCAGAACCGCTACCCTTTGTGTGACTGGAACCGCTGCCATGACCGTGGGGTCTGCCCGGCACGACAGAGGAAGTGTCGTTGAAAGCGATGCTGGAGGCGGTGTCAGAAGAGACATCCCGCGCGAGATTCGTATCAAGATCCGATCCCTGTGGCTGGTCTGCTATTGCTGCGTGACTCATGAGGTAGAGAAGCGCAATGGCTCTCAGAGAGCCTGCCACGTTGACCATGTTGCAAGATCTTTGGTGGCTCAGGGAAGCAGTCGGTAATGGTCGAACCCGATCCTGATCTGAACGTACACAAAAGTGATGAGTGCTGTCTCGACGATGAGTTCAAGCCGATGCTGTATATAGGTAGTTCAGCGTTTGGAGACGGGAGAGGGACTTGATATTTCACGTCGATTGCTAAGCGACATGTATAAGATCCAACGCGGTGAATGCCGGCTGACTCGAAACGCTAACATCTCGGTGGTCAGGCTAGAGTGGAAAGTCTTTGTCGTAGATGCTCCAGACCCTACACGCGGTCTATTTTTAACCGCACGATCATGGAAGCACGATGTTTGATCGGCTACAACTTTAATTTCACGTGGTGAGTCGGACGCTAGCATACCCAAGGGCAGCATGCGAGTGGATCGTGGGCCTCGATCGAAGGATGCAGGTCCCTTTCGCCCCGGGATCCGTGCCGCCGCGGCGCGTTAACGTGCTTCGTATCTTCCGTGGATCCATCGGCGATTGTCAGCAGTTGCAACCCCATAATTCGCGATCTGATAGTGCTATATTTGTCCAACGTGAGTCCGAGGTCAATTGTTTATAATCGTTTAAGTCCGCAAACCGCACGCTATGCGTCCAGGAAGATGCGATGCGTAAGCCCTAGCCGGTAGGTAACTGATGCTTTAAACACTCTGGGATCCCCCCAAACGACTTACGTATTTCGCGCTCGCTCCAACCTCCACAGTAGCGGACCTGCTTTTTCAATCAGCATTCGATACCAACTTGCCTTCTCGTCGCTCTCTTATAATGATTTTCGGCGCCAAGTTTTGGGCGTCTTTGACGTTCATAGCCGCTCTCGTGACGGCTTCTCCAATCAACCTAAATGGTTCTTCTTCTGCGCTGGAAAAGCGCGATAGCAGTTTCTTGGTTGGTTATAGAGGAGTCAGCGCGGTTCGTGAAGATTCAAGCCCCCAAAAATGAAGCTCGTCCAGGCTGACCTTGACCGATCACACAGGCCGAAGCCCAGATTTACATGAAAGCCGGAAACTTCCTGACATATGATACACGAGGAGCGCCGTCTCATAGGATCGATCAGCTAGGGCGCGGCGCCTATATAAGTCCTTCACCGGGAGAATGGCCTGCGCCTTGGGTCTGCGTCGTACAGGCCGTGTCAATGACCGAGTTCAAATTACTCAATAAGGCGTGGATTCCAGAGACGGCGGATGACGGCTGCACGCCGCTATGGGACACCAATGGAGGTAAATCTCTCTCTCAGGCGCACTTTTACAATTCCCAACCCATCGTGCAATTGTGCTGACACGTCTACTCCGCAGAATCCAACAGGCCGGCATACCTCCAATTACTCGGTGGCAAGGGCTTCACATCCGACAACACGCTGCTGTTCAGCACGATCGCGCGAGTGGACCCGGCTAAGCTACAGCTTCTGATCCCGGCGAAACTCATCCAAGCCGGCAAGATCAAGTTTTCGGTTAATTGTGCCGATATCACGGACACGGCGGCGTACGACGCCATCACAGCTTTTGGGCCGGTTGATTGGTATAGCTGGGACAATGTGAAAGGCACTCCGCAAAAGATCTAAAAATCACATCGTGAGTGGAGTGGAAGAAGAAAAGCGAGAGGCGGTGCGGAGAATGCCGCTACCACCGGACCAAGCAGCAATGCTGCGTGAGACGACTGTGTCGTAGCGTCTCGGTGTATCAATGACTGTACTCTATTGTAAGCTTAGCCATTTTGTAATATTTCAGAAGGAATGAATATCTTTCGACGTTTGGATACATTTGTTAGACTCGTCATGGATGCGGGAGGTGTAGTGTTAGGTGTTGCGTGGACGGTCGCTTATACCATCTAGGAAGGTTGAAAATCGTTTGGGAGACTATAAGACGGGATCGCCTGGGGGCCAGGACTTATTAATAGGTAGGTAGTGCTTAGCAGTTAGCACTACGGATGAGCTACTTATACGGATTAGAACCCCTGATCTGCCCCTATTATGTAAGATACCGCGCCTAACCTTCCCGCTGTGGGGAATCCAACGCCGTCGCCTCCGAGTGACTGTGATGCTTATGGCAGACCACTGGTCTCTGCTCCGTGTATCCAGTAGCTCTGACTGTACCAGTAATACTGTGCCTAGATGGCTCTCCCGGAGCTCAGCAAACACGTCGATGGACTTACAGCAGGCAACAACAATCTTACTCTTAACACAAAAAACAGTCACTTTGGCCCAACAAGCCCGCCTGTAACTTCAACATTACTTTAACGCCACCGACTTTCGCTCTTTCACGGCCTGAACACGATAACCATCCAGCATTTTCCGATATGAACGAGGCGCTCTGCTCTATATTGTGCAGTGAGGAGGACTGGTATTTCCACTTTAATGAGTCTATCCGGTTCAACAAAGACGGCACCGGCGAGGTATGCGCGTGGCCGTCTACCCGAAGGATACACCCGGTAACTAACTTGTAGTAGCTAATATGCTGGAGCAACTTGCATTATTGGTTCCTCGTGGAGCTCGAGTGGAAGAGCATCCGATCCCCGGACAACAAAGCCGACCGAACTACTCCGCCGAGTCCCAGCCGGCCCATAACAACTAGGACTGGCAGTGACAAAGCTGAATTCCTCGGCCAGCTTGACCTGGAAATCACTCTAACAAGGAGAATGGCTGGCCGAGCGCGCCGCCAGAAAGCGTCCAACACCACCCTCGAGGAGGCGAGCAGGTATCTGGGGGATGACGCCCTCCGAACCAAGTCATACACCGTCCGCATCGAAAGGGGCAACTTCATTATACCCGCCTTTGCCGGGAATGGATTCCCAAATCAGCAGAGGTACTCACTTCGCCTCCTGTTCGACAGGTCGCCATACCCTCCCTACAGCGAGTGGGTAAATCCGCCGGGAGAGCCCGAAGACGGGCTGTACGGGGAACAGGTAGAATTCGTGGCCCGGTCTGCTCCGGACTCGGCTAGGCAGCACCCGCCCATGAACGATCCTTCCGCGTGGAGCTGGAATAGCTGTGTCGTCTCTTGAAGGTAGTAAGATATGCACTCAGCTAAGCAACGGATTTAACCGTCTGTTCTCCACGATAATGTAGATTCATCAGACAGCGTCTTCATCTGATTATTCATACGCTTACCTCAGCTTACAAGAGGCGATATTTCATGTTATCACCAACTGTGCCGTGCATCGGCGCTGACGGATGAGATTCTATAGAATCTAATAGATCTGAACTTTCATCTTACACTTTCCGTACATCGCGGATCTAAACATCGAAGCGAAACCGCGTGCGCGGGTAATTAACAGGTACCCAGCTATGCTTATTTCTTACGCTCACTCACTATCTACGTACCGCCCAAGTACGAATTCGCCTTTCGAAACAGTAGTGCCCTCAACGTAAATTCCTCCATGGGCCATGGCGTGATATTATGGTCTAGTCACGGTAAGTTAAGTCACAACCTCCTTTCGGGATAGCGGAGGCGAATAACCCCGGCCCTTACCGGAATTCGGCCGTTTTGAAAAAATGGATCCTAAAAATAAGGTATTCTACCGGGCTCGCTATCGCGTTCTACGATCAATTGGGTCGAGATGTAACGCTAGCTTCCGCAGTTACACCGCGATACGGGGATTCCGGCGCGCCTGGTCCATTGATGTGCGTTAGGCTCCGTTTCTTAAGGGAATCGTGGGTGTAATAATATAGAGCCTGGCTGACTTGCACAGATCTAGACTTACACGAGCGCCGAAAGGACCTGGAGCCGTATATTCTTTAAACTAATTTGTATAGGCTGTGTATCTGAGACTAAAAATATATCGGTCATTGTCAATGTTGAAGGATTGATAGTGACGATGACTCTTCTGCTCTTCCCTCACCATGCATACACTCTAGAACAAAAGAGATGGAGCGCGACTTGTTTGAGCGGTGCGATAGGTGTACGCGCTATGGGGACGGCATGCTTTGGAACTTGACGTTGGAGTAATTACTTCTATTAGACGGTTCTTAAGGACTAGTACTTGTAAGACAACGAACCAGAAAGCTCGAGAATCACTACGTGAGCACAAGAAACAAATCAATAATAGCAGTGTGATAAATAGGCTTTGATTGCAAAGGAGCGTAATGCTAGGTCAAGACCGTGAAAAACTGTTGAAGTTTCGCCGAATCCTCCAAATAACCCTAACCAACCCAAGCTAACTCGGTTTGCTGATCTGGGGACGGGGCCCTCGGTCCTGGTTGACAGGTGATCGATGGCCGTGGTCCGTCAAAGAGAGAGGAACACCCCTGCCTCTCCCGACCGCGGTGTAATTACTCCGTACCCAGAGCCGACCAGACACCTCGGTTTGCGATGCCGTCGACGGCGATGAGCTCGCTGGCATCCGGGGCGCCACCTGCCGGGTAGTTACAATTAGTCTTCCGGCCAAAAATATTTAAATACTTGGCGATCTGACGTACCGGTGATAGTGACGTTAGCATCATCGGGAAACGTGACTTGCTTCGAGACATTCAGGCGTCTGGGCGGCGGGGAGCCTCCGCGGTAATGGACGGTGGCTTGGAGAGACGATCCTGTGATACCGTGGGCGGTTTGGTTATTTTCGAGGTGTGCTCCTGCCGAGAACCCGAGGTCGACAAACTCGACGGTGGGGTGGGCGCTGACGGTCACGTTGCTGGTAGAGAATCTGATGGTAGCCATGATGTATGGTATAGATCAAAGTCCAATGATGGATAAGATAAAGATAGGAGGTTTCAAGTCTTGTGTTTGGATAGATTGTTGATTCTGATGTGTGGATTTGATCTGAACACTGGCGGATTGCGGTGCCTTATATACATTTGGGATTCATCTCTCCCCACCCACTCGACAGACGATATGCCATATTTACCCCGATGGCCGCGATGGACGCAGATTCTCTGCTCGGATAGAATACCCCTACCTCAAGGTTCCCATGCAGGTGAACTAAACAAGCTGGTCATACCTGGAGTCGGCGTCAACGAAGGCAATGTGTTCGATTGGACGAATAACACTGATCATCCAGTGACAACCACGACAAAGACAGCTGAAATGCGGCCACATGACTAGCAATGCCTTGGAAACAGTCAATTCCAAGACATACTTTGTCCAATCCGTCGGCGTGCGAGGGACTTCCATCCCTCGGGCAGTAAACCAGGAGCTTCAATACGTGGCGACTTTCAACGATCACCGTCCCTTCAACACATCTAGGTATCCGATGCAAGGTTCTGACGAACTCAACCGGACTGGCCGTCTCGCTGGCTGAGCCAGTTGTTCAAACTTCACCCACAGAAGCCAAATGAAGGATCTAATGCTAAGGAAACAACCACGTCCGGTTTGAATCCGTACCGGCATGTGTAGAAGTAGGTATTGACGATCAGATGAGCGTCAACACGGATTACACGACCAGGTTTCGTCCTGATCGACCATCCAAAGGTGCCGCTGACCCGATACTTCTTGTCGACTTGTCCGAGTCAGTCATGTGGTCGAGAAATGTGCTCGGCTGAATAATAATAAGAAACGAAGTCCTACATCACGAACCAACATACGCATAATATAGGCACCACTGAATCTGAATGCTGACACCCTATACAGGTAGCAATACGTTTTTACTGAGAATCGAATACGAACACCTGAGACGAAAATGACCTCGTCAAGTCCAGTTACGGCCTTTGCTCTTTGGCGCAATGACGCCGATGGATACAGTTAAAGCTTTTTTTCTGGATCCCTATCTTTGGTGTTCGGATGTATGTAGTAGTATAACACTCTCTGCCCGTACCTATAATTGACTAGCCAGTACAGTCAGTTTCTGCCTTACTTACGGACATCAGGAATACCTAAGTGATATCCTATAGACATGTTAATGATCATACCAGTGAACAGCTGGGTTAGGCAAAGGTGCCACGGCCTACCGTCAGGTTTTAATTATGTAATCACATTGCCGTCTACATAAGGGATATCCGCGTCACACGCAACCCTGCGGCTCTGCAGACATGCCGAATAGAATCGTAGCCGTGGCACCGGCAGGGCAGAGGAGTCCAGACTCGCGTATTCCGTGGACCAGTGCAGAGGGGTGTGTGAGCTCGTTCATTGGTTCCGCTTTCGTCCGGCTACATGGGCTCCGCCTCCAGAAACGGCATTCCCCAGATAAAATGCCTGGTAGCGCCGTAGGGAGAGAATGCTTGGCGCGCCTTGGAAGCGCAGCATGTCTCCTCTCGCTGCGCAGCATCCCGAAAGGGGCCCCGCGTGGCTGGCTGACGGACCCGCAATGCCGGGGCCCCGGCCCCACAGCTAGGATTTCATATGTCGCGGCAACAGCAACTGGGCACGGACGTGACGTGCGTGCCTACTCCGTAATTCCATGGTACCAATTGTACAGACGTAACGACGACAGGAATGACAAGCAGCGATCGTGAGGTTAGGTTCAGCTACTCGTGAAGCATCGTGTTCGTCGAAGGGGCCACCGATGTCATCGCCAAGAATATTGGTGTCCGATCTTTAGTTATAAGGCGGGATGATGTAAAGTCCTACCCTAAGATGATCCTAGGCTAAGCTGCCGGTTATGTGCAATGAGCCAAAGGACGCGGCCGAACGGAAGACCGATTCAGAACAGACTACAGGTTCACTGGAGACCCACCCATGGAAACCCGAGCGCAGATCTAGGCGCAGGACCGCTTATAATTGCTATTATTTGAACCGAAACACCTACAGACTTTTACCGTAGAGATCATCCCGCTTAGGACATGCATTCCATGTCACAATTTCGCATACCCTGGGCAATTAGTTGTGTCTTTAGGTCAGTAGTTTTGGCGGCACGTATCGTCAGTAAAATGAAAAAGGGTACATTCGCTTTTACGCCAACTTTGTATGTGACGTCCAAGTAAGCCGTACCTGTCGTTCTGAATATCGCGCCGACTTTCAGGCTAGCCATGCGTACAAGCACCAGGCTTTTCATTCAGCCGTACATTCTCTCGAATGACTACGTTAACAGTATTACATGATAATCTAGGTATGTAATCGTTGACTAAGGGGCTAGACAGCAATAGGGGCACACACCTAGGAAACCGGGTAACCGGCACTTCCTAGCATCTCACCATGGGCCAAGTAGAATGGAATCAGTCTAATCGAGGAAAATAACCGAACGTAAAAACTTGATTACCAAGAATTGAAAAGTCGAATTGAATTGAAGCGAAAAACGAAAGTCGAGGTAATGTTGCAGCAAAAGTCCCGCTATTCAGAGGGCTGGGGCCCAAGTTCCAACTATTTCCACATGATATAGGCTATGACCGAGCAATCCCCTTGATACCCCCGTTTCACCACACAATGGCACGTCGCCACGTTCGGATAGCAAGGACGGTTTTTTAGAGAACGATATCCTCAGTCCTGCTTGACGAGCCGTCAACGGCAATCACAACACAAACGCTTCTCTCAACCGAACGGTGACCCCCGTCACTCGCTCGTCACAGATTGATGGAAACCCACAAGGTAAAAGACGGCGCACGGTGTTCCGTTAGCGTCAGTGACATGAACGGTGGCCTGACCATGGGTCCCGCCTAAATATGTTTACCACGATTAATTTGCTGATCAAAAGATCTTGGATGCCTGGTGATCTCTCATACCGGTGATTTGGACTTCATGGCCCTCGGCGAAGCTTACGCTCGTTGGGCGCTGCAAGGTATAAGTCCCAACGGGCCAGGTTTCGTTATTGTAATGAACTTGGACTTTGTTGGTTGTCCCCGAGACGGGGGTACTGGTTGTTTGATTGTTGAAGATTGCCCTTCCACCGTCGAACTGGAAGTCGAGATAGTTGACGGCGGGATCGGCTTTGGCCGTCATCCAGTTGCCCGTGAAGTTGGCGTACGAGGTTGCCATGTTATGTAGCGGTAAACCTCAAACATTCAATGGTAAGATGTAAGGTGTGGGTATGTAGTCACATTAAGTCGCCAATTTTGATCTACGTTGGATTGGGATGGACGCTGCGATGACTTATAGTTATAGGTCGTTGGATCTAATCGTCTTTGCTGCCACTTTCCGCTCACCAAGACGTACGGCAGGCGACACACCATCTCCTTCTCTTTCCTCCCTCCTGATAAATATACACTACCGGATTGGACTGCTTGAATAAGGTGCCATAGTCATACGTTTCCATGTGGACGAAATTTGGAGGAAAGCCAAGCGGGCTCGCCGGGGCCGCCGGCATGGCAACCGCCAATTACCTACACCATGGCCTACCAGCGAACTCTGCAGATTGCAAATGTAGGCAGTCTATGACTCCATCAGATCACCAGTTTCGGGGGATTTTGGGTCAGGTGTTTGCGTAGAGCAGGTAATGTCTCTGGGTGGCGTATTGGACATCGTGTACGAGCTCGTAGGTCACTATTGCTACTAGGAAAGGACTTAGGAAGAACGTTTCTGGCAATTGATACCGCGATCAGAAAACCGAAAATGTTGAATCACAAGATTTTCCAACCGCCGCTGCACTGGCAATGTAACCAGAAAGCCCCAACATGGAGCCTACTACGTCCACTGACATCGCTCTACTAGATAGGAATGGCATCACTACATACTCAATGTACTCATAGCCTCGGACGCCAGCTTTTCACAATATCCTCAATACCCAACTCAGAAAACGGCGCTCTGGCATCGACCCCATTCTCGTACGCGCGTAAATCGTACCGCATTTATGATTCGACCGTACCTATTACATTGCGGCCTCTGCCTAGATTATAAGTACACCGTTTCCGGGCTTCATTAGTGGCTGCCGACCCGGTGGAAAAGAAGCGCTTGTTCTCATTTCGACAGATCGGCACTGGTCATCAAGCAGCCCCCGGGACAAGCGACAGCTGACATGCAGCCACTTGAAAAATAAGGCTTCTGAGCTGGATTGCTAAAGCGTTTTCCCCCGGCCTCGTCAAGGAAGGGCATCATGTAGTCAGGAACTTCCGTCTAACACCTTGCAGGTCTGAATTAGTCCATTTGTCACCTTGAAATATGTGATATCCATACCATGCAGATCCATACCCATGATAGTCTCTACAGGTAGCTGTATGCTCGTATTTTTGGCAGCACAGCGAACCCGGAAAGGTCGTTTGGGGACCTGTTTGATCCCGCCGTCGATCGATTGCATGAATCCCGCGACCAAGAGCAGTATTCCTCGAATAAAACGCCTTACCTGGGATCCATAGCATGATCGGCAAGACGCGTCGGCGAGATTTCACGCTGATCTCCTGAACCCGGCGAAATTCCGAAGGTGATTGTGTGCGCCGGCAAGGGCCGGAGTGACCAAACCGGCCAACCTGAAGGGCAATTACTCACATGATGAACATGAAGGACCGCACATAGTGCGTTGATCGCCAGCGATGCCACGGGATTGGACGACGATTACATAACACAATGTGAACTATATGGCGCCTGTTAAGGAGACCTTCTGCGTTCAGCGGTCGCCTTATTATGGCCTATGCGCCCATGTACCTATATGTCAATGTATCACCAATAACGTCGTAGCCTTATTAACCGGCCGCTCATGCTGCTGGCCATCCAGGGGTGCTACTCAACTATAAATCGCTGTCGGTGTGTTGGCGTAGGTAAGGTGGACGAGCAATCCCATCGGCCGAACAGTAGAATTGGGACGTTATATGTCAGGGGATCGACGGCTAACCAACCAGGGACCGTCAAACCTGATGCCATCGCGGGTAGTTAGTCCTGGGTCCACCTCGTGGCTACCTGTATATTCGGTGGCTGAGCCAAAAAGAAAAAGGAAAAACAAGGCTAGGTACGGACGTATGTACACATTCGTCGTAAATGCAACCAAGCAACTGTCAGGTCTGGTTGAGTTGGTCAGAGCATTGACTGAGTTGCTGTCATCGTCATTGCGGTCAACATACACAAGGCCTTTGACCACCGGACTTTGGCCCAACTTCAAGTGCATCGACACAGGATAGGGAGTCGGCGAATAGAACACGCACCCGGATGCCTGCGCAACATGGTAGCCCAAGCAGTATGCCGGCATGGTCTCCACGCAGCAATACGTAATTATTCTCTCAAGCCGGCAGACCGGTTGTCAGGGCTGCCACCAACTACATCAACTACACTAACAACCCAGGTGTAATGTAATTGACGTCGTCCACCGAAAGTCCGAAAAGAGTGTATACACTAGGGGCCGGAATGTAATGTAATTGAGTGTAGTGGATGTGGTGTACATACAAGAAAAAGATATCGGCAACACGTCCGATCAGCTTATTCGTAACTCTATGTAGCCAAACAAGGAGCGTAGGCCCCCAGCCTCTGATATTTGACAGTATGTCATCAAACAAGGAATGTGAAGCCTCGGTTCTAAGCCTGAGGCGCAAACTCAACACCGAAAGCACGTAGTTGGTCGAACAAGGAGCGTGAGGCTTCGACTCTAATCCCAAGGCACAAACGCAACACCGAAAGCACGTAGTTGGTCGAACAAGGAGCGTGAGGCTTCGACTCTAATCCCAAGGCACAAACGCAGCACCGAAAGCACGTAGTTGGTCGAACAAGGAGCGTGAGGCTTCGACTCTAATAAAAGATCATGTTAGTTAGCGCCGGCAATCTAAAAACACTGGGATAGAAATGTATACTCAGTTCATGTATTTTAACCAGATCCTACTCCCGCCCGGCATCTTCTTGCTCGTCACGGATCAGCCGATCTTCCATCTGTGTTAGCCACCTCGTAGCCCACTCCCTATATTCGTCATTCGACATTCTTGCTGTGGTTTGGACCTCGGCATCATCGTCGGATGATTGAATGACGAGGTCTAGATCTTCAATCACTCCAGCGCGGTACCAAGAACGAAGGACTTGGCACGCTTCGATAATGGAGATATCTAGCTCGTTGCGTAGTGGTACTGTCATCTGCCCAGCAGCGGAAAATAAACGCTCACATTCAGCAGACATGGCTTGTACTGTAAGTGCGTCTAGTGCCATTTTCGAAAGACGTGGGTAGATGAATCGGCGATCATGCCAGTAGGCAAGCGGATCATCAATCTGACTGTCTGTTTCTTCAGGAGCCGCTTGCCATGCTTGGAATTCATCACCAACTGTTCGTGAATGGCTGGTAGAACTGGATTGACGTTGGATGAATTGCTGGAATGCGTTGAGTCTTGGGCGCTTGGGAGAAGGTTCTAGATGCGGAACATTCTCAATGTCGCTAGTAGAGCTGGTTTCAATGGGGATATCACGATATTCAGTATCCCATACTTCCTGAACCATTGCCTTAGCAGAGGAGATCCAGGTGGAGTGCTCACTCCAATTGTCTTCGAACCAGTGCCAGCGGAACTTCGGGTGAAGTGCTAGGGCAGTATAGTACAATGGTGTTTCGTCGAGCTTCGTGTAGTAATTGTCAAGTTTTTCCCATCCTAGATTGATGTTGACCTTGAAATGATTCCCATCTGGGAGCGAATCAGCCATCATCTTATATTCTTCGAGTTTTTCAAGGAGAAACTCGAAACCAAACACGACTTCCCAGATATTTCCATAGGAGCCGGTCCACCCTCTACGTTTTCGCTGGATGCCATCACCCTCAAGTGCCTTGACTGCTTCTTCGTAATACCCAAGGATGGCAACTGTGTATTCAAGGACTGACCAGTCATTGTCGGTTAGGTGGTTTTCGCTTTCCAAAATGTGAGGCCTCCTCGCATGGGGGTTGATGTTACCAGTACGCTTCAGACGGTTTTCATCTTCCCATTCCCGCTCAAAGGTACGTATGAGCCGTGGGATGTAGGGCCGCAATTTGATCAAACGGCGGAGCATGTATAGCTGCGATAACCACCTGGTATCGTTATCGACAATGACACAGAGTGGTTGAGTGCTAACAGCATCAATACCCATGTCAATGTCAAATTGCTGAAGGCTTCGCAATGTGTTGTAAAGCCGGTCTGAACGGTTAATGTCCACAACTAGGTTGTGAGCCTTACCAACCGGGCCTTTTTTCTGGTACAACTTATGCTCCGCCACACCAAGGGAATCAGCTGTAGAAATCTCAGCTTCAAAGGCCTCGATATTGTTCCCAAAGAGCAATGCCTTAGCAGATAGGTTGAGAATATGCCCAAAACAGCGAATGCGGCGTGTCTGTCCATCAAACCCAAGTACATCACCAAGCTGGTTCATAGCCGCGTCATTGTTGCTAGCATTGTCCAAGGTATAGTAGCCAGTTTTGTCTGACACACCATACTTGTCCAAGACCAGGAGGACCTGAGTGGCGATGTTATCACCAGAATGACGGCCGCTAAGTTCTGGTAGCCCAAGAACCAACTTGCAAGGCTTATTATCTTCATCGCGGAAAAAACAACTGATTCCGTAAAATGTACGACGGTTACCGGAACGCCAACCATCAAATGATATGTGTATCTGGCCAGGTGAAGCTTGAAGCACCTTTGCGACAGTAGTCGTGTGCCTATTGTACTCCTTGATGATGCGCGCACGCAATTCTGTTCGGCCAACTAGGGCTTTCTGGATTCGGACACAGGGATTAAGGTAGTCGAAGACACGTTGGAGCTTTCGCTGCGTGAGAACATTGAACGGGTGATTTTCTTCAATCACCCACTCAAGCAGAAGCTGTTGGAATACCGAACGGTCAAAATTCTTCAGTAGATTGTTGGCGATTGCTTGCTGTGAAGGATCCCTAGTGTCGATACTCAGGAAGGATACAAGGCTTTGTTGTTTGTCACCGTGGTAGGTACCTTTGCCTTTGTTTTTCTCTGCCTTAGATTTCGTCTGGCCAGGCGGAGCCTTGATGTTGTGAGCTTCGTATAGGTGATCCATTGCGTTTTGGAGACCGGTAGAGATATAGCTCTCAGGTTGGGGGCGTTTCTGGCGAACACAGCACACACATACCCAACGCTGAATACCGGCATCATTTTGGATATCATAGCCAAACTCCCATACCCAAGAAGCTAGACCGCGCTTCCATTCTGCCCATACAAAGCCAGGAAACCGGCGGAACAGATGTTCTTCAAGATCTGGTGTAATTGTATGGCGTAGAGAAGGTCGACGTAATCCTGAATTATGAACGAGCAAGCCTGAAGAGCTTGTAGGAGAACTGAACGAAGACGATGCAGATGTTGACGCCGATGCCAAGGCATTGTCATCCACGTCAGGTGGTGAGGCCATCGTGTGAATGCTAGCCACTGCGAACTTTCAGACTTTTTGATCGTAAAACCTCATACCTAGTCAGCGTGTTTGGTTTCCATCGGAGCGCTGGAAATTGCGCGATTTTCATGTCGTCGGAAGAGCTGGAACGCCTTTACAGACTGTACTATTTCGAACAATGAGGTTGTTATGACTTCATCCACTATCGTCCACTACACTACACTACACTAACTCCCGACCTCAATTGATGTACGGCAAAAACCTAGCAGGTTGGTGTATTTATGTACTACACTATTCACCTACACTGGTCCACCGGTGGACTACGGTGTAGTTGGTGGCAGCCCTGCCGGTTGTGATGTTAGTGATTCCGATTCAGGGTCGTTGATCTTGTCGGTATGGAGACTACAACGTGACCACACAGCCAGGTTGCAACTTGCGCACTATCGAAACGTTGCATTTGAGCAAGTTCTCGTGCATCTCATCGTTGTCACGTGATTTATTCTGAATTGCTGCACTCGATCTGGTTGCCTATGCCGTATTATGAGCAGAATCTTAGTAAGGTATGTAGTTATTTCGGGGTCGCAGTGATCTACGGCGACTGGGAACCAGGTTTGGCCGGTTTGGGGGGCGCGAGACCCAGGATCGAATACCACTGACTTCTAGATACATGTGCTCTCTACCTACAGTGACTAGGTCGTGGAAGTTTCTCATTCTTCTGTCTCCAAATCGTGCAAAGTGCTCACTTCCCCAGACTATCTGAAATACAGTATACCTAGAACTAAGTCTCGGTCAGTAGAACTAGGTAGCCCTACCAATGTGTATCTCGGGCCCGGCATGTCGCTACATTCACATTACAAGTCAGATCAGATTGTAGGAACGTTGTGTATTTGATCGAATTCTTTCCAACAATGTTAGCTAGTAGCCCGGCCTAGGCCCGTGAGCGCAATACCCTCGATTCAGAGTCAATCTTTCTTGACAGATTGACGTTAGGTAGGTTACTGCCGGTAGTTATCCCGCAAAAGACACTTCCACCAACCAGACGATATCAATCAGTCGTAGCACCCACAAGCACCCCGGTGATTCGGTTTTTGACCGCGTCGACGCCTTCGAAACGGATCTCATTCGAGCCGCCACCTAATAGGTCATCGCAATTAGTTCGCTGGTCAAGGGCTGAAATACTCGGTGGTCTATTCAACATACCGGTAAGAGTGATCGGAGCACCAGGGGTAAATGAAATGTCCTTCAGGTACTTATACTCTCTGGGTGGCGGGTTATCATCCTGATAGTGAACAATGACTCTCGTAGACACTCCGGTGACGGGGCCGACGGTTGTGTTGTTGGCGGCATGCTCTGCTCCTTTGACGCCGAAGTCGAAATATGTGATGACCTTGTTGACCTTGATGATCAGAAGGTTATTGTTGAATTTGACGGTTGTCATGATGTGCCACGGTAGGATTCAAGAATCCAATAATGGGAAGCAAGGTGCAAAGTATTGGGTTTGGTAGACTGTCTGATCAGTGAGTCTGGGTTGGATATTGCGATGCCTTCTAATTAAGAGATAGCTGGGACCTCCTGTGCTTATAAGCAACGCTCGCCCATCAAGACAACTTAGTCAAGCACGCCAGGCGACTCAATTGTGACTACTCCCCTCCTCCTTCATCAAGACAAACGATCCAAAATAATTTGGGGGCCGTGATGAACTTTGCGGTTCCCACGCAGACAAGATCACAATGCAGATGCGCCCGTTCCAGCCAGATGATACCACGGATCAAGCCGCGATTGCCAATCGCCGATTGGCAGGATATACGGGCGGGATTTCGAGCTGATCTTCTGAACCAATGCCTAGAGTGATCGTGTGCGCCGGTGAGGCCCGGAATAGTCAACTCAACTAACCAAAGGGGAAGTACCTACATGACGCACATTAAGGAAGCCAAATAATGGCTAGATAACGAGCGATGGCTATTCGTGGAGTGTTGAGCGCCACGCTGGCCGTGCTCGCGCCCACGTTGTGACCTCGTATACGGAATACTTACCTTACTACGTAATAGCTCTGTCGATGCGATGGCAATATACTCACCGCTGGGATGACCCCACAACTGTCCAGTTCGCTTCGAATCCGTTGTCATCGGTGGCTTTAACCTTGAACTTCTGCGCACCCCATCTTATATTTTATTGCAATCGGTTCGTTGATCAAGATCTCAGATGTCCAAATGACCTAATGTACCTGCGATAGTGAAATGAGCGCCAGAGACGAATCTGGCTTCCTAGGCGACCGTAAAGGTTCTGGGTGGGGGATGCTTGCCCCTGTAATGGACCTCAATGATCCGGGCCTGTCCTCAGATTGGATCCAGCGTTGAAGAATTTGGAGTCGAAAAGATCGATGGGCTCGGCACCCTTTATTGCGACGTAGGTGTTGATGGAGTTCGCGTGTGCCATGATGTTAGGCGGTAGAGCTCATATAATCAACGAGTAAGACGTGAGGTTCGAAGTCCTTTGTAAGGAGGCTGTCGATTCTGGTCTGTGGACCGAGCTGGATATTTCGCTGCCTTTATAGACAGTTGGAATTCCTTACCCGTGCGAGCGTTCCCTTCTCACTAAGGCAAACTCAGTGGATGACACTCCTCCCTGCCCTTCAGCTGGAGTTGAGTATAAACGACGCTCTCTCCAAATCGCCGAGCCATTGATCATTTCCAGTCCGTTCGAACGGATCATTGCATGGGTCGCCGCTTTGGAAATTCGTTCTTACGTTCTTGGCGTTGCTTTGCCCGGGATAAAGGGTCCATCCATGTGGCGCTTTTACAGGGAGCGCATATCGTGGACCGGCCCGACTCGGGCTGCCAATTCTGAACGGACCGCCTCTGTAGAGCAGGTATTTGTATACCTCCTTTCTGACGTAGGTGGAGGTAGTCCACCATCTGCACCACTTAACAACGTATCTATCTAATTTAAGTAGTCCGTAAATTCAGATTTCTAGACGTCTTGAAGTCGATGTAGGTATTGTCCCAATTGTAGGCGCAAAAGTGGTATTCAGGCCGGTAGCTGTACGTCCGTATGTCGAATTACATTCCGGGCCGCCGGAATTCGACAGCCAGAGTCGGCCCGGGACACTGGCCGAAATACCTTATGCGCCCAGCGCTCTTCATGGGGCGTTATAGCCCCTTTACAGGTTGGGTGGGCGGAATTAGTAACTGGCCGGGATTAAGAAGCAACGCGTCTATGGTACCCAATCCACGTATCTCTCACTTCCACGCGTTCAATTTCCTTTTTGCTTTATCTCCAAGTCATACAGACTGTAGTTAGCGTTACATCCCGCTAAAAGCCTAGCCAAACAAGCTCGAGTTATATAAACAAGCACCGAAATTCGCCCCCGCAGGCAGAATAGTTCAGTATGGCGGACCCAGTCCACATGCCCAATATCTCAATGCCCACACGGGACGAGTTGGACCCGGAGGCGAGCACGCCACTAGAGAAGTGCAATCTGTTGCCCTTGACCCCACCAGCGTCGACCGAGCGACGTGGGCCGTCCGGCTTCGACGCGGAGGAATTCCTAGACGCGCTCAATAACGATCCGGTTGGCGCCTATGCCCAGAGGCCGCCTATCAAGCTAACGCCGGGGGAGTACGATCGGTTCACAACGGCGCTGAAGGGCCGCCGGGGGCCAGGCCCATACAACGAAGACAAATTACGGTAGCTACTCCAGTGATATTTGTTATGCGCGGCTGATCTTATCGTAGCTTCGACTACGACCCGAGATGCGCGCTTCTTCAAATACGCATGCCCAAGCCAATTCACGGCCTTTTCTCTGCCTTTCTCGCGGAGGAGATAAACGAGAAACTAAAGACTATCGCGAAACGGCCCGACGGAGCCGGTGAATTCGCAGCATGGATCTATGACGGGAGGTCATCTCTTGTCCTGCTGAGAGAGGCAGCAGCGGAAGGAGATGACCCCAGGCTTTCCGGCGCCGTGTTGAAACGGGATCCAGACCTCCAGTTCCAACACCAGAAAGCCGTATACCCGGGTCTGGTCCTTGAAATCTCCCATTCCCAGGACGGCAAGGACCTAAGAAAGTTGGCTTGGGATTATATTCAGTGTTCCAACGGCAATGTCAAAGTCGTTATCGGGATTGACATCAACTATGGCTCAACATCGTCGACGGTATCATTGTGGCGACCAAAGTTTATACAAGAGGAAGGCGAGCTTGACGTATTAGACGTGGAGCAAGAGATTAAACGCCAGGTACGTAGAATAGATCGCGTAGAGGCGAAGCTAACCTGGACAGCCATTTCGGTCACCGACTGGTGAGTCTCTAAATGAGGGACGAAACATTCGACTAACGCTAGATGATTTCGCCACGGACGAACTTTGCGAGGGTTTAGAACCTGCGGAGATATATGTACCGTATGGGAGGCTTGCAGAGCTGCTCCGTCGGGCGGAGGACATACAGAAGATAAGAGACCAAGCATCAGGCGAAGGCGTGAAATCAAAGCCAAGGATCAAGAGGCGAAGACGACATTCCAGCTCACCAGAACGGCTTAGCTCCGAAGGTAGATCATGAAGCTCATTACCGTCGTGAAGACGAAAAGCCAAAGCAAAAGACAGATGCAACAGATGATTATGAGCCTCCAATCTGGAGGCGAAGGAAACTAAAGACATCGTTAACGCAAGTCCCCCAAGGCAAGCCGCGCCCTACCAGCTGATGATGACACGGCCGAAACCATCATCCACCAGGTAACGAACCCCAGAAAACCTACCTAACAACAGAACACCAAATCTCAATTTCCATAATTCCATAAAAGCCAAGAATATATCGACTACCTACCTACCTACCTATCTAATCATCGTCTCAAATAATCTCATTCCAGTCCAAGCCGTCTCCTAATGGTATGAGGCTCAACGTAATTCCAACTTCCACCTATGGGCATGGAATCCATCGTTCAAACCAAAAGCCCCTGACGCCGCTCAAGGCGCACCTAGACCCGATGAATCGTGAACGAAATGCGAGTGTTCTCTCGGTAGCCCTCTCCAGCCCATCTGTATTCAAATAAAGCCAGCCCATCTCCGATCTGACATATTCGGTGGAGAAGACTCAAAATCAATACCATCGAACTCCTGGCTCCTACACCTGTGCATCTAGTCAATGGCCTATTTGTGATCCAACTTCACTTTCCGGGTTGGCGACCTAATCGCTAACTCGCAATGCCTAAAAATTGATATTCAGAATTCAAGGTCTATTTCTGTAGCACATCTAGCTGCTTTTTCTGATATTGTTCAGAGTCCACTGAGATAAATATGCGGATTGTCTCATTTCTAATATAAGGTAGCTACTCTAGAATTCAGCACTCCAAACACCTTCTCCAGTTTCTGAAATCGCTCCGACTCCGAATCGTTGCGGTCGTTCCCAGTTGGAGCGAACCCTGGGATCCCTGGTGCTCAGACCCTGAGTCGGTTCAGCAGCCCTCAACTGTCTATAACCGTGAAAACAGACCCGGGTACCCAACCCGAAGTGAGAATAATAAAGGCCATGATTCGGGATTTTCTGAAGCTAACTGTAACAGTAATTAGAATACAAAACATGAAAGATTGAGGTTTAACGCCTAATGTGAAAACTTACGACTCTGAGTTCTCTCCGAGCTCTGTGAACAGTGACGCTCCGTATTCACTGTTTGCTTCACCCCGAATGAGTTACTGGACTCAGCAACCACATGAGGGTACGATGATTGCTGGACCCATGATCTGACGGTATGACCTCGTCCCGGTGTACTTCTTCCGACGAGCACGTTGAAAAGAAGCTCCGTTTAAAGGCCAAAGCGATGTAGTGTTGGGCGCAATGCTCGACAGGTGTATTTTTAAATCCATTACCGAGAAGGCCTGGGTCTTCATTTGCATTTGAAGGGGCGCCGAGCCGGTATCGCCACAGACGGAATAGTCGAAAAGGGGTAGACCCATCAGGTTCTTGGGCCAGTATTCGCCCTTAAGCCCCTTACCACGTACTATGCACCGGTATACCACGAGGCAACCCTTTGCGGCAGTGATGCTTCCAATTGTTGTCGCGACTTTAGTTTGAAGTTGCACATCTGTTGAGCAACGAGTGGCCCGCCGCCGTGATTGTAAAGTCGTAAATGGAATCCTCCATCCGATTGGAAATGGTCATCAGCCATGATAGCCTCATATCCACTGGCTTTCGAACCAGGTTTAGACGTTATAAACAAAGCCCAGCACCCCGTCAGTGTCGGCTAACAAGGAATGGAGTGAAGACTATTTGTTTCGTACATTTATTGACTTGGCTACTATAACCAGCTCATACGTCCCTAGCATCTTCGATGCATTTGCAGGCTTGGCCCCGACGCTCATCGGTCCCATCGGGCCGACAGGTTTGGGGTTCGAAACTGACGGAGCCGACCGATGTGCAACCCAGAGTTCAGCTGAAGACATTTCGAATAGTAGTAGGAGGAAGAAGACTTTCCGAACCCTAAGTGCGAGAAGGCATTCCAGGCGGGGTGTTCCGCTGATGGACTGTTAATAGCGCTAATGCTATTTTATTGCTCGGGCGGGCGAGACTGATAAGTAGTTGGGATTGGTATGGATTGCGTTACAGCATGAATCGCATTGACAATGAGTGCAACGAAGATGCGTACTTCCCGTAAAGACTGGTAGAGGCCATCCTGTATAGTGGATGGAGGAGAGAGAAGAGGAAGAAGGGAAAAAGCAGGGGACCGGCGGAGTTGGGGTTTAAATACAGAAATGAGACTCCGCAATCAACTGGGAAGGCGCGTTTGTCTGAAACTCTGTCATCGGAACCCATAGAAGGAGGCACCCGAGAATTCTTGCAGTGCTGGTTGATAAAAGGGAGGAACGAGTGATTACAACGGGAAACCTCGGTACACTTGCGGTCTCACCGACGCAGGGCCGTGCCTTCCAAGTTCAAGCGGCGATTCTCCGCGATGTGGGAGTGATAGCTGGTATCGATAACGCGATCTATTTGGATGACGGATCGTCATTTGGTGATAGTAATAAACGGGCTTTCTTTACCGGCGTCTATATCAATACAAATGCCAAGCCACAAACCTACACAGCGCCAGATAGATTCATTAGTGAACTAGTTTATTTATCGTGGGAACAGTAGTTGCATGACACACGTATCATCTAAGGCTTGTTATCGTGGAGAACTCGGTCGAATGGGGGACTTCATAGTGCTGACCGACAACCACTCCGTGTAGAGAAAACACGGGATGACCGCCAATTCCCCTATCGGAGCCGGCTCCAGGCACAACTTCACACACACCGGCCACCATCGACTTCAAGATTGACACCCGTAATAAACTTCGCTTCATCACTACCAAGATAACAACAAGCATTGGCCACATCTGCCGGCGTAGCCCCCCGGCCCAGAGGCACCGTGGCCTCGAAGGCTTTGCGGTTTTCGGGCGTATCAGGCTTCCCGATAAAAAGGTGTGTCATTCCCGTGCTGCCGATGACGGGCGACACCGCATTGAATCGGATCTGCCGCGGCCCGTACTCGGCAGCCATTGCCTGGCGAACGAGGAAATATCGTCAGCACAGCCTAGTTTATCCTACCCAGCCCGGAAACATTTACCTTTGTACCGACAATCACCGCTGCTTTGGAAGCATTGTACCATGTGAGTCGGGGGCGGGGTCGTACTAGGCATTGATATATCAGTCCCGATCTCGTTAAACGTTTCATCTCGGCAACAAGACACCAAGCAGAAATCCCAAACCGAGGCATCGCAAAAACGAAAATGAGACAAGAGAGCTCAGAGCTTTAACTCACCGCCAGCCGTAGACGCAATCTGGATGAAGACACCCTCGATTTTCTCCGCCGTGAAATAAGGTACAATGACATTCGCAGACAAGTACACCGACTTGACATTAACATTCATAACGCGATCGAAGTCCGCCTCCGTGACGTCCTCGGTGGCCTTATTAACGTAAGCCGCGCCGGCATTGTTGACGACAATGTCCAGCTTCCCAAAGGCTCCAACAGCCTCTTTCAGCAACCGCTCCCAATCCTCTCGACTCGTTACATTAGCTGTCGTGAAAGCGCATCCCAGCTCCTTCGCCGCAGCCTGGCCGGCTTCGGCGGCGAGGTCCGCGATGAGAACGCGGGCGCCCTCCTCGACGAACTTCGTGGCGATTCCTTTGCCAAATCCTGAAGCCCCACCGGTGACGATGGCTACCTTTCCTTGGAGTCGTGGTTGCGGGGCCATGGTGATGATTCGGGCTTCAAACGCAGAGCTCTGATTACCTGCAAGTTGAGAAGGAGTGGCGATCAAGATTTGGAAATTCCTTAAGGATGAATTGCAGGGCAAGTATACGCACAATGGCCAAGAGTCAATCTTCAATCGAGGGGAAACCGGAAACCAAATCACGACTGGGGTGGGTATCTTGTAAGGACGCGTCGATTCCAACTATCATTCGCAGATGCTTCCGTTATTGCGTTACCAGATCGACGTCATCCGGCCCTCTTGGGGTCGCGGAACGACCGTAATAAGGCGGAGACTGGAAGTTGAGCTAAACAGCGAAACCATTAGCGCTGTCAGGAATCGAACCTGACCACTATTTAACTGGCCCAGTAACACGTCCGACACACAAGTGGTGCGCCCACGCACCTTTGGGAGCTAGCAGCGCCCCGCGGGTAGAAACACCGCACCCTGTTACAGTTCAGCCGTCAAAGGTCGGAGCGGGAATCGAACCCTACGACCCTCCGACCCACTTGTGCTCGTGACAGCGCTACCAGTTGAGCTAAACAGCGAAACCATTAGCGCTGTCAGGAATCGAACCTGACCACTATTTAACTGGCCCAGTAACACTGGAGTCGGTTGGTTATGCAGTAACAATGCGGGGGAAGAAAGCAACCAACCCAGTACCGAGTTACTCATCGGCATGGAGACACATGCAAGAGGCAATGTCTGTTCCAGGTAACGTACACGGGTACGTCAGGGGTCTGAGATTCCGAGCCCATCTTCCCCTCACCGGTTTTCACCCAAAAACCCCTTGGATTGCAGGCGCGAAAGAAGAAATCATCGTACTAATTGAAAGCTGCACATATATATTATGAGAAAGTCTCAAAGAGATAACACGCCATGATAAAAAGAGGTTAAGGGGACTGAGATCATCCATCTTTCGAGATGGAGATAGGTGAATTCTAAAGTGAGCTCGGCATTGCCATGCCCCGCCCGTCAACCCCACGAATCAGGATATAATGGGTCGGGGAAGTAATACTCATCGTAACATTGATGTAGAATGTAGGGGTATTTGGGGAACGTGACATTGCGTTGAATTCTAGCTTAGTCATATTTTCAAATGGAGCATGGGTTGCCGGCCATATAACTTATAGAATGCAGGACGGGCAGAAGAACGGGGAGATTGTCGTTACTTGCACTTATCTGCTCAATCCAACCGGGAATATGTGTTCATTTTTCGGAAGATGAAAATTCCTTTCCAGAATCACCGGCACTCATCCTCGCTGCCTGCATCTTCACTCGTCTCATCTACGGTATAATATAGTTGCGCTTGGATTCCCGTCACGGAGCGTATTTATAAAGTCGTCGTTCTCCACGCCGCAATTTGGTTACTCGCCATAGCATAGCCGGCACTAATTTTGGATGAATTGCCTGGCGGTCCCGACCAAGCGGCGTCCCACCCGGGTCCATCCCGAGGAGCCCTCGTACTCCGGTAGTGCCTCATGTTGTCTTATGAAGTCTTTAGGAACCTATGGACCAACGAATTCGGGATACAACGCAGTAAACAAGACGATGCTCTTACGAGGTGATCGTGCCCAGAGACGGTGTACGGCATGAGTAGACTACCTATTCAAGACTCCTTGGGCTCTCATGTAGGAGTTCGTAGTGTTTTGGGAACTTTCTTTGTAATGTAGTTGCTTTGTGGTAGACATGGGAAGGAGATAGATCCGTTTGGATCGACTACATGTGTTTCTTGGGTTGAGAAGGGCGAGGCAATCCGTGATCATGGGGAACGGAAAAGAAAGGGCATTCAACGAGCTAGAATTTTGTGTTCATGAACCTGACACATTATGCAATTCTTTATCTTCAACCTGGATTCATATCATACATTCTATTCGCCCGCACCAGAATCAGGCAAGTCCTGCCACCAAACGGGCCTCATCTTCATTTCATGGCAAAAATATATGACGCATTCCTAGTCGTCCCGCGGAGTTGCTGGAGGGATATTACCCGTTACTCCGCTGAAGACATTGTTTATGAGGCTGGTACCGAGAAGTCAAGAGGCAACGGACTTACAGTATCAAGGAGGAACTGGGGCTTGGTTTGAATTGTAGTCTCCTTGGAAATTCGGCAATGAGTATTCACCGCCTGTACTGAATGAATATCCAGGCAGCTATCCGCAATACTAACCGAGAGCATCACATACGACAAGCCGAGATGTGCCGTGCTTGAGACGAAGCGAATCTTATGATCCATAAGGGAACTCTGATTTCTTCCAAGGAGTCAGAAAATTTTTGGTATTGGCTTTTCCACTAGGTCAGTTTCCTTGCAATTCTCAGGAATCGGACGGTTATGACACTAGACAGACACAATCCAAATGAAGAATGCTAGCCATCAACTTGCGACTCTATTGACTGCAGTCGGCCTCCATGATCTGCGCTTACCTTCCCTACACCGCCCAATGTGCCGAACTCTGGTAAGATACCGTCTCTTCGACAAATGAAGTCTCGATAGTTCTAATCTGCTACTCCCTTGGAGACAGCGAAGAGGGTTGGACCCCATGTGATTAACCCATCCTGACCACCCTATTTCCCACATCGACCCAAAGGCGAATTACGACAGACATGAAGAGCGGCATCGGACCTCACCAGAAACGGATTCGGCCCAACAAAGCTCAAGAGACGTCAGACGATTCAAGTCGATATTTCGATGCGGTGTGGGCAGGGCGTTATGAACATGACCCAGCCACGACCGAGCAGCGACACTCGCAATCACCAGTATCGTTGCGAGAAAGGGGAAGGAGGAGTGGTCGCGAGGGGGGAAAAAGAAAAGCGCATCTCCAAACGACAAAGCCGCGGCACATGACGAAAAGCAGGAGGGAAGCTGGGCGCAGAAGGGGGCAAAGACCGATACATTCGAGCAAGCCACGCCGCGAGAATCATCGACGAATCCCGATCTCCAAGACCTTACCGGCAGAAAACCCCAAGCATTAAAACCGGGCGACTTTAGGCCCGCCTTAACAGAGAGGATGTATTGCCCATGCGGTGCGATTCACACCACCCACGCCAGGACGACCTCCACGAAGCAGAAGCTCACCACAAAGCCCCGACTGCCCAGGAACGGAACTAAATGAAAAGGTTCCCAACTCCCCAAAGTCCCTCTTCCCTGCCCTCCCTCTCCGCGCTCCAATATTTCCGAGAATTAAAAAAAAAACGTAAGGTAAAATAAACCAAGCTGACACCCCATCATCACCATCAACCCAAGGTACGCATCACCCCCCTCAAAAAAGTCCAAAACACCTCGCCAAAAGTTCCACAGCGGATACGAGACCAAAAAAAAAAAAGCCCGAAACAAGAATCCAAGCCCGAAGCAAGGAAAATACTACCATGGGAAAGACCCCCGAAAAAAGGGAACCAAAGCGAAAAAAAAAAACAGAAACAAAAACAAAAAAAGGGCATAGGTATTCCATACACACACGCAGGATGCAACAACCAAAAAAGCGACATCCCCAACACGACCCTCTCCCCTCTCGCAATCCCCTCCTCTCCGCCAATCCCTCCAACCCCACATCGCACCACGCCCACCCAAAGACTGGGCACACCCACAGAGACGTCACCCAGACGAGATCACCAGACCAACCGCGCAAAAAAGAGAGAGAGAGATAAGCCGACACATAGAAAAGAACACATTGCACGTCCGTCATTCCGTATCATCACCACTACCTAAAGAAGACCCAGTAAACAAACAAACAAAAAAAATCCCCCCCCCCCCTAAACGACACACCGCACGCAGCCCCCAAGACAACCATACGAAAGTAGATGAATAAAAAAAACCGCTGCAAGGTCCTCGATAGAAACGCACGGTTCTCGATAATAAGCCCCTCAGCTCCGTACGAAAGGCAATATCCACGGCGCCTCTGCCTCAAAAGGTGGTATGTCATGTAATGCCATGTAATGTAATAGGTTGTAAGCCAGACATGTAGTAGTATTCGTAGAAAGAACAAAAGAATCCTGCTGTCCACCACGTGGTTCCCGTCCGCGGTACCGAGCAAAACTTTATTCCCGGGCCCAGACTGGTGGGATCCCATCTCCTACCCAGGCATATTCGCGTGTGTGTATTATATGTGTATGTGTATGTAGGCATATATGTGGATATCTGTAGAAGCACATCCACCACAACCACAGAAAACCAAATCCCCCCAAGCAGTGGAACGCAAAGAAGGGGGAAGCGAGTGGTTATATACCAAAGAAAACCAACGCGCGGATTAAAACAAAAAACCTGAAACGAAACCTCTCGATGCGCCCGACGGTACCCAGTCCCGGCGAACCCACGGGTTTGAGTTGAATAACCAAGGTGGTTTTGGGTTTTAAAACGTCTCCCATGGTCATGATTCCACCTGCCGCCTAGCTACCTACTATCTACCAGACAGAGAGATAGATGGATACCTTACCTACCATAGCGGGAAAATGTCATTTCAGAGAACGGTTCTTTTGGGGTGAGAACGGTTCTTTTTGGGGGTAGAACGGTTCTTTTTGGAGGGATGCGTTGCCTCAGCGTACAATCATTGCCCTGGCGCTTTTAATAACCCGTTGCCCGAGAAAAGACCTATAGCTCATCATATATTTACGCGTTTAAGGTACGCGCTTTCCATATATTTCAATCTTTACCGTACGCACCTACTTTACGAAGACCGCGTTTCCCACATAAACACTTAGAATTCCCCCCATCTCATTTCCACTCAACTCTTCTCCCCCTACACCTTCATTTTCTACCTCCTTGTCACATACACACAGCACATGTACAACACATGTATTCAAGTGTATAGGCAGATAGATCGGTCAATACACAGATGGATAGATAGACAGAGGGCAGATAGAGAGATAGGAGATAGTGAGGTAGGGAAATAGGGAAATAGGGAAAAAAAGAGGGGGGGAGAGGGGGGAGAGGGAGAGGAGCGGGAGGTAGGGAGGAGAGAGAGTAGAGGGAGGGAGGGAGAGAGGAGAGAGAGCGAGAGCGGTAGTGGTAGAAGGGAGGTGGAGGAGGTAGGCAGGCAGGTAGACAGGTGAATGAAGGATCAGTGGATGCATGGCGAGAGGAGTAGATAGGTGGATGAGCGGTGGTAAGGTTGGTCAGCGACGACGAGGGTCGGTCGGCGAAGTTGGTGATATTATTTGGTGGCGATCAAAGGCAAGAGGGAGGGGGGCAACGGTTCTGTTTTCCGAGAATCATTCTTTTTCAGAGAATCGTTCTTTTTCAGAGAACGGTTCTTCTCAAACTAACGTTAGTTTCTGAAACAATGGTTGTTATACAGGGCACTGGTTCTCTGAAAAAAGAACCGTTCTCTGAAATGACTTTTTCCCTATATGGTAGATTACCTGGTTAGTAGGTAGGGGTAGAATATCCGCCAAACCCAGACAAAAAAGAACGGAAAGAATAACCGAGGGAGGGAAACACTTCTAGATACCTGGATACATAGGTAGTAACCCAGAACGAAAAGAAAAAAAAGAAAAAAAAACGCCACGCTGGGTTATTTACAGAAGTACCGTACGCATATACACGCCTTACGTTAGGTACGAGACACACCACTACATACGGGCTCGGGCGATGAATTGTCGGCGGGAGAAGCGAGTATTATGTTCGAGTTTCACCGGTCGCCTTTTCGCTGTGGACGCCCACGTGCGCGTGGCTTGGTTAGCCCTGTTCCTGCTTTGGTCTCAGGTTTCTCCGAAAAAAAAAAACGAAAAACAAAATCCAGAACTTCGAAAAAAAGAAATGAATTTTGAAAACAGAAGCGAGCGGGTAGAGTAGGGTAGGGATTGGGATTGGGAGATATCGAGGGATGCAAGTCATCCGTACATGCAGTCGTAGCGTAGCGTAGCTTTTCGACACGGATTGTGCGCGTGTTTGTTTATCCATGTTTTTCTTGAAAGCTTAGCGGTGGTTTCTGGTTGGGCCTTTGGCTTTTTCCTGCTGGTTTACTTGCTTGCTTGTGATATCTCTCGATAGATAACCTTGGTAGGTATTAATCTATATGGAATATACATCTGCGTATACATATACACACTTACACTTTGATATATTATATATATAGAGGTATGCATCCCTACCCCGGACCCCGTAGCCTGGTCAAGTCGAGCAGAGCTAGAAACCTGTACGATCCATCGATGCAGGCCAGGGGCCGTCGAAACGTCTCGGGAGACACATGGTTCAACCTGGACGCGTCACACAGGATGGGCAAGCCGTGGCTTGCGTGCTCGCGCCGGTGGCGACGCCGAGAAAGCCGCCTGAAGCCACAATGTGGGGTACTCAGAGACGGCATGTGCCGCTAGGGCAATAAGCAAGTCACTTCATAGGCCTAGATTTTGGCCTGGCGGGCAGAATAAGATCGGCATATACTCTGTCTCTCCTGGGACTCGTGAGGCTGGCAGCTGCGAGATCCGGGGTGGTTCCCTGCGCACGACGCCTGGACGCCCGGGGCAGCGAGGGATAGCTGACGGCTGGGGTTATCTGGACTGTTATTATTCATGGAATCCGGGTTGATTGGAGATCCACGGATGACCGCTCGACGGTCGAGATATATTGCCAGGAATCAAAGATCTTACCCGGTGAGATCTACGATCTTGCCCGGCACACACGATAGACGCTCTCTTAAGCACAGGCTCGTCGGCAGAAGAGTCTAGATTATAAATATGTGGTAGCACAAACGGGACTGTTTGCCGGTATCTGGGCCGTGGGTTGAAGCTTGAATTATCTTGGCCGGCACTCTTGCTTGCCCTGGATAGACTTGAAACACGTCGGTCATACGTTTGCCACGGGACTTGCATCTCATATCTGATATCGAGATCCGGTTGATATGCACCTGGATGGTTTTCAGTATATGGAAGTAAAGATAATAGAGGGGGGATCCGCTCGGGAAAAGGTGGTACGGCATAACCAACCTGTGAACGAGAACGTGTTACTGAAATGAGAATAGGAGAACGGCTGTGGGTTACCCGTTGTGGTCGTCTGAATTATTCAAATCGGATCATGAGATAAACGCCCGACAAATCGTCTCGGGATACCCAACCGCGTGCGTACTTGATAAGTATTACCTTTTCAAGAACCATGGAACTATTTGCGTACACGGGACTTACACTTGCGTCATGGAGTATACCTTTTTCGACTAATTAGCCCGTCCTACTTGGGACAACACATGTGCGCTTGTCGCCAGATCAAAGCCCCGTCAGAGGAGCTAGAGCTTAGCTTTGAACCCGCGTACTGAGCATGTGGTTTGGATGGTTCGGGTGCATATAACAGTCGACAATTAATGGTCGACTAAGCGACTCAGCGCTAGTCAATACAGGACATCTATTCATCGGGGTGGCGAGAAAGTACTTTCTCGCGAGGTAGCGCCCATGCTGAGGCTGGTGGGATCACAAGACTTGAATGTAGCTGCATGGCGACTTTTTCGGGACGATGTGAGTGGAGATGACCAGGAAGGTTGCTGAAGGGGGCGCTGTAACGATCAAGGTTGGACAACGCTCCCAACCGGTAGATAGATAGCATACCTACCACACAGCTATTTCTGCTACTCGTCGACAGCAAGGGGAAACTGCTCAGGTTGGAGGCTCCGAAGGTTCAGATAGACTCAGTAGCCGTGTGTACGGTTGGATGGATGGAAAGCAATATCCCGATCGGTCGAGCATTCCAATTTCCAGGCTCCGACATCGATCCTGTTGGTGTGCTTTCAAGCTGAACAGCCACCTCGTTCGCTAGTGTAAGGTGGTCCATAGGCTTGAAATAAGGGCTCCTATATGTCTCTGGCGGCGTGTATTAAATCCGGGTGCTGATCCGGGCTAAACGATGATCAACGCACAAACGCCGATACGGGAGAAGGAAAGTGGCGAAAGGGAGGTGTCATATGATAAACCAACGGCATCTGAAGCCTGGGCTCCGGATATCGCTTTATATGCGGGCTTCTGACGCTATCGGCACTGAAAGACGATCAGTTCCAGAGAACGCAGGTAGCCGAGACAGAGAATAACGGAAGGACTTGACTACCGGCATGACGACTATCGGCAAGTCTTTTACACCACTTTGCAAGTTGCAAATGCGCCGTGTCTGGCTGGCAGTCTGGTGATGAGGAGATCACGGGTTCGATGTGGATCATGAAAAGGCTCTAGCTTAGAGCCTTGAGTATATTCGACACGAACTGCAACGGGAAGGGAGTGATGCTCTTGATGGGCGATCGTGCTTGACAACCCTATAATAGAACTCCCCACCTATAGGTACATTACGTACATTACATACATAAATATTACCTCATGCAGTGTAGTCTATGAAGTACCGGTACATAATGTAACTACGACAGTTACAGTTAATCGGAAATAATGCACTAAAGCGCATGTACATGTAATTCCAGTCAGTCAGCACCGTTGGATCAGCAGTACTTCTACGCACGCCCGTCGAGGTCACCTGGCCAGGATAGCAGAAATGATGAGAGTATAGACATCCGTATACCTGAAGTCCAACTACCAACATACCTAGGTACCTACATCCCTTTCAAGGTAGTGCAGATGGTTGTTAAATATAGGAAGGTTGCTCTGTTCGATATACAGTCTGTAGCGTGTGGTGCATCTATTATTGAAGGTTTGGCCCCGTTATGTTATAGCCGGGTTGCAGCCTGTGCAGATATGTAAGTATACGAAGTACCCAAGGTTGGTTACACCACCGTTAGATAGAACCCACGGCTTTCCTGGGCGAAGCATCACCGCCGCGATCCTCCAGGGCATCACCTTCACACATTCCTATCTAGGCATTCTTAGGTATATCCGTGTGGTTCTATGACGAGAGTCCCAAGGTTGTTTACAGAGGCGGCTTGCCTTCTTTTTCGCTACCTACCTCTAGCGAACAACGGCTTATCAGAAGACGCTGGGGGACGTACGGTATCTGCATCGACCTTGGCGACGTCTTGCGCCGATCCCATTCCGGCACAACTGGAATATTCAACCACTACCCATACCAAAACATCACACCACCTTCTCGATCCATGTATCCTGATACATAATCTTCCCCTCATACCGCCCCTTCGAGCCTCTATTACGTCATTGGGGGCGACGAGGTAGCTTCCTGGATCGAAACTAAACAGCGATAAGCAAGCAGCAGAGGCCAGACCACGGGTGCCAATCCTCCTGGCCGCGTCGACGAGTCCAGGCATAAACGCCGGTTGTGTATCAGCTTGATGCAAACATAGAATTCCCTCCCGTGGCCTGCCATGGGCGGACGACAAACTCACCAAGCACTTGACCATCTACCGTCGTGGTCAATACAGGTAGACACAACGTCGGAATATATATTTATATATTTATCCCGACCACATAGGCTTACCTCAGCTTCCCATTGCTCGTTTCGTCAAAGTGCGTCGCGTTAAGTTGACCGCCTTCTCAGATGAGGGGTAAGCTCAGCTGTTCTGCCTGTCGCATGTGCGGCTCGTGATATTTGAGATTGGCGACATGGTTACCCGTTCCTACAATCATTCGTCATTTCTCCTGGACAATGCACCGCTCTCTCTATCAGTCGGACATACTGGCCTATTACCGCCGCATCCGATCGCACGTCCACCCTTTCACGCGCGTCGAGATGATCTTCTTGGCCATTTATTTGTCTGTCGATGTTTGGATTATCAGCTACTTCGTACATAGGATCACGTTCTGGGACTGGTTGCATCTGGTGGACGTAGGTACACCACATGTGAGTACGGAATACGTATTTCCCTATCTAGCGTCGTGGCCATGCTCAGGATGTGGCAACGCTATCGCTCTATAATAGGCTTACAGTTATTATTCCCATGCTGGCGCATAGGATCGGCTCTAGATAGTGCTGGCCTGTGATGCTGAGTGCACTATAATTATTCTCTATTATAGTGTGTCTACAGTCGCTCGATGGCATGTAGGTACAACACAACGGCCTCCCGTCGCCATTGGATGTTTCTCGATCGGTCGAAACACGATTATCCCTCGCCGAGCCATTGGCTGCTGATGTGGTGCGATGCTACCTTGCACTAGCGTGCTCCTCCTCGTCTGCCATTCAAAGTCGGCCGTCGACTGTGCAATAGGCGCTGCCGGAGCTGCTGGAGCTGCTGGAGCTCGAGCTGCCCTCCGGTACTTCGAATGCCTGAATCGAAATGTTGTTGCGATTGGACGAGATGGGATGCTGTCGCGAACGGTGATCACCCGTTTCACCCTGCCTCAAAACACACTGATCACCTAACCCACATCCTATAGGCACGCACTTTAGCCTTAGCGCTCCATTAAAGTATCCCAGACGGAAATAGATACGACCCGTGTCCGGTAGCCGATGCATTTGTGTACCTAGTGTACATATACAATCCTCGCGCGCTTTTCATGCGGCCGGCCAACAGATCGCCCATGGCCGTGCAGACGGTCGCTTTGACGATAGCCTGCCTGTCTGTACCGCGGGCTACTCTATACTAACGACGGTAATACTGTATACCCAACTACCTGCCTCGTTGCATCGTACGTACGTATTCCTCCCTACATACTTACCACGTACATTTGTAATACTCGGGTGACGGTATAGGTAGGCATGGGAAGTACGTCTGTCAAGCCGTGTGTCGGGGCGTTCAGCCGAGTTCCCAATCCGTCTAATTCATCGGTGCCTGTGTGGAACAAGGCTCACAACGAGGGGAGCGAGCAATATGAGTGGCTACTCCAGGACCTACCTGGATCGTATTTATAATCCTACGGTTCCGCAGTGGATGACTGGCTCTTCTGAGTCATCGCAGCAACAGTTCCTGTTTTCTGCGTGCAGTGTCCTTGAAGACGAATGTGTCTCAGAACGAGCCCTCACGATCACGGAGGGTGCATACATTCCCCCGGTCGCGAAAGACGGGTGGCTTGATATCCTACAACCTGGCGCTGTCGACGCTCGTTACCTCTGCGTAAACACTATGTGTGATCGACGCCCCCCCCACGGGGTTACATCGCGTCCCAGATGCCAGGTTTGTGATGGCTGATGCTGGGGTCATCCGCCCTCACATATCATAAAATTCCCGAGTGTAGCGAAGTCTATTTCCGTATTCCGTACAGAGACGGGCCATGGCGCCATGTTGCTGTGTATCAGCGCGTCCATGAATCTGCCCAGGTGTGTATAACGGCTTTCCGTAGTGGCCGTGTGGCAACATGACGTACTCGGTCTTTTGACTGTTCCTTTGCCCTTTGACGAACCGTTTTGATTTTACTTACTTCGTAGGTACCTACACTACCATGTAATATTTATTCTACTATCTAGTATATGAGATACTGATCGCCCACCCGAGATGTAGTATGGGTAGGACTACATTATGCACATAGGTAGTTAGATGGATAGTATCTGCCTCCCTGGATATACTTACACGATGATATATAGTACCGGCGGCATTCGCGCAGACGTAAGTGTCCAAGGTACTTGCGACAAGACGCAACCGAGTCGTGCTCCCAGGGACTGCATAGCACAGCCCTGCTGGAGCTCATGAATAGGCGGTAGGGACGGTATTACGGTGATACGGTTAAATGGGCAGCTCCAGGTACATGTACCCTCCTATTACTCAGGAATAGGAGGTACGCGTACCACAGGCAAAGAACAGGCACCGGGTTACTCGTTGTAGCATCTCGGTGAAGGGCTCGGGCGAATAACGGAAGGACGCCTTACCCACACCGGATACAGCAAACGTCGAGCCAAGCGGCCTGTCTGTCTGCCTGCCTTCACATTTCGCGCTTCGGGCTCGGGGCATGGTCGGGGGGCGCACTTGGGCAGATTAAATATTAAATAGAGATGCAAGTCCTCCCCTCCTGGACGTTTTCGCTTGCCCTCCCACACCAAGTGGCCCCGTCAGTTTCCAGTTTCGGCATCCTAGATGCGCTCGGCCCGTCTCGTCGCGGGTCTTGACCTCGACCAAGCGCCGGCTCGTGTCCGATACCCATCACAACCTGCTCTGCCTTCCCTCCTTTACATAGACCTGCAGATGCCTGGGTCCCGCTGATTTGCCCCTCGCTGAAGAGCCATGGTTTCTTTTGTTCCCTTTCTCCCATGGTATAATTGCTGCCCTTATCCACTCGACGGTAGCTACCTGGTAAGAAAAGGGAACGACACCCGCCAGAAAGGCCGTGACACATGCAGACTCGACTTCCCTACTTAACTCTCTTCCATTATATTAAAGCCCAGCTCATGATCTTACCTGCTATCTCACTTTCCACTTGATTTTCCCATTAGCAACTTCCTCCCAGGAAGCCAATTATTATAGCGGTCCCTTTAGAACCAGGAGTCGGCACCTGGACTGGATCTCCCGATGAGCCGCCGTCCCCTCCGCACTTGTTAGTCGCAGCTGAAAGAAAGACGCCGTGACCATCGAACCTGCCCCATAGCTGAAAGCCTAGATACCAATAACTCATATACACTAAGCAGGAATCGGCAGTAAGCTTCTCTGCATCGCCGTCTTGGCCGTTAGAGAGAAAGAGAGAGAGAGGGAGAGAGAGACCATATCGCTATATATGGGCATCTAGCCACGGATCGCACTTTGTTGCTTGGTATCCTGTCTCCGCCGCGGTCACGCATTATCATTGTCGCAGCTTTCGCACGAGACCTACAACGTCGATCAGGTCACCTACCTATCTCATCCGCGCACGACTCCGCGAGCTGTAACGTCGGAGACTGGAGATTACAAGGTACCGTGCCTGACCTTGTACGGCTGCTGTCACACCTTGCAGATGTTGACATGCGGGTTTAGGTACTTTCGTTAGTGAGGTGCATTTGCGGGGAGAGGTCCGTATCAGTACTTCCCCTTGGTATGTTCAAGTCGTATGCCAGCTGCGTGGGGAGGAAATGGAGATGGATGCCTGCTGACGGCTGCGCAGGTGGCGTGCCTAAACTTTGCGGTGCTTATACGTGCCTAAACCCTAAGCGTACAGGCTGTTGGCAGCGGTCGAGGTACCTGTACGGCGCTGTCTGTCGCTGCTGATTATACCACTATCCCAGGCCGTCAGCACCCCTACAGGCCTGACCCGACCGGCCTGACCTGGCCCGACCTGACCTGGCTCGACCTGTGTCTCGCGCGATAAGAGATAAGCAGTCCGTCGACTCGAGCCAGACACACAAAAGGTGGGCCCCAGTCCACCAGCCCGGCCAATCAATGCTGTCCACTGCTTTACCAGCGGCCCCTCCCTCATCCACCCTTCTTTACCACAACCACCGTCGCCGTCGCCGCTATCCAGATTCTCATCTTCATGTCCACCCCTCCCACGCCTTCCCACGACGCCCTGCATCGCAACACCCACCACCATATCCGCCGTCTCCCTCGTCGCCACTGCGGTTCGGCCGCCCAATCTCTCCGCCGAGCAGCCCAACAGCCATCTCCCCGACAATGGCCGATTATCGCCATGTGAGGTCGGGCAGCCTCAATATTCCCTCTCATGGCGGTCTTGGCCCCGGTCCTGCAGCCCCAGGTCCGGCGCCTCCAGCTCATGGCCGCTTTGACGGCCCTCGCAGCCCTCCGAGTATGTTCCAACCTCCACTCCAGGCAAAGGACACATCCAATTCGCCCCGAATACGCGGAGTCTTTTCCGTCGAGTGCTAACCGCCCGTGCGCTTCAATTGTAGACACTTCCCACGTCCCCTGCAAGTTCTTCCGCCAAGGTGCCTGCCAGGCCGGCTCCGCCTGTCCCTTCAGTCACGACCTCGGCACGGCCTCAGAGGCCGTGTGCAAATACTTTGCTAAGGTACGCGATATCAACGAAAAACGATGGTGGCGTCGCCGACTCTTGCTACTATTACCATCCTCGCCTCCTTTCCATAGTTCCTATGCTTCTCCTAATTCTGGCCTTGCCCTTGGTTATGGCTTTGGCCATATCCTATCCCCGTTTTGGGGCTTGCTCATGTCCATATCCCTCGACCTCGACCTCGAGGCCGAGTATCACAACGCAGAGAAAAAAGCGCATTGGGCACAAAGCTGTTATCGAGGCATAGGATTCACGCTGACATCGCTGTGGCAAAATATAGGGTAACTGCAAATTCGGACCCAAGTGCGCCAATGTCCACGTTCTCGCCGACGGTCGACGAATTAATTACAGCAAAAATGGCTTCTCTTTTGGGCAACAGCTTCATCTGGGAAACCGCATCAACCCTAGCACCTACAACAGCTCGAATAGTGCTCTAACAAATTCCTTCATGCGCGCCGATGCTTCCACTCCATACAATAACACCTCGTACGGCTATCCCGCTCCACCCGGCGATTCCTTCCCGAGCATCAATCGCCGCCCGAGTTTCGAGAACGTTCCTATAATCGACACCACGTATTCTCACACCAGCTCCGGCTATGGCTCTCCTCGAGACGAAGACCCGACACGATTGGGTTTGGGTTTGTCACCGGCTGCGAAGGGCCTTTCTGTACTGGACGCACCCCTGCCTGCTTCGTTCGACTCGAATGGTATCTCCAACGCCGCTAGGTATCCCGCCGGGCCCTGGCCCTCTTCTGTTCCCTCCCAATTCGGTCTCGACTCGCCCTCCCCATCGCTCAACGCCGCAAAGGACTCTCGCACATCTGAAGCACTCAAGCTATTGCACCACTCCGCCTTTGGCAGCGAGCACCTTTCGTCCACCGTCGCCGGCTCTTCGCCCCCGACTCAGCCGTCCGACGAGTACTTCGGCCGAAGACAGATGCACTCAAGCCGCTATTCTAGGCATAAGGTGCTCAGTAGCAGTGCCCCCCGTGTAATCTCTGGTGCGATCGATCATGATTGGGAACCCGACTTTCCCTTCGTCGAGGAAGATTACGTTCCCGACAATCTGAAGGATCTTTTGACGCCTGCTGAGAAAGCCCGGCGTGGGTCTCGTGCCGCCGACGACGAATTGGGCGGCTATAGAGGGAATGGTTCGTCTCCCAGTATCATGGCCCTCAGTGGCACCGGTACCCCCAACGCGGAATCCAACTCAAAGTTTGGGAGCCCACTCGCATCAAGCCCTAGTCGCTGGGGCTCTCTGTTCCAGCGCACCCATGGAGAGCATGAGGCTAAGAAGCATGCCGTGGGAGCGAGTGCGGGCGCTTTCGGGCATATAGGGAGCCCCCTACGCCAGTCCAGCCTTAGTTCGGATGTGACGAGGGCGCGTGTCTCCAGCCGATCTGGCAGCGCTGAGGGTTTAAGTGATCAGTTACAACGCACACGTATCGATGGAAATGGAAGTGGAGGCGAATCGCCCCTTTTACACCCGCACGCGCATGTCCCGCGACCGAGCGGACGTAACGGCGAACGCCATGTCAGCAGTAGTTCCATAAGTTCCAGTGCACGGTATACGACGCCCATCGGTGAGGAGGATGGCGAGTTTGTTTTCAAGATGGATGAAGATGGAGAAAGGGACAGCACCATACGAGCCAAGAAGCGAGGCTCGGGCGCAGGCACCGTCCTGGGATCTTGGGGTCCGGGTTACACGAGTGCGCCCACCGTCGGTAGCAAAAAGGACGACGATTCATCAAGAGTCACCGAGGGCGTCAGTGGTCGTTGATGGGGGACCCATGTCGTCACGGTCCGAATCACATGGGACCGCTAATCCAGTTGGCACACAAACCAGAAACACACGCATTTTAGGGAGAAGTGTACGTTGGAAAGACGCGAATTGGCAATACCTATGTCTCATTCACGAGCTACGATTGACGCCCCGGGTCATGAAAAGCCGTCATCTCGGATGCCTGTTCCGTGCATTCATTCATTGATTGCTAGACCATTTTCAGTTTCAGTCCATTTCATAGCAAGGACGGAAAAAAAAAATACGATGGTCGATCACGATTAGAAGGAGCGTTGGCCTCACACACGAAGACGCATTACCGGCATGGAAAAAAAGCAGCATTTTGGCAGGGGGCGAGAGAGGCGGCAAGAGGGACAGGAGTTGGTTGGCCCAAAAAAAAAAAGAGAACACCCTCTCATTTTTCTTGATTTATTGTCTATATCAACTTTATGTGGCCGTTACCGGCGCATCTATGTACCATGTGCGGACATTACTGGGGGAGGGCGTTTTTGGGGGGGCGGAGGTTTTGTTGTTTGTTTCTATGGCCATTGCATTTTGCGTTGCCTTATCTTGCCTCCTTTTTTTTTTTAAATTGGGGTTTTTTTGATCATCACCATCATCATAATTGACGATTGCAATACACCGTATACTTGATAGGTAGCTGGGACATGGATGAGGAGGGAAACAAATGAACATGTTGGCTTTTTTATCTTTTGTTTTTTTTGTGTGGTGTGGTGTGGTGTGGTGGTGGTGGTTGTTTTTTTTTTTTTATGGTCGGTGCCTTGTTGGGCTATATATACGGTCTATACTGTACTATACTATACGTAGGGTCGGTTTAGCTGTTTTCCCTTACTTTGGCTTTTGCTTGTTTTTGTAGGTTGCTTTATGTTGGTGTGTGTATAGGTATATATTCTGCGCTTAGCTGCGCTGAGCTGTCTTTGCGACGTGAATTTTGGATGGTTTATGGTTTATAGATGGTTTGGGATTGGGTTACGCTTGGGTTTTGCTTCGGTTTTGCTTGGGTTGCTTCGGTTTTTCTGGGAGGGGGGATTTATTGAGGTGGTTATGCTTGTGCTGTGGTTTTGTCACGCTTTTGTTTGCGTATGTTTGCGTATCATACCTGCGTGCCTTACCTTTCGCGATGATGGTTATGCTTTTGGCTGTGATTTTGGTGTTATGCTTTGGTTCGTGATGATGGTGTTAGGCTGGTGATACGCTGCTGCTGTTGCTGTTCCTGGTGCCCGGGTATATTCCACGCGCGGTCAGGTGCGGCGGGACTCGTGATGGTGGTCGGGTCTCGTGGGATTGGGGGATTGTGGACGCTTGTGGGCTTTTGTTTTGTGGGTGGTTGCTTTTGTATACCGTAGATACTGTGTGTTCCGTACCGTCTTTTGGGTGGATGGGGTTTACATGTAGGTACCTCCTATTTTGATGGGTTACCTGTAATGTACGGTCTGTAGGAGGTATGTAGGTATACGCCTGCTGGGTTGGGTTAGGTTGTTGGTGTGGGTTTTTGTCTTGGTTTCTGGGGTAAATTACCTACCTACCTATGTATATTCTCTTTTTCGGGTTGTTGGTTTGCTGTGTTCTGGTGTGTGTGTCTTGTCGGGTGTTCTTGTCGGTGGGTTTCCCCGTCTTGAGTGCATGCGCCCTTCGGTTTTTGATGGGTGGTTGTTTATTATGGGTATCATTCGGTTTGGGCGGAGTTACGGAATAACTTCTTGATTGATTGATTGATTGATTGTGCTTTGGCCTCGTGTGGTAGGAGGTAGGAGGTATTGTTGTTTTGATTACTTACCCGTTACATCATCTTTCTTCTGGTGTTCATGTTCTGTTGGAGGTGGTAGTTGGGTATGGGTAAACTCCTTCTCAGCCCCGATCATCGCCGAGGATTCGCTGACGGGCTGAGACTTTTGCTACCGCCGCTGGATCCGTCGTTGGTGGTCTCATCGCAGTCTTACCTATCTACCTAACTAACCGTATCTCTCTATCATCTATGTATTCCGTAAAGGTAGGGAAAATGTTCTATGGTTGTGCGGGGTGTGCCTCAACAAGACAGGTATAATATAATAAATCAGCAACCGAGTGCCGACATTTCGTTTTCGGTATTGCGAACTATCCGCCAAGCCGGGCCCAAACCCGGAAATGGTCACCCTAGCTCTCCAGTCTCCCTCTCTCTCTCTCTTCAGTCTCTCTCTCTGTATTAGTAATACCCTTTTCCCAAACCCCGCGCTATACCCGTCTGCTCTCCCAATCCCTGCAGATCTATCTAGCCTCTCTGTGTCGCCGTCAGCGTTGGGTTTTCGCCCGACCTTTTTACTCCCGTGCTATTAACGATAAGCACCCGAGTCATCCACAGCGCTAGCGCGCGTCCGCGGCACCTGCGTGGAGTCGATGGATAACCTCGCCCCGGTCAATGGAAAGCAAAAGTCGAGACGAGACGAATAGGTAGATAAAACGGATCAGTTAGGTAGGTATTAAACCCGGGTTGTCTGTCGATGGCGAAAGGGCGTGAGATAGAGAGAGAGAAAGCCTAGAGAGCCAGCGTTCGGGCGGCGGCGGCCTTCCGCGTTGCGAGACGAGTCCATGCGGTGAGACGATCCCCGGTATCACGACATGCGCAAAGGCGCGTTCGACGATGTTCCCCGTAAGTCCCGAGGACAGCCGGAGCTTGTTGCTGTCTTCGTCCTCCCCGGGGGACTCTGTTACGTTGGTTGGGGTGTTCTTGTCTACCTACCTATCTGGTGTTTATTGTTCATGCCATGCCACCTGGCCCTGACCAATTGCTTGCCCCTCTGCTCTTTTTTATTGCCCGGACGCCCTCCCGTCGACAATTGACGAGAATGTGTGCGTCGTATGCACGAGAGCTAGCGTGTTCACCAACGGCTTAGCTCAGCCGAGCTCCGATTCGGGAGTTCTCTTCGGAATTGTCCTGCCACTTTGCGCTATCACTATACTATCCCGAGGGATTTTTATAATTTTATTTTATTTATTTTATTTTATTTTTTCGGGTATGGGGTTTTGCGGATTTTTTTCTGTGACTAGGTAGTTTACGTATTGCCTATATTACCAGCGTGAACGCCGTCGGCGTCCTTACGTTACTTTCTGCTTGGGCTCTGTGAATCTACCAAACCAATCCCATGATTCTTAAACTCATTCCCACCCCCTTTCTTTTTAACACTTTACTGAATTGATTCCCTCGTCCGGGAACTTTTTATCACCGTATAGAACCGGAACGTCAGTAGACCCCTTTGTTCGGTTTCCAATTCTCGGGTTCTGGTGCTGCTGCTTGAATTGACTCTGTCATCAACGGCTTCTTTTTTTTTCGGGCGCCGGCTAGCCTTGTTGCCTCCGTACCTACCTATCTTTGCTACCGAGGTAGCCGCCCGCCTGTCATGCGATCTTCATCACCGAAGTGAAGAGAGTTGCCGTCGTTGTAATCTGTCCCAAAGTGAAAGAAACCCGGGTGTTTCTTTTTCTTTTTCCCCGCCCTTCCCGTTACCCGGCATAACTACCTATAGAACCTACCAACCACCATGCCAGGCTCGACAAGCCCGAGCTCTAGCGACGGGGAGTCGCCCGCGGACATCGAGAAGCAGCCGACGCGCGACGGCGTGAGGACCGAGGCGCCGGAGAAGCCCGTCGACGAGGCCGGGCCTTGGGAGGGTGCCGAGGCCGCGCCGAAGCTTGATACGAACGCGCCCGGCGCTGCCGGGGTGCTGAACCGCGTGCTCAGCCGGATCTCGACCGATGCTAATAGCTTGGATCCTGGGCCGCCGCCCGATGGCGGGTTGAATGCCTGGCTTATGTGTAAGGGATATTTTTGCTCGGTCTCCTTTTCCTGCCCCTTACCCGGAAACATAAAAGTAGCGAGAGAGAAAGAGAAAATAAAGAAGATGACGGGAGAGTTTGTGTTTGTGGCTGTGTTTTGTTTGTGTGTGTGTGTGAAAATTGGGTATTAACAACGCTTCCGTAGGTCTATGCGGCCACCTGATCGTCATGAACTCCTGGGGCTTCATCAACTCCTTCGGCGTGTTCCAGTCCTACTACACCGACCTCCTCGGCCTGCCGCCCTCCGACATCTCCTGGATCGGCAGCATCACCGTGTTCCTGACCTTCTTCATCGGCACGTTCACCGGCCGGCTGGTGGACGCCGGCTTCCTGCGGCCGGTGGTGCTGGTCGGCACGGCGTTCCTGGCGCTCGGCATCTTCACGACGTCCGCGGCGACGGAGTACTGGCAGCTGATCCTGTCGCAGGGCATCACGATGGGGATAGGCGGCGGCTGGCTGTTCTGCGCGGCCATCACGACGGTCGCGACGTACTTCAGCACGAAGCGCTCGTTCGCCATCGGCCTGTCCGCCTCGGGCTCCGTCTCCGGCGGCCTCATCTACCCGGCCATGGCGCGCCAGCTGCTGCCGAGCGTCGGCTTCCCCTGGACGATCCGCGCCATGGGCTTCATCATGGTCGGCACGATGCTGTTCGTGCTGGCCTTCTTCCGCTCGCGGGTGCCGCCGCGCCGCGCGGGGTCGCTGGTCGAGTGGGCCGCGTTCCGCGAGCTCGAGTACACGTTCTACGCCGCGGGCACGTACTGCAACTTCTGGGGCCTGTACTTCGCGTTCTACTACCTCGGCGAGTTCAGCCGCAGCGCCCACGTCCAGCCGCCGCTGTCGTACGTCGACTCGCTGAACCTGCTGCTCATCATCAACGGCGTCGGCATCCTGGGGCGGTTACTGCCTAGCCATCTCGCGGACCGCTACGGCCCGCTGACGGTCATGGCGCCGTTCGCGCTGTTCGGGAGTATCGCGCTCTTCGCCTGGATGGCGGTCTCCACGCCCACGCAGCTCTACGTCTGGACCGTCTTCTACGCCATCGCCGCCGGCGGCATCCAGAGCCTGTTCCCCGCGGGTCTCTCCTCGCTCACGACGGATCCGCGCAAGCAGGGCACGCGCATCGGCATGGTGTTTACTATCGTTAGCTTCGCTACGCTTACGGGGAATCCCATTGCCGGGGCCATCATCGCCGCCGACGGCGGGTCGTATCGCGGCGCCCAGGTCTTCACTGGCGTTAGCATCCTCGCCGGCGCCTCGTTTGTTTTCGCTGCTAAGGTTGTGCGGATGCGGCGGACTGGCGGGGGGTGGGGGACTAAGATTTAAGAAGGGATTACGATATAGACCTATATTGTCAGGTATATATATATTGCTTCTTTCAGGATTTTGGGGGGAGGATTGGCGGTATTTGAATTGGGATCCGGAAATGGGTGGCGCGGCGTTATAGCTAGGCTTTTCATGCTAGATCTTTCATGGGAGTATATAGGCAAGGTAGTATAATACCCGGGATGTGTTTAGCCCACTCGGGGTTTTGTGTTTGGATGAATTATAAATTTCTCTCTATGATATGATACTGGGATGGACTATTGTGTTTTTTTTATTATTTTTCCTTTTTTTTTGCTCACCTGCGTTGAGATATTGACGCCACCGATGACGTTGGAGATTACATCGGGATTAGACCGCGGGCCAGCCTAGCGAGAACTCTCCATGCTTAGGACGAATCGAACTTGGTTTCGTTATCACCTAGAAGTAAGGGAGATGCGATGATGCAATGAAAGTATATATAAGTATTCCGGGTGCCCCTTCTCGCAAGTACGTTCGTATATAGGTAGTGTATTTACACAATATATATTCCATCTGTGAAGTCGCTTCGCAGATCTATACGCTTTGATGCGGTTCAGCTTCGCCATCGACAAGTAGGTATGTACGTGGGTTGATGGGGTATCCAGATACAGACATCGACGCATTCCCGTCTCCGAGACAACGCCGTTAAACTATGAACGTGCATCCCGTCGGCCAATACGGAACACCGGTCGGCCCGGCCGGGAAGTTTACGAGATGGACACCCGTTGTCTTCCTATCAGCCCCCTTCGCGCCCGGTCTATTGATCGTTTGATTCGTTTTGCCTTTCCTTTTCCTCCTGGACGGGCCTTGGCGAGATGATCCGGCTTTACAGCATAGGCTTCAGGTCATCAGCCACGCGGAATGGCGCTTCGGTCTTGCTCTTGATCTCATCGACGGTAACCCCCTCCGCGATCTCAACAAGCGTGAGGCCGTAAGCAAAGTCGACATCAAACACACCCTGTAAAACGAAATAGTGTCAGACAAAGCAAATCACGCGCTGAAATAATCACGCTCCCGAACTTACCAGTTCCGTAATGATCCTCGACACGCAGGCCCGGCCAGTCAACGGGAAAGCGCACTGCTTTACGATCTTCGGGTTCCCTTTCTTGTCCGTGTGCTCCATCGTGACAACAACCTTCGTAGCGCTCGGGTTGCTGACAAGGTCCATGGCGCCGCCGAAGCCCTTTACCTTGCCGGGCAGCATCCAGTTGGCTAGGTCGCCGGTCCCGCTCACCTGCATCGCGCCGAGGATGGTCAGGTTGATACGGCCGCTACGGATCATGCCGAAGCTCTCCTCGCTGCCGAACACGGCGGCGCCCGGGCGCAGAGTCACCGTTTCCTTGCCGGCATTGATTAGGTCGGCGTCTTCCTCGCCCTGTTTCGGGTAAGGGCCGAGCCCAAGAATGCCGTTCTCCGATTGCAATTGGACCTCGACTTCGGGGCCGACGAATCCAGGCGCCAGCATGGGCATGCCGATGCCCAGGTTGGCGTACATACCGTTCTTGAACTCCTTGGCGGCTCTCCGGACGATGCGCTCCCTCTTAGCAGCCGTGTCGCCCGAGCCGAGCACCTTCTTGGCGTCAGCGCCGTTGTCATCTTTGGTCCACGTGTATTTCTCAATGTTCTTCGCCGTGGTGCTCTGGACAACCCTCTTCACGTAGATTCCGGGGAGATGCACTGCCTCGGGCGGGATCTCACCGGGTTCGACGATATGCTCGGCCTCGACGATGGTCAGCTTGGCGTTGCGCCCCATCGCGCCGTTGAAGTTGTTTGCGGCGAGCCGGAACTGGCAGTTGCCGAGCTTGTCGGCCTTGTACGCCTTGACGAAGGCATAGTCGCCCGCGATGCTATGCTCCAGGAGATACGGCTTCCCATTGAAGACCTTGACGTCCTTCGGGTATGAGAACTCGTCCGGGGTGCCGTCACTCTTGTTCCTCAGGGGTAAGTCGCCGGTTTGCACTACCGTTCCGAAGGCGGCTGGCGTGTAAAAGGCCGGGACACCTTTGCCTCCGGCGGCGCACCGCTCGGCCAAGGTCCCTTGGGGCGTAAGCTCTAGCTCGATCTCGCCTGTCAGATACATGCGCTCGAAGGTCTGGTTCTCGCCGATGTAGCTTGCTATCATTTTCTTGATCTGTTTCGTCTTCAACAGCTGGCCCAACCCGGAGTTATCGGTCCCGGCATTGTTGGAAACGGCCGTCAGCCCGGTAATCTCGGGCTTGTTCAGCATTTCGTTGATCAGGGTGTCCGGCACACCGCAGAGTCCGAACCCTCCGCATAGCAGCGTCGTGTTGGGCTTGATGTCCTTCAGCGCCTCCGAGGCAGACGGGTAGACTTTGTTGATCTCGGGCCGGCGCGAAGTGGCTGAGAAGGCCCTTGCCAGGATCCGAGCGTGCTGCAGAGACGGACGAGTCAACGTGTGAGGGCTGCACCCCATTTACCGCAATTAGGACTTACGTTGGAGCCATAGCGCGAATAAGCCCTCAGGGTGCGCACACACGTCGCTGGTGAAGGCATTGCGGCACGTTTCTCTCTTATGAGGATAGAACACCAACGGCTTGCGGGTCGTGAGTGCTTCTGCTGTCTCCAGGCGATTGGATTGAGAGGCCGTCTGAAAGAGTAGGTGTCCTTGCGCTTTTCTAACTCCTTACGAAAACGAGAAAAGACGGTTATTATATGTGCCGGCTACGGGGGGTCTAAGCCTCAGCAGGAAGTGAGGATTTGGAACTAGATAGCAGCGAGGAATCCCGTGAGTGATTCTGGTGAATGACAGTATTAGGTAACGACGGCGTCGGGTTTCCCGGCTCGTTGGGTTTTGTGTTGTCTACGTATAGCTCCTAATCTAGTGCTTGTCGTTCCGATCGCCATCCCGAATTCACGGGTGCTGTTGTCGGCTTGTGGTGGGAGTTGGGGGGGATCTGTACCCCGTGTCGGCAAAAGACGGCAATGGCTTGGGTGGGGATCAGCCCCTCGGCATTACGTAATGGCGGATTGCCGACCTGCCCAGTCCTTCGTTAGGCACTTTGTACCTGATAGTTAGGTACGTACCGAACTAACGTCCTATCTCTCTTATCGATAAACCCTTACCGAGGAGTAGATAGCGCGTACCGCGTAGCATCGCAGTCTAAAAATTTATGGAAGCGGGACAGCCATCGTCAAGATCTACGGCGCCTTCACTGTGATATCCGTCATCCTCTACTCGTCATCATTTTTTTTCGCTCCCTTTTTTCTCGCCATCCTTTCTCTCGCTAGGCCATTGCACATGTAACCCTGACCTTACGGTCTTTTGCCTTCGCAACCACCGCAATCCCCCGCGTTCGAGTGCCTGTCGAAGAACCATCGCCACTTCGTCATGGCGTCCAATCCGCCGAAACGACGAAAGTTGGATAGCTCTCCTGGCGGTCCAACTTTGGACAACTCCCAAGTTCCCATACGCTCGACAACACCAAACGACATATGTGCGACGGCCTTCGTGCTGGAGACTATGGAGCTGCTGAAAAGGCTCCAGATGGAGGACTACGACATCCAATTCCCTACACTGGATCAAAACCTGCGCGAGATCAAAGAGACAATCGGAAGCCTTGAGCAATATGGCCCCGTTTCGGTATGTGTGCTAACCATCCCCATGCCGATGCGATATGTTCGCCGTATATGTGACCGATTAATTTATTGACTGACACTGCTGCACAAGATCAACGAGGCATTGACGAACTGGGAATCCACGAATTACACCGCCATCCCATTTCCCGACCCGAAACCTCCCAAAGACTGCCCCTACAAGGTCTCGTTCGAAAAGCCGGACCGGTTTAACGTCGTGGGGTCTTATGGGTTGGGGACTTTGGTCCATCAGTCCGGTCATTTCGTCATTGACTTGACTGTCGCTATGCCGGCAACCCTATTTTCACCAAAAGATTACCGGAACTTCCGGTATTTTTACAAGAGAGCCTTTTTCTTGGCTTACATAGCCAATGGCCTGCGCAAGAAGCTGACTGATTTCGAGTTTGCATACTCTAATCTCAACGGAAATATCTTGCAACCTGTCCTCCTGGCAAGGCCACCAGCTAAAACGGGAGCTTCCTTCACGGGCCAGAAGTACGACATACGGATTATACCCACCGCCCCTGAGGGTTATTTTCCTACGGCCAAACTGTTGCCGACTAGGGATGCGATCGGCCGAAACGGCGCCGAGGAATCCAAAGAAACTACCGTACCAACCCCTTATTATAACAACACCCTCAAATCGGAGAGTCAGTTTATACCCTACTGGAGACTCCTTCATCACGCGGCAACCATATGCAATGATTTTCAGCATGCTTGTAAGCTTGGTCGCATCTGGCTGCAGCAACGTGGTTTCAGCAGTGATATAGCCGATGGTGGCTTTGGTCACTTCCACTGGGCGCTTTTAACAGCACTTCTGCTTGAGACCGGTGGCGGCCGGGGGGAACCACTCCTTTCACCTTCATTGCACTATACACAGCTGTTCAAGGGAGTCTTACAGTATATAGCCTTGTCGAATATAGACAAGAAGCCCATGCTCCTCGGATCGGACGAAGGTGCCCCAGAAGATTTGCGCCAAGCTGGCCCATTTCTGTACGACTCGGCTCGACACGTTAATATTCTGTCTAATATGACAGCTTGTTCCGCCTCGAGGCTGGTTGAATATGCCAAAGCATCCATATCGGCCAGCTACGATCCACAAGTTGACTGGTTTTCATCTTTATTCATCACAAAACTCGACCGGCCGCTGCTGACATCTGATTTATTTGTCAAAATAAACACTCCCTCCAATGTCTCAAATATCATATCAGGTGTTTCTGATGGCAGAAACTCGACGGCGGTCTTCGCCGAGCACATCTTTCTGACTTTGAAGAAAGCACTTGGTGAGCGAGCCAAGTTGATCAACATCCAACTACCTCAATCCTCGACTCGGAAAGTCACCCTTCCATTAGCCAGACCGAGGGCGGGTAAAATTTTGGTGAGCATCATGTGCGACCAGGTCAAGGCCTCACAGGGTAGAGACTTCGGGCCATCTCAGGACCAGGAAAAGGAAGCAGCGGATTTTCGCGAGTTTTGGGGCGACGTCGCCGGTCTTTGGCAGTTCTCCTCCGGCGAAATTGTCCAGACAATTGATTGGACTGAATTCTCTTCCCTGGGCTATTTTGGCATTTGTCAGGCCATTATCCGTCACATTTTGAAGTTGCGACTGAAGTTGACTGACAGCGGCTTTGAGATTCACGGTCAAGAGTTTTCAAATCTCATATCAGTATCTCCTGGAGACAAGGCAAGTTTTGATGCCGCAATTGCTGCCTTTGCTATATTCGAGAAGGATCTGCGCGCGCTGGATGACCTGCCACTCTCCATAAGAGCAGTAACGCCTATTGGATCCGAAACTAGATATGCATCTTTGCGCTTGCCACATACTAATGAACGAAAACGTGGCGGCACACCTATTGAAGCACTCATTCTCTTTGAAACATCTGGGAAGTGGCCCAAGAACCTAGCCGCAGTACAACGAATAAAGATAGCGTTTCTTCTACGAATAGGCCGCTCTCTTGAAAAAGCCAAGGATGGAATCAAGACCCATCTGGGATTAGAAGATAGGGAGCAAGAAATTGAGAATCTGGCATTCCTGGATGTTGTCTATGAAAGCGGATATTCGTTCCGTCTTCGCGCGCATAGCGACCAAGAAGCAATTCTACTTCAGACACTGATCGATGATCCGTCCAAGGCCCAGCATATCCGCGCCGAAGCTGCGGACCAGCTCAGATCGACAAGGTGGCGTGGGGTTATTCTGCCGTTTCATAACCAGACTATAGCAACATATTGTAGCCGTTTTCCTGCGCTATCGTCGTCAATACGTCTTACCAAGCAATGGTTTAACGCCCACCGACTTGGGAATCACTTCAATGAACCGCTCATCGAACTCTTTGTACTTCAGGCCTTCGTACAGTCCCATCCGTTTCCAACGCCATCATCAGCGTCTACTGGCTTCATGCGGACACTCCTACTACTAGCGTCCTACAATTGGAAAGAAGAGGATATGATAGTGGACCCATCGGGCTCCCTATCTGCCGCACAGCGTCTAGAATTCTCAATGAGAATGGAAACAATGCCAAAGACCAACAGCAACCGCCACGGCGTGGATTGCGCGACTCTGTGGATTGGCACGCCATTTGACATGTCTGGCTCAGCCTACACGCATGACACCCCCACAGTCGTTGCGCGTCGCCTGTCATCCCTCGCTCAATCCGCCTGGAAGGCCGCTAAGGATAAGGGCATTGGACTAGACCCCCGTACCCTCTTCCGATCCAGGCTCCAGGACTACGATGTTGTAATTCATCTCTCGGCTAAGGCAATTAAGGGTGTCATCCGACACGACGGAGCTAAGCACTCTCACTTCAAGAACCTCGACCAGAGCGGGGGTTCAGAAGCCCTCCCATTACCCGAATCGCCCATCCCGGCGTTTCTCAGACGTCTGACCACCACGTACGCAACCACCCTCCTGTTTTTCCACGGCGGGCCGGATGATACCGTGATACCGGCACTGTGGCTCCCAAGTTGGTCAACGGTCCACCAACCCGGAAAGCCGACTTCGCTTAAGCCGGAAGACCCGGAGATGAACGAGCTTAAGGTGAACAAGGAGGCGATATTGGCCGAGATCGCGAGGATCGGGGGGGATCTTATCGAGAGCATCAAGGATTCGGGTCGAGAGCCTCAATATCTTGCCGGTTCGGCGGTCCGGACACGGTAGGCAAACGAAGGTTTCAGGATTGCAGGGATGAAACGAGAATGAGGCGTTTTGATTGCTGTTGTATTTTGAAGCATCATGATACCAGGCTTTGCCATGCCTTTTTTTCCGGTACTATACGTGCCTTTTGTACATTATTTCCAGGACCTGGTACTGTAGGATTCGCGGAACCCGGTACTCTAGGTGTCTTTTGTACATTATTTGGCAGGGCGAACGAAAAGCCGTAAATGCGGCGCGATTGGTAGATAGTTGCTTCCATCGCTTTACATCATACCTAAGTTTTTGTTCGGTGTTCATGTGTGCACGCTGCCCGGCAGGGCCTATCTAGAATACGGGGTTGGCTCTCCATCTGTTCAAGGGTGAGAACGCAAGGCACGGATGTCTTGAATGGAGTGGACGGCTTATCATGTCTCGCGTCCCTTGCCGACGCCCTCATGACGTTAAGAACAAATACTCAATCAATCAATCGTGTGCACGCTTGAACTGGCGCATAGACCTACGTACTCACCTACGCGAGAGTCTAGTCCAGTCCACAAGACAAAGGCGACAAGAATTCATTTCCGCGGTAGCTATAGCATAAATGTTTAAATTCGTCAATTCGTCACTTCGTTAGGTCATATACCTATAACATCCTATCCATCCATCTGTTACTTTTAAGTTACCCCATCGAAGCGCATGCCTCGACTCCGCAACAAACCTCTTTTTTGTATAAATCTACAAAAAAAACATTAAGTAAAGGAACCATTAAGAAAAGAAAGAAGAAGAAACAAGCGCGAAGAACAGAGCTATGGAAATGAGGAATGAGGGGAAGATAATGATTCGATTCGAGTCTAATACAGACGTTGTTTAGTCCTCGGGGTAAAGCTCCCGCCGGTTGCTGACGAAGACGCCCCTCTCGCCGTCCCAGCGCTTGAAGTAGCGCCCGGCCACGGGCATCAGGTCTCGGATCTCGGCTGGCAGGGCCTCGACGCCGCCGCGGAGCTTGATGGCTTCGATGCTGTGTTCGGCCATTATGTGCTGGTCGTAGCCGTGCCTTGAGACCCTTGGGGTGATGATTAAGTTAGGTTATGTTGTTTGAATTTAATTGTTTTTACCTGTACCTTCTCTGTGCGGGTTGAAATATTGGGGGAGAAGAGCGAAATAATAAAGTAGAGTGAACTCACAGGCAGTGATAGTACGGATGCGTGTATTCGCGCTTGACAAGTGGCGAGCCCCGGGTCCATGTCGGATCCCCCCAGAGGCCGTCAGTCGTCCATCCCAGGATAATGCCGTAGTAGTCGTAGCGTTTATGTCTGAACACCTGGCCCACGCGGTACTTGACTTGGATTCCCTCTGCAAGCCTGCTGCGGCGAGTCGGCGCGTCGGCGGTCCTATCCGCACGTCGTAAAAGTCTGAGTTTGTTGCGTATCTGCTGAGACGGATGCTCTCGATTGGACTGCGGATCTTGAGGGGACGAAAAGGAATCATACATCGGGCAGATATACTTCTCTACGAGCCAGCTATCCTCGGGGAAGGATGCCAAGGTGGATGCCAGCAGCTGCCATACAGACCGCCTCCAGCCCCAGAGCGCAATTTCATGGTCGGGTCGGCTGGCCGTCATCATGATTGTCGCCCAATGGGTGCTATATGTCGCAGGGTCAAGGTCACGTATCGAGTCTGCCTTATTAGATCCGATAATGGGGATCAGCTGGGATACGGGGCGATCGAACGTCCCAAATTTAGTAAACGAGGATCGGATATTTTCAGCGGTTTTGACGACAATCTGATCGGTGGACGCAGGCGTGAGAAAATCTTGCTGTCCGTTGTGCAAACCCTGCCCGGAGAGCAGGTAATTGACATGTTCGGCGGGGACCTCGTCGGCAGACCAATATAGATTGAAATACATAGTCTCCTGGTGCTCGGCTTCCTCTGGGCGGAGGCGAGCGCCGTCCAGAGATACCCCACGCTGCGATAGAACAACGACGTGAACCTGGCTATACACCGGAGCGCACGGATAGGCCTCAAAACCGCAGCGGGGCGCTAGGGCTGCGAAAATGACAGCGGACACAATAGGAAGCGGGAGATGTTGATCATCACGCAGCGCCCTTCCAATCAGACAGTTGCGTAAGTGATAGACACTGTCCTCGTCAGCATCCAGACCAGCCAGGTTATTAAAATGTAACCAGCGGGCCAGGGCGATCGCCTTTTCCCGGGTGGTCGCCAGATGTAGACGGGGATTGGCAGTGCGAAAGCGGGCGGCCATATCGTCTAGAAGTGCAGAAATCTACCAACACGCCAGCAGAGCGTTAGTTACGTCCACTTACGCGGTACGTGACTTATGACCACGGTTTTTGGTCTCCTCGTACCTCGTCCAAATCACCTTCGTTATCATGAAGGATGAACATATCGAACGCGCCTATCGCACGCTCCAACCTCATACCACCGTTCAGTCTTTGAGTACTTGACTCGTCCCCGCCGGAACGGTAGTACTCCTGGAACTTGGCCCATTCCTCGATGGCAAGGCTCCGATGTATGCTATTCAACGCAGCACAGGAATAGTAACTGGGATATTGATCTTAGTAAACACAGTATAAGCATACACATTCACACACAAGCTATATGAGAAGACTGTAGACGACACACCTTCTGGCGAGGGCGTCTGGGACGGAGTCGTCGATGCGAGACTGGGTCAATAGATAGTCCTTCGCATCGAAGCCGTAGCGGCAGATCTGTTCGGTTTTCTCGATACGCGATACGCGCGAGGCCACGATGTCGTCGATGAGACTCGCGATGTGGCGATTCCGCTTCAAGCGTAGGAGATACAGGGCTTTCCAGTCAACGTCATGAAGATTACCGCGGACCTTGTCCCAGAAGCGATGGCTGGTCTGCCAGTATCTGAAGCTGGTCTTGCAGTAGTATTTCCATAGGAGACGCTCTTCCGTGAGCCTGTTGAAGCGGCGGGAGACCAGTGCAACACTTCTGAGGGCTTGCTCGGGTGCAGTGTGTCGCAGGATCTGATGGAGCAGCTCATCAGGGAGAGCCACGAGAGAAGGCATCATGTCGTTGCTTTTATCGTAGTCGTGACTGGTGTTGTTGTTGGTGGCAGTGGTCGACTGTCAGTGAACGTACCTGAGTTGACTTGATAAGGGGAAAAAACAAAGTACGGGAGGTCCACGGTTATCGAGGATGTTTATAGACCGGGGCTCAGAGCACTCCGACGACACGACGGCACATGATGTCGACTTGAAGCTTAATTGCCAGGGACCAGATCGGCGCCAGGAACGGCGAAACCAATTCCTGCCTCCGATGTGTTGAGAGATGTGTTGGGGCAACCCCTCAAAGCAACGGCGATTGATTATCTAACCATGATGGAATGCCCGTGCAAAGCATCGGCGGGAAGAGATTCACCTGAATGAGAGAGGCTGGCGACGTAAGCGGGCTATGCAGCTACAGTGTCTAATGTACCTGCCTAGATACATGTTTATGTACATAAGCGGGGTCCCCACTAAAATACCTCTGCGCCGCCTGGAAACAAGTGGATCAGGCATCCCGTCCCCTATAGCGTAGGCATTACCCGCCTGGAGTCGGCCCTGGACTGGCCTAGCCGCCAGGCACTTCCTGCTAAACTCCCAGCGTGCCTAGTGCCGGTTATCAGGGAGTCCCCACTGCACACTTTAACCCAAAGCCTGGAAGTAAACAAATACATCTCCGAACGCGTCTTCCACTACACGCTCTCTCCCATCCCACTCTCCATCGCATCCAACAATTACTTCCTCACCCTCACAGCGCTACACCTTCCCCGCCGCAGGCTCCCTCACGCGCAGACATAGAAACACTCATCGCAGACTCAGAACCATCGCGTCCTATAATCGAACACATCGCGCTATCACAATTCGCTCATGGCATATATCAGACTGCATGCTAGCATTATCTGACATTCACGACCAGACTCTCGCATAGCGCTATCTACGCCATTGTCATCATTACTTTTCCCCTCACATTTCCGACAATATGGACACACCAAGGACGAACCTGGGTGATGCCACCTACCTCAGTCGTCAAGCCCCCGACTTTGACATGACCCAAGAGCCATCGTTCCAATCGCCCTCCAAAGACAACAACCTCGTGCAGCAATTGCGCAATGGCCGTGCTGTCAACCTCAGAACCCCGCGAGGGAGTCGCGCGCCCTTTGGCGACAGACGCAACCTACCCACCGGTATTGGAGGCGCCGAGTTCACCCCCATGCTCAAATCGGCCACGCGCAATAGTGCCCGAAGACGCGGCAAGGAGAATTCGAACGGCCTTACGACGCCCGCGCTGGGGAAGATTGACGAGGACATGGACATGACCAATATCCCCGTTGAGTCTTCCCTCTACGGGCCCTCGCGCAGCATGTCATATGTGGGGGCCACACCATTGCCCGAGGTCGATGCCAGCAGTACCGCATCTACACCCATGATCCTACCCACGCGCCGTGGCGGCAACGACAAAGGTCCTCTACAGGATGGGAATCAACTGTCGCTTCGTGAACAGGAGAACGTAATTGACAAGATCGAGAAGGAAAACTTCGGCTTAAAACTTAAAATTCACTTTCTTGAGGAGGCGTTGAGTAAAGCCGGTCCAGGCTTTAGTGAGGCCGCTCTGAAAGAAAACACTGAACTCAAAGTCGACAAGGTCACCATGCAGAGGGAGCTATCCAAATACAAGAAACACTTGGCCTCGGCCGAAAAGGATTTAGAAACATATCAGCAGCAGATAGTGGAGGTCCAAGAGAGGGCTAAAAAGAAGTATGCTGATCAAAGCCAAAAGGCGGAGAACGATTCTCTGCGTCAGCGCCTTGAAGATAAGGAGGCCGATATGGAGGACTTAAACACAAAGCTGGTAGAAACAGAGGAAAGATGGCAGGCCGCCGAAGACAAAATTGCCGAGTTGGAGGAAGCCGCCCTACAGAGCGAGGGCCTAACCGAGGCCAACGAAACTATCCGGAAACTTGAGGCCGAGCTACGCCACCTTGGCCAGCAACTCGACGATACAAAGGACGAGTTGCAACAAGCCGTATCAGATAAGGACCGGGCTGAGGCCGATTTGGAGGAACTACAAGATGAGATGTCCAACAAGTCATTGGTAACGAAAGGCCTATCCCGACAGATTGAAGAGAAAGTAGACCGGCTGCAAACCGAGCTGAGCAGATCTCAAGAGAAGTATGATGAACTTGAACATCAAGCTCTATCCGATAAAAGGGCTGCCCAAAATTTTGAAGCGGAGCTGCACCATGTCGAGCAGCAGCTCGACGACACAAAAGACGAATTGCAACACGCTTTGTCAGATAAACAACGCGTCGAAACCGAACTGGAGGAACTGCAGGATCAAATGTCCAACAAGTCGTTGGCAACCAAGGGTCTATCCCAACAGCTTCAGGAGAGGGTTACCCGACTCCAAGCCGAACTGAGCAAGTCTCAGGAGAAATACGATGCTCTTGAACGGCAAGGTAGAGGGGATAAAAAAGCCGCCCAGAATATCGAGGACGAATTCCGTCATCTTGAGCAGCAGCTAGACGACACGAAGCACGAATTGCGACAAGCCATTTTACAGAAGGAACGAGCTGAGGCCGATTTGGAAGAGCTACAAGACCAAATCTCAAACAAGTCGCTAGCAACCAAAGGTCTATCGCAACAGCTCCAGGAGAAGGTTGCCCGACTCCAAAGTGAGCTGAGCAAGTCCCAAGAGAAGTATGATGCTCTTGAACGTCAAGCTAGGTCTGATAAAGACCGAGCAGAGGCGAACCTTGAAGAGTATGATGCGCTCGAACAAGAAGCTATATCGGATAAAAACACCATCCAGAAACTCGAGGCTAGGTTAGGTCTTCTCGAGCAACAGCTTGACGACACAAACGACCAGTTGCGACAGGCTCTATCAGACAAGGACCGAGCCGAAGCCAACCTGGGGGAATATGATAGTGTAGAACAGCAGGATAAGAGCACGATCCAGAGACTCGAGGCCAAGTTACGTCTTCTTGAACAACAGCTTGATCGCACAAAAGACGAATTGCGCCAGGCCATGTCAGATAAAGGCCGAGCTGAGGCCAAGCTAGAAGAGTACGTCGCGCTTGAACAACAGGCTATATCAGATCGGAACACCATCCAAAGGCATGAGGCCAAGGTACGCTTGCTGGAGCAACAGCTTAATGACACGAAGGACGAATTGCGACGAGCTGTATCAGACAAGGATCGGGCCGAAGTCAATCTAGAGGAGCTACAGGATCAGATGTCCAACAAGTCATTGGCCACAAAGAGTCTATCGCAACAACTGCAGGAGAAAGTTGCACGGCTGCAGGATGACCTAAATAGGGCCCAAGAGAAATACGATGCTCTTGAACGGCAGGCCCGATCAGATAAAGACCGAGCCGAAGCCAACTTGGAGGAATTACAGGATCAGATATCCAACAAGTCATTGATGACCCAAAACGTGTCACGCCAGCTTAGAGAAGAGGTGGCTCGACTCCAAGATGAGCTGAGCAGGTCCCGGGAGAAATATGATGCTCTTGAGCGGCAGGCTAGGTCTGACAAAGACCGAGCTGAAGCCAATCTGGAGGAATTACAGGACCAGGTATCTAACAAATCATTGGCAACAAGAACTCTGTCGCGACAACTTAAAGAAGATGTGACCCGACTCGAAATCGAGTTAAGTAGGTCCCAAGAAAAATACGATATGCTCGAACGGCAAGCTATACAGAAGGAAAAACTCAGCACGGAAGTCAAGGCGCGAGCGGAGCAACTCCTACAGCAACACGAAGCCTGGGAGAATGAGCGTCAGGAGCTATCGGCTAAGCTTGAGGCACTACGCAACGACCTCGAAGTACGGACCGAACAAAGGGACACCCTCCAGCTTGATTATGATGCTCTGATGGACGAGTCAGTTGCTCTGCAGGAGAAGATGGAATCGCTGGAGGACGAAGTAGAAGTCCTCCAAACTATGCTTGAAGAGTCAGAGGATACGAGCCAACGACTGCGAGAGTCCGAAAAGCTATGCCAGGAGCTTCGCCAAAGGCTCGACCGGGCACGTACCGAACGTGCCGCACATAAGGCCGCAATCGAGAAACTAGAATACGACTGCGAACGACTTAAGAAAGGGGCGGAAGAAGCGCTCTCTTGGATCCAAGCAAAGAATGCAGAGAAAGCCGGGTCGGTTCGGCCCGGTCCGATCAAAAAGGCGACTATGGCAACGTTTCGATACGGTGATGTTGTCATGGACGTTGTAGACCAGAAAGACCACGAGGCCGTTATCCGCGCCGCCGATGCGGCTCAACGACGGCACCAAAAGGAACTAGACGGCATGGCGCAACAGGCGGACTGGCTATGGGGCGGCTGGGAGCGCGAGAAGAAGCTTCGGAGACAATGCGGTGCCGCCAAGAAATATCTTCAGCTTAGAGTTGACATTGCAGATGCCTGGTAAGATTAAATCCCCCTCGAAACCTTTTCAAGATAGGCAGCATCGATACTAACTACATGTCGCAGCAACAAGGCAGATCTTCGGATTATCAACCAGATCCACCGAGAGCTCGGTCTCAAGTCGCCACAAGAGCTCCTGCTGAAGAGACAAAAGACTCGCAAGCCGGTCAATAAGCTCAAAGTTTTTGTGGGCGTGATCCGGGCCGTTGCCCGGATGCGCGTGGATGCGCGGAAAGAGACCGCACGCGGGAATTTGGGGATGAAAGTGGCCCAGGAGTGGCCGGCGCATTTCTCGAGGATGTTGGCTGGAGCTTCCCATTAAGAGGGAGGAAACGGAGCTGCGATATCTCTTTTCAGGCTTGATTGGAGGGGGGGTTCGGGTGTCTGCATATTCGGGCGTGGACGGGTCGTAAATACGGTTGGACGGCGTTTTTCGGCCAGGGAGCATTTATTGGAGGTTGTTTGTGTTTGGGGCCCGGCTGGGCAATGGGGATTGCATACCACCCATCATCCTGTTACTAATGCCTCCTGTGACCTGGTGGTATAAAGCGAGTTATTTGTTGGAGTCGATGTTTAGAATGAGGAAATATCGATTTGGTTGTCCGTCTATCTGTTTGCTGCCTACCTACCGTTTGTGATCCGTACTGGCCGTCTGCTCACGTCTGGGTACCTACTTGACTATCTGGTTTCATAGTACGACCATTCTGTCGTTCTTATACCACTTGTAAGATCTCTTTGCTGCCCGGTCACAGCATGTTCGTGTATTACAGATTCGAAGCACTTGCTAGCGCGCGCTCGTACAAGAGACACAACGGCACAACCGGTGATAGCCCTCATTTCCGATATAGATACCGCCAAGCAGTCCCTATGCCACAAGAAATACCTGATCGCAAACTCCTACTTAAGACTGCGGCCATCCTCTCCCTCCCTCCCTCCCTCCTTCACTTTTCTCCGTTGCAATCATCCTCAATATATGCGCGCCACGGCACGGCGGATGCGACCGTGAGGTGACTTTGATCCTACCACCGCAGCCCGTCATTCATCACCACGGCTTATTACCATTACGGCAACGCAATTCAAAGCGCTTGTCGGCTTGCTGGGCTGCTTGTGTTGCTTACGACCCTACATCCGATATGATCTGATTCGATCAAGACCAGTGGCTTTCTGATTTCGACTTTCGCCTGGCAGGTTACCTACAACCGCGGTTTTGTCTCCTGTCTCGTAGCGACAATAGGTCTCAAAAGGCGTAAAGGAAAGGGAAGCAAGGAAAAGGGGCAAGAGGATAGGGTCCACAGATTATCTTATATAAGTAGACCACACGCATCGCTCATACCTGTTCGATCTAACCATAGACTTGGACCCTTCCGTGAGTAAAACGTATACATATATCCGAACAAACCCAACACCGTCATCGCGTCCTTGATGATTACCGCCGAACCCTCCCATCAATCTGTGAGCCCGGCTTACCAAACCAGCCGCGCCTCAAAATCCAACCAGCCGCGGCCCGAAAATCCCAATACCAAGAATAACACGAACCCAGCTCGCTTACGAAAGCAGACAAGCCAGCAAGGTCGGGCTAAGCATAGCCCTGCGCCAGGTACGTATAATACACAGACCGGTAGATATACGTACATACATACACAAACGTGCCCATTAGTTAGATACCTGGGTAGGTATTATTTCACATTTCATAGATACTGAGTACTTAAACGGACGCGAGTCACGACAAGCAGCCCCAAAAGCGCGGGGCCGCGGACGGCCGGGCGGGATCAGCACTAGGGATGCAGGCGGGCGATAGCCGGTGACGGAATAGGAATACGGGTGCCGATAGAGCGTCTGGTCGTCATCACATGCCTCACGTTCATTACCTACTTAGTAGATTGTACTGTACTGTATATAGTATCTAATTACTGAGTACGGAATAGTTACTAGCAAGTGCTAAGAAAGCGGTTTTTAGAAATCGGACGGGCGACTGGGACTATACGCCAGACTATCGGGATGACGGACGGGACTAAGCCGGGCGTGGCCTAGGCGTGCGATCCACGCTGGGTAGGCTGGCTTTCTGGGGGGAAGAGAGAGAAAGGGCCTCCGACTGATGGACGGGAAGGATTTCGATAGGGTGTGTCTAGCGTAGGACTTGGGAGGTGTGCTCGGTTACCTGCCTGGCTTATTTGGTATCGGTATTGGGTGGATGGGATGGATGGGATGGGATGAGATGGAGGGATGGAGGGATGGAGGGATGGAGGGATGGATACCTAGGTATGCTACCTGCTTTACGGATCGGGATGTCGGGGAGGTCTCGTGTACGGCTAACCCTCCATCATCGCGCCTCGGCTGGGGTCTTTTTTTTCGGGTTGTCTTGGCTTGGTAAGTATGTACCGTAATTGGTATGTTATCGACCTGCTTGTCTTGGCGGGTTTGATTGCAATCGTGAGGCTGTGGACTACGAGTGCCAAGCCGAAGGCCGTGCTTCGGGAAGGAAGAGGTAACAAGTAACGAAAACCCTCTACAATACGAATGTAATGGAATGTGAGTAGATAGGTAGGTAAGTAGCCGCGCAATACGTAGCCAAGGTAAAGTGGTCTACCTCAGCCGACCGACTGAGACCGGTGTGACGGCGCAGTTCAGTCACATCATCGCAGAAACCAGAACCAGAAACCAGAAGCTAAACGCCCATCACTAAGCTCATCCACAGACCAGACAGACCAGGAACCCGGAACCGAGCCAAGAAACCGATATCGCGGGTTTGGAGAACCTGTCTACGAAGGCAGCGGTCAAAATGATTGGAACACATCGGGTCCATCTACAAGTCACGATACAGTATGTGCTAGTAGCTGGGACAGTATCATATAACTTACATACACGGTACTAAACACTGTATGGAAGACCGATTATAGCAGCTTACAGTAGGCTTTAGCGGTCTTACAATGGCCGTTGCTACCTACGTGTAGGTAATGAAGACTTCAAGTTCGACGTTCGTAAAACGCTCCCTACTAGTACAATTCCAATTCCTAAGGACCTTTCCTGCCTATAGGTACAGGTGCAAGAAATCAGTATACAACTAGCCATGACTGTTATAGGGAGCGCGTAATTCCTACTTCGTTGTCGCAAAGATGTAGGGAGCATTATATTCACCTAGCGGACTACCAATACCTTACATAATACAGTGCAGGATAGTATGGTACAGTGTATCTAGTTTAAAAATACACCGTACGGTAACTTATTTGTGGGCCGAATGAGTTCCAATCATTTTGTCCTCTGCCTTCGTACATACCATTCTTTTTACTGTTCTGTTACCTGGTACCGATGCCATTCACGTCATCCCGTGATGAATTGCTACTTACACTTACACTTACTTACCTGGTCTGGAGTCTAGAGTCGAGTTACTTGTATCGTGTATAATTCAATTCAATCCAATTCATCAATTCAACCCCAGCATAGCATAGCATAGCATCAAGAATAAGAATCGCAATAAAACAAAGGTACTTCGTACCGCGTACATAGGTAGACACCTCCCCCCGTTCTCTCTCCCCCCAAAAAAAGAAAAAGAAAAACTCCAACTCCGTCACAATCACACAGGCAGATAAACGCCTAGCGTAGCGTTTCGTTTCCGATCATCGACCCAGCTACCTACTTATCTACAACCCACTATGTAGTGCACGCGATGACTGGCTACCGGCTACGGGGTGGACTACCTAGTCTAAGAGGTGAACGAGTGTAATAGGTGAACTAACAGATGAACTAAATACCAGGTGAATGAGTCTAACAAGGTGAACTAAGTAACAGGTAAGGTAGGAAAGGTAGGTAAGGCATCAACTAAAACAAATCTAATGCGTGACCGATTCCTTCGTGACGCGAGGGGTTCCCCTGCGTAGCATCCCGCGCCGCGACGGGTTTGTCGATAGGTTGTATGCCGGCGGCTGGGGGCCTGCCGGGGGGGTTATGCGGGCATGAGGTAACGGAACTAGATAGATATGGAGACTAGATATGGGAATGAGGTAATGGAACGAGGGGAATAGTTACTAAGTATCTAGAAGGATTGAGGGAGGGAGAGAGAGAGGGGGGGGAGGGAGGGGTTGATTTGGTGGTTTTCGTTCGATTTGGATTTGCTGGGTGGCTGGTGGTTACCTCGGTATTATGATGAAGTGTGTAGATACCTTAGATGCTTGTGGAAATGTGATTTGGGTAGGTGGTGGGTTATTCGGGTTTTACTAACTGCTTGGTTTTGGTATCTTGGTTGTGTTTCTTCGATGTTTCTTGATGTTTCTGCTCTGCTTCTACTTCTACTTTTCTCCGTGCCCTGTGTACCCCTAAGGTGAGCAAGTGACGAGATAGATAGATCCGTAAGAAACAGCTAGATAATAACCAGCATACCGAAGTCCAAGCCCCCCAAAAGACATCACAAAAAGCAACCGCCTCGATTCTCAAAATAGCGACATCACATCACGTAAAATAATCAAGCACGGCAAACCCATCACGCGATCCCAACCAGAACATAGAGAGACTCGGGACAGTATACTCATTCCCAAAAGTTCAATTGAAAAACGCCGCCCCCAAAACGTCGAAACCAATTCAACGCCGTAAACTCACGAATCACCCACCTAACCATCACCACCCAAAGACACGAGAGCGCCAAAGAATCAGGGACAGCCGTAATCACAAGCACAGAGTTAGAATCCGTAGATAGAACAGACAGACAAGCAGGATAGCATCATAAAACGCAAAAGACGAACATCCACCAAGGTATATAATCTAGGCCAAGCAAAGCGCTAGTAAAAAGGGTGACCTAAACAAAAAAACCTCATTCCCTCCTCCCAAAGCAACAAAAAGACACAAAAAGCCGCCCTCCTTTTTCTTTTTGTTTTTCCCCCCTTTCCCCCACCAGATCATCTCCCCCTTTCCTCTCAGGGAAAGGCCCATCGTAATCTCATCAAGGGAGTGGGATGATGCCGAGTGCAGAAAAAAACCAACATCCGCTCCCTCCCTCTCCGCTCCCCCTTGCCCCCCCTTTCTTGCTCTCGTTCAGTTCGCAACGGCGAGAAAACGTGATCGCCTTGTTTTAAATGCCAGCAGCGAAACAAAATAAGCCTCCCACCACCCCTTCCCCTTCCCCAAGTAAACCCGGATTGTGCGCGTTTGTGTGCAGATGACCAACTCCCATATCGCTTAAAGATCTCAGCGACCAAAAAAAATAAAAATCAACGCGAGCCACCCTGAACATAGAATTAACCAAAAAAAAGACCGAAATGGTGTCTCAGACAGCCCTGGTCATCCCCCTATACTAATTTACATGACAAACAGTAAATTGGTGTCTAGGCGCACAGGTCAACAACGCGTCACGGGTCTTGCACGCCATGGGGTCCGGGTCCTTACTGAGTGGGTGACTACAGGACAGTTGAGGCCGTTGCGTATACCGGGTCGCAAGCTCGTCGCGGATGCTGTTCAGGAGCTGCACGTAGCTCTGCTGAGGTCGTTTCTTCAGGGCTGTGATGAAAGCCCACGACATGGCCCCGGTGGCCTGGGCCGCAATCGTAGAATCGGCCCTGCGTTTCGTTAGCAACATGCGGACTTGGGCAACAGGTGGGGAGTCGGAAAAGGGGGGTAAGAAAAGGGGCCGGAGGGACGTAGAGCCAACGTAACACGTCGCCCTAGATACAGACTCGCGGCGTTCATAGCTGCGATTCTGTATCTAAGGCGTGAAAAATCTAATATTACATTTGCTCATATCCCGACACGAATTTATCTTCCTCCCTTGACTGCGTAGAAGGTAATTCCCACATGAAAGGAACATGTATAGAAGATTGAGGAACAAAACCAGCGCTATCTAAAACCAAAGAAGAATGCGGTAAAGTAGAAAAGGGAGGTACGAACGAAGTCTGATCATCTTTGCTACCAGAAAGCATGATCACATCCGCGGCCGATGTCTTGGTGGCCATGGCCCGGTTGTGGGCCTCGTCCCCAATTGTGGCCTTCTTAAAGAAGCCCATGATATTGTTGGCCACACCACCAAGATCGCCCTGGCTATAGGACGATATGACACCAAGCAGGCCTTGGCCGGCTTCCTTGGCCAAATTGGGCTCCTTCAGGATGCCTTGTGTCGAATATATGTAGGGCAGATCCAAGGCGGTACCGGAGTGACACGAGTCGAATATAGCCGTTAATCGCACGCCCGCCTGAAGTGGTCGGACCATAATTCTGTGCATCTCGTCGTCGGTGATGTGGCCGACTTGTCGGAAGTCCACGGGGTATATGACCTCGTCATAACCGTCCGCCTCGTCGCCGTCTAAGTCCTTTGTCTGTCCACCGTGACCTGGGAAACAAGTTAGAATTATGGGTCTCGTTGATCTGGTGCCGGATCCGTACCCGAATAGTGGAAAAACAGCGAATCGTGGGGCTTCGCTTCCTTGACCAGCCAATGCATGGCTCGGAGGAGATTCTGCTTTGTTGGTTGGCTCATGGGGTTTTGTTGGTCATCGGTCAAGATAACCATGTCTTCCCGCTTGTAGCCGAAGTGCTCGACCAGATAGGCCGACATATTCCTCACGTCGTTGATGCAACCCCGCAATTGGCCGCGCTGGCCGAAGTAATTTATCCCGACAAGGAGCGCTTTTCTCCGGCCAGTGCAGTTGCTGTACTGGAAAGCGTAGCCTTGGGGAGCACCATGTCCGAAGTGCTGCGGGCCAGATGGAGGCGGGGGAGGCGCGCCATAGCTGCCGTGGTTGTATGAGTTCGAGTTCGCCGGCGGCATTGCTAAATGGATGAGATTCTCGTCAGTCCCCCCGGTCCAGTTCTCTTTTGCTACACAAGGGCGTTGTTCCTCTTACGTGGTTGAGCGTATTGGTTCGGAACATTGCTGTAACCGCCATGTTGCTGGGGTAGGCCCTGCTGTCCAAGCGTCAACGAAAATGCATCTCGAGATAGCGAAGCGAATAAGTATGCACCTGGCTATAATATGGCTGCTGTGGGGGTTGGTTGTAGTTGAATTGCTGCGGCGGGTGGGATTGTCCTTGCGGAGGGTAGCCGTGGTACCCCTGAGGCGGTCTGGCAGCAAGTTAGCGACCAGGCGTGTGCAGACGGGCGAAGACAGGCGGAGCGCACGTTTGATAGTAGTTCCCGTATTGCAGCGGGGGCTGCTGGTGTTGTTGTTGCGGCGGAGCGTAGCCGCCGGGATAGCCTTGGTATGACATATCCGGGTGCAGGAGTGCCTATGTATGTGGATGTGGATGTGGATGTATGTCCTGGTCGTATGCACGTTCGCATAACCGGCCTCGCTGTCGTGGCCGGAGAACTCGCAGGCCGGGTATCGGCGCGAGAGCTGGATCGCGGTAGGCTCGGGTAGAGGTGGCGCGAGGGGCGACGATAATCGCGGCACGGGACTGTAGGTCGGTCGGTGGCGAGAGGGGACTCGAACCTAGACGGCGGATGAGGTTGGTGTTCTAGACAAGACAAAGCCGCGAGAGCACGACGATATATATCTATGTCTCGCTTCTTTCCGATGCCACGTTGGATGGAGAGAAAGAGATCGACACGTAACGATACTATCTCTAAGCGATAAGCATGATGATCGGAGAGTTGTGCTTAAGAAGGGAGTACAGAATGCGGTTCATGTCTAAAAAAAAAAAAAAAAAAGTCCAAGCCGGGTCGGCCGCCAAGACGTATGAGATGGGATAGCTATAGCATGCAGAGGGGGATCATAAGCGCGGGGCTGTCGGACCGCCTACTGCTGGCTACGATGTCGAAGTATCTCGCAATAGGGAAGATACACGCGGACGACGACGGGCAACAGACAAAACACAGCGAGCGCTTACCAGAGAGAAGTCCCGGGGTACAACCCACAGACCGACTAGGGCAACGGAGGAATTGCTTAAAGGGAGGATCGTTACTGAGGCTGTGCGAGTTGACATGTAGGAGGGGCCGAAGTGGCAGGGTAAGAGATGGCGGCTGGAGATGGGGGGAGATGGGAGAATTGACAATGGAGATGGAAGAAATCAGTATGGGTCGGTAAGGCTTGAAAGCGGGTCCGGCCGGGACAGAGAATGACGATGTCTGTTCCGTTGCTGGCAGCGGGTACCTGGGTACCTTACGGGCTGTTACAGCGGTACCTACCTCAGTGGAAGTGGAAGCCGTAGGGGTTGGTAGGGGTGGTGTACGGGGGGGTGTAGGGGGGGTGTAGGGGTGCTGCTCGCCTGTGCGGTTCCGCAGTGGGCGGTTATTAGGGGTAGGGATGTTCGCTAGAGCCCCCAAAGGTACCCTACAGGCTGGGCCAAATAGCGCAGACGGGGAAGTACATTCATACCGCGAGTGGATAGCCAGAGCAGGGACTGTAGACCTTGACCAAACACAACAACAGAAAAAGACCTCACTCCATGCACTCTGCACTGCATCTACACGACATCATGATGCCTGCTCTCTGTAGAAACCGTCGCTTAATCCGTGTAACGGCAGACTATTACCCTGCTTCGCACGATCTCTCGTTCATCTGCGCGACTTGGACTTACACGACTTACACGACTTACACGATGCCTAGATAGATCCCCCCGGTCGACTCTCGGCCATGTGGACTCGTTTTCGCTGTTTACAGTAATGCTCGATCAAAAAGTACCAGACGTTCAATACTGGTAATCACTTCCGTCCCGCAGCCGTCGCACAGCCAATGGCACGGCCGCGCAGCCCCTTGATGGCAGATGTTGAAATTACATACCGAGAATAGTGCCCACCCCGCGACCCGCCACGGCGACTGAGGCTAACTCGAGGTAGGTATCATCCCTCAGGACGTCGGCGACAATAATCCCCTTGACACTAGCGACTATTCAGCGAATCAACGCCTGCATGCTGCCTCGGCTTGCACAATAAGACCCGTCCAGGGATCAGGCATTTGCCCCCCCATTCTCCGATGCTGTTCCTCTGCATCAGACCACGCAGTCGCCATGATGTGCTTGGCCGTCAAGTGGCGGTATGGCCTAGACGATGTACCTGCGCCCACAGCATTACTTAGATAGTAGGGGAGAGCGACATAGGCCGCGGGAAACCATCGTGTATCGGGTATCAGAAGCAAAAGGGAAACTGTGGCAGGACTCTGCGTTCTGGAAAAATTCGATTTTCTTGTGCATTTCCGAGTCACGGGAAGGCCGTGCCAGCAGGAACCCAAGAAACAGGATGCATGCGCACAATCGCTTAGGTCTGATGTATGTCGCAAGCATGGAACGGAAACGCGTTGTCGGGCCTCACATAGTCAGACACCACAGAGTTTTCTTCAGACACGTCGTCATGCAGCCGCTCGCGACTCGCGAGAAAGGGAATACTTTCCCACGGCCACTAACCACCGACCACTGACGACCAAGTGATGGCCAGCGATGGCCACTGATGGCGACCGATGGCGCTGCTGCCACTTGCTGTCCGGCTATTCTCCATCGGGAATGGGAGCAGCAATACCCTATGCACCTCCCATGCAGCCCCGTCCAAAGCGGCAACTGATCGGCGCCTCCGTCTGAACGGCCTCACCTGAATCTCTCGTCCTCGGCCAACTGCCATCGCGCCAATTCGCTGGACCCCATGCCAGCCCACGACCGCTGCAACCCCAGCCGCATTAGCCTGCCCTTATGGTTATACCACCTTGTGCGCGATGCACATGCATCTGCGTTCCCTGGTCGTTCTTTTTCCAAGGAGATGCTGGATTCCTGCACTTGTCACCGCTTCCTGGCCACGGACACGACGAGATGTGCACCCAAGCCATCTGAGATCCGGAGATCGTGCATGGCCAGCTATCGCATGCTTTATCGGGAGGGTATCTAGCATGCTCCCTGCTATCAGTCTCGATGGAGATTTGCCTATCAGTACGTTCCATGTGTGACGTAGCCGGCGATGGAGTATGAAAGGCATCTGGATATAGAATGCCGGTTCAAAGGGGACTCCGACGCATTACATAACAATCAATTAATGATCGCGACCGAGATAGTTACTATCACTACACTGTCCAGGGACCATGACAGCCCATGCGAATGGAATGCAAATAGTGCATTTGACTTCTCGCGCCTCGGGCAGTCCACAAAGGCCGACACACAAAGTCCGCGCATAGCAGCAAGGTAATAATGAAAGTGAGGGAGCTCACGAGACTATAAGGAAGTCCAGGTGAAAAAAGATCCGTCGAGGCCTTGTCTAGAGAGTCCCATAGTGGCCCGATAGATTATACGCGTCATGCCGCAAAAAGAATGCAAATACCCAGAATGGCCGTGCTAGCCGGATGCCGCCTAGCGCCGGCTGGAAAGAAAGTTTTCTCGACCCCCTTTCCGGATTCCGGGCGGAGATGAGATCGCCAGAAAAGACCCTGGAAAAACTAATTGGGAAGCTAAACTCCTCTTCGACTCGGTTGCACCGTCCCCCATCCCTTGGCAAACGCCACGCCCGAACCCCCGGAAGGACCACACATGCTTAGTAGACGAAAAGAACAAGAGAAAGAAAAGGAAGAAAAGAAAAACCTTGGAGCTTAAGGCATGTTATCTCCTTCCTAGGCATTAGGTGGTATCGGGTTTTGCGCTGCTACTGCACCTACAGGCAGGCCAACCATGCCAGCCCGCGTGGCTGGACTTGCCACCTGTGGTAAGAACGCATGTCCGACGCCGACGTGGATCGCAAGGCAAAGCCGGTATTTCCTCGGAAGATCACGGCGCACGACAGCGCGGGTATCCATAGCTGCTGCGAGGTTGCTACGAGGTTGCTACGAGGTGGCTACGCGCACTCCCGGAGGGTGCTTACATAATACGGCATAGTCGGGGGAGTGTGCCATACAGATTCGTAACCATCCCCCTGTCTGCAGCGCCGTTACCCTACCACGGCTATCCACACCCCCCGATACCTTACGGAGGACCGCCCCAGGGATTTCAGCTGTACAGATGGGGCTATAAACTCCGATCCGTAGGGCTAGCTGAGGCTGCTGAGCAAGAGCCTCCTCAGGGCTCGTGTCGATTATGATGCAATTGCGTCGCATCCAACCAACCCGACCTCGGCACGAAGCCAAGTGAGCCCGAAAGAATCGACCCAAGCCAAAGGGAGGCCCCGGCTGTTGTGGGAGTCCGGCTCACACCGAAGATTCCAAACAGACCAAAAACAAAACACAAACCTGCGCACTGAATACGGTCATAATAGTATGATAATAATAATAGTATAGGTAGTAGGAAGACTCCACACCCCAAAACCAAAAACACGGCCACGATGGCACGCCTGCGAGCGCCCAAAGCCCTCGAGAAGACAGAATCCCCATCCCATGCACTTGCATTGTCCGGGCTGCTAACGTTACCTCCGACCCTCGCCCGTCGAAGTTACGCAGCGCCAATTATGTATGTACGTGCGCCCTGGCTCGGACTTTAGACAGTTAGCAATGGACACGTTACACCCACAACGCTCCGGGTACGTTCCACCATGCTCGCCAGGGTTCGTGATGTGCCCATCCCATCGCCCCCCCCCCCCAATCCCCCCCCAAAACCCAACGGGATCCCATACCGAACCTACTCGCCCACACCGGGTCCGCAGTGTAACCAGAGGCCGCCAAGAGAGAACCTGCCTATACGACCTTTTTTCTTTACCCCGGATACCACCTAACGTCCCGCCGTTGCAGAACAGACATGTATAAGTTGCCTGCGGCGCCTTTATTACATGGTTTCACATACCGTCGTTCCACCCTCTCGAAACGCCCTTCCAATCCCCTCCCTATCGTGCGGCTCGCCGCATCTCGACCATATTACCCACCCCAGCCTACAAACCCCCAGGCACGATGGCAAGGGGGGGGAATACATACTATCTAGTATAGGGGGTATAGGTAAGTGGCGCCCTGGGCAATCACGGCAGACGGACCAATAGGGTAAATCAGGTCCTATAGAACGATCATCGGGTAAAGTAGAAACCTTATTAGCCTAGATAGATAGATAGATACCTAGACAGCCACGGGGTGATCCAGCAGGGGGGGTGTGAGCGGAGCCTCCACCCGAGACAAATCAGATTCAGGAACTGAGACATACATACCCGCACCAGGGGGGAGAAGGGAAGGGGGTGGGTTGTGTCAGATCAACAAGTCCTAAGCCCTACGCCCTATACGAAGGGAATGATTTGGAAATATATTGAACCCTACCTTACCTTACCTTACATCATATATAGGTACATGTCCCGCTCAATAACGGCAGAGACGGGCTACACGAACCACACAGATCCAGATTCGGTGCGGAGCCGATGCGAAGCGGAGATGACACCGGCATGATTTCCATTTCCCATGTCGTCGATTACCTACGTCCCCAGGCGGTTCTTGGCGGAGCTCCCAATGCGGGAGAAGGGGTATATATCACCCGTCGATCAGCGCGTGGACATGACCGCACGCACCTGGGGATCCCGGACCCTGTTCGTCCTTCCCATAGATACTGTAGACGAGGTGGTGACGGCGGTACTCTATCACATAACATATAGGGATATACGCAGTCCCATCACTAGGAATCCAGCCCAAGACAGAAATCAACCAAGAACACAGAAGCAAACAACCATCACTACCTACCAAGATAAATAACAGGCCACACACATCAATACAACATTCAAAAGCCAGTAGACAAACAAACCCAGCATCCCCGCGTTCTCACACCCCAGAGCCATCCACACCCCAAACCCAAACCCGTAATCCCAAAAACTCACCAGCATCCAACCCTCGTCATTCAAAACCGTGTACTCCCGCGGCGTGGCGTCCATCATAAGCGTACGCTTACCGTATTCCGGCTAGGTACCCAGGGTCGGTAGGGACGTATATAGGTATATTCCAACCAGCCGGGCACTTCCTACTTAGTATATCTACTTTCTTTCCTCTTCCCTTTTTCCCCAATTTCCATTTTCTATTTTTCTCTTCCCTTTTTTTTCAATTTTCATTCCTATTTCCGTTCTGTTCCGGTTTTTCCATTTTGTTTTCTATTTCTTTTTCCATTTCCCCCTTTTTTCCTATTTTTTTTCTATTTCTGTTCCCATCCCCCCCCCCCCTTTTTTTTCATTTTCGTTTCCCATTTTTCGTATTCTCTTTTCTATTCTTTTTTTTCCGATTTTTCTCTATTTTTTCTCCATTTTTGTTTCACACATTCAAAGCATACGACCATATCCCGATCCAAAACCACCTCACGACACAGCACAACACCCAACCGACTGAATCCCAACCGACTGAATCCCAATGACGTGAACCCTAACATGACAAGAATATGATAATCACCCGATAACTCCACAAGCAACGCACATCACGCCCTCCCATCATAGCCGCACCGTCCAAGCAGCAACGACCCAAGACCCAACGCAGCGAAAATTTCCGAGATAACAGATAAACCGGTCAGAATTCACTTTTCCCGAGACGATACATTCAGCTCTTTCCAAGATAATATATTCAGCTTTTCCCGAGACAATATATACCCAGCTCTTCCGCGACAATACATCTGATAAACTCTATGTATCTGTGAACCATGATACTCCAATAAGACAACATGCTCGATGATACAACCAATCCATAGAGACCGCCGTTTCCGTAACCCACTAGCCGAAGTGACTCGCCAAATCCATCCGTCGGATATCCACCAATCGACGCATTCAGCACCATAAAATCAACGAAATCACCCCCCAAGGAAACCCGAACTCTTCTACCGTGATAGCCGCCCACCTCCTCCTCCATGGTGCCTTGCCTCGTGTATTCCCAACAAGACGAACAATCCGGGACGGCCCTCGCTGTGGTCGTATCATCCCGGTCGCGCTGGCAATATCATACACGACAATTCGGTGTCGGGGGCGAGTATCAGCTTCGTCGATCAGCTGGGACCCGTAATGGCTAGACCCTTCTCGACGAAGAGGCATTGTCTGACGTCCCGGACATTATTATGGCGTGGCAAGGCTACGTACCGCCGGATACGCGTCTTCTGCGCATCAGCTGACTCTCGGGGGTTTTTTCCTCGTGACACGTATGTAACGTATAATCTCGGTGACGTTCCGCTTCCAAAGCTCTAGATGATTGGCAGCCGTATGCAGTAATGCTTTGGTCCTTATCCCGTGACCCGGTTCTTGTTCCGGAGGGATGCGTATCGGTTGGTAAACCGGCGGTCTGTCGGATAGAACTCGTAAACCGACGGGAGCGGTCAGTCAGTCAGGGCTCAAGAGATCTGAACAGTCAGGTATGCACCTCTGGGACCCCGTTCTTCCAGGACTAAGCGGAATCCGTTCCCCAGAGTGGACAACCACTCTGCCCGGTGGGATCGTTAATTATGCCCGACATCATCCTGATCTGCTCAATACCTGTATTTCTCTTATGAAATCGAGGATATCTCCCATTACTTTATTCCGAGTAATCGCTAGATCTGCCTCGGAACTCGCCGACGCAGGGTATATACTCGGACGAGCGGACTCAGGACCCTGTGCGGGTGCTTAGTGCAACAATAATTCCGCCCCGAGATGTTCGCTCATTCTTGCCCCCACACGATGCTGTCCCAGGATACACAGTCCTCACCGTATGGCTTGGTGACTTCAGTATGGCTTGGTGAGTTTGAACTTTGCTATGACGGCTCTCCGAACGCGGCACACTGCCAGCAGTGTACTTCGTTTAGCTTGATGGGGTCTCTGTTCGGCCCCCCCATCAAAACATTCTAAAAGTGCAGGCACCATTCTGCCCTCAACTCCAGTCTCCCAGGCAAGATTTGCAGGCAAAAATATATGTTGGCGCCCAAACGTTGCTGCCGTGCATGTGCTTGATAAGCTTTGAATTGAGGGCACGCACATCCCCTGTTGTCGCGGTGCTTAATACTATGTCCTCTTGGGATGTAGGATTTCATGGGTCCTGGCCTAATTAATGAGCTTGCGGGACTTGTTTGGGTGAAGCGGAGTACGGTCGTGTTTTCTGCATACCAGTGTTCAAGCACAGCGCATTGTACGCTGATGATACCTCTTTTTTTGTCGATGGTTGCGAGGAGTGGGAGTCTTCACCATTAGCCGGCTCTGAGATCTCTTTCAATGAGTGATACTTGGTAACGCTCTGATCAGCGAGCTGGGGAATACAATTGAATTTACTGACGGGGTGTGAATGACGAGGTAGAGCAAAACGTCCTTCAGATATGGCGAACGGATTACTCCCTGATTGTTGTGGCAGATAGAAGACCGAATGACAGGTAGATAGGTAGGTAGGTAGGTAGGTAAATATCACGACAAATATCCCATTCTCGAAAACAGGGTGTAAACAAAAGATACCTACTCCCCTTGCTCTGTCCAGCTTTAACTACAGTCGGCTACGGCACTTACTCTGTTCAAACCTCTTTTGCACTTTCCTAGCAAGTGCACTCTTCTAACTATGTAATGTACGAGCTTTGGCAAACTCCGGCAATGAAGTCGCGATGGTATATGAAGTCAAACTCGTTGAGCTTCAGGACAGCGCTACCACCATAGGTACGTGGCGATTCCGGTACCCGGCCGACCATATTTCTCGGCCATCCAGGTGCACAACCCGCCTGTGAACCCTGTTGATGAGTTTTAGCGGGCGGGATGGCCGTACCATATGGCTGGCCCAGCTAGAATACCGCGATGTTACGTTCAAATCGGTGGGCCGCTGTCAATCATCCAGAACACCCCGTTTTGTTTCTCCATTTAGCACCTCGGGTGTGGTGATGTTTCCAAACGCACCACATCTCAGTTGGAAAGTAAGAATCTACATAGTTACCTAATATTCTAAATATACCAGATACTATCAACGGATTCTCGCTCACCTGGAGGACATTGCGCGCCGCACATCCAGATCCAGGCATATCATGAATTCCGCTGTCGGAGTGCCGCGGGAATCGGGACGCGGTATCTTTGGGAAATGCCTCTGCTCCTCCGTCCAGTCCCTCTAGATAGTCCGCCGTACTCGGGTAAGCTTCCCCGACCGCTCCACACCTTATCAGTCGCCCGCGCCAGTATGCTACCTTAATCCCCTCATGAGTCAGTCATGAGGCTTCATTCACTTGCCCTCTCATCTCCTTAAGAGCCGTTGCATCCTCATCTCTGCCCTGATACCTACCATCTTCGCCTTCACAGGTCTCCCTTATAATAGTCCCCCGTGAAATCGAAAGCCACAGTCTGTGGCCCTCGCGTGCTTCGTCAACATGGCCGGCGGTTCATCTCCAATTGTGGTGGGCAGTGACTCCAATTTCTGGCTGTACACTGACCGCGATGGCTTCGACATGACACATCCAGCGACGCCCTCGTCGCCACCCGTGTACCCACGTGTGACGCTGGAGACCACCAACACCAACATCACGATCGCCCCGGCCAAGACGGCCCTCGTCATCGTTGACATGCAGAACTTCTTCCTGTCGTCCGCCATGGGCCGTGTCCGCGGCGAGGGCCATGATGCAGAGGCAACCCTGTTGAAGCTGGGCATCCCGGCCGCTCGCGAAGCCGGCATCCAGATCATCTGGATGAACTGGGGCATCAGCGAGGCCGAGCTCAAGACACTGCCGCCGAACGTCTACCGCAGCTTTGGCTGGGAGTTCAGCGAAGGTGACAATAGACTCGAGGCCGGCAACCCCGACCAAGCGACGGCAGCGCGGGTCGCGAGGAAACGCGACACCGGGATCGGGTTATCGCTCGGCAAGGTCAAGCTAGAGGACGGCAGCGAGGTTGACGCGGGCCGGATGCTGATGACCGACCAGTGGAACACGGACTTGCACGGCCCCCTGAAGGACGCGTACCTGGCCGGTCTGAAGGCCGCCGTCCCTGACGTCTGGTTCCACAAGCAGCGGCTGTCCGGGCTCTGGGGCCCATCGTGCCCGATGGAGGAATTCATCCGGGAGAAAGGGATCACGACGTTGCTCTTCACCGGCGTCAACACGGACCAGTGCGTCCTCTCTACCCTGCAGGACGCGTGCACCAAGGGGTTCGACACCGTCCTCCTCGAGGACGGCTGTGGCACTCGGAGCCCCGAGTACGCTAGGCAGATGGTCCATTACAACTGCCAGAAGGCTTGGGGGTTCATCTCTACCTGCGCGTCGCTGGCGCGCGGCGTGGGGAAGATTGCCAGGGGCTGATTCTTCGGGGATGCGGGTACAATCATTCTGGGCGGGAATCTGCTGGCTGACCGATTTGATGGCTTTTTATGGTCGATGCGGATATCTTGAGGCCATGGCAAAGGCTAACTCATACTACGGAATAGGGGTGGAAAGTGTATACCTGGATTAATATAATACGGATCGTACATAGCGTATATATTTGTATATTGAGTATGTAGAAAGCCAACTTCCCCAATCAATGATACCCTTAACCGAAACGAGTATAATGGCATTATGGCATGGAGATAACATCACTGCGTAACAGCACAATCCATCCGGAGTTTTCTGCGTTGTCGCTGATGTGAGGCCGAATTTATCATGTTGTTAATCTATACGTGATCAAAAGTCCGGATTCCGGAATTTGGGGCTGCTTACATTCTTCAAGGAGCATCGATCTTAGCGACGTCCTGGGTACCTAATCTATCCCGAGGGCCGATACAAAGTCGGAATAAATCATGTAAGTAGTGCTTTGCCGGCGGGGATGAAAATCGGTGGCCTATGGGATCGATTGATCGGGGCGACCGATTGCTCGGCGATTAACTATATCAATGTAGAACTGTGGTGTATGATCGTTGCGATCGATCCTAGAGCTTTGATATTAATTCTATTTGTTATTGGTTGGTGGGAGGTAAACATCGATCGTTAATGTTGAGGGAATCGTCGTTGAGTGTACGGCGATTGTTCGCCCAATCGCTGTGCATTCGCAGATTCGACTGGTCATCAATGGGCTACAGTTATAGATACTCCGGCACCATATAGAACCGTCCCGATTTTTGTTGGTTAAACTCGGAGTCGTCTAGATGCTGATCTGGCTTGCGAGGAGGTCTTGGTTACTGGCGCCGTGGGCGGGACTGGGCTTGTCCGCGTTGGTATATACATCAACCTGACGAGCCTGTCTGTTAGCCGTTGGTTGAGGTATAATTCAATGTTTAACCGTCGTTGAGGTTTGCGAAGCGCCACGGGTAGAGAAACGAGGTGGTGAGTAATTCAATCAGGTTGAGTTTGTATTCGTTTTTACTAATCGAACAAGAATTTCTACGGAGTCAAACTGATCGTTCGCTAGGCTCGGAGACTCGGAGTACATACCGTACGAACGATAATACCTAGTCGCCAACATGTATCATCATGTATGTAGCCAGCGGTTTCGGCAATCAGGTTCGACTACACCTCGCAACCCGACGGCTTGTTGGCCTTGCACAACAGTCTACAGAAATCTGATAAGCCGTCTGCTCAAACGCATTGCAGAAGGTCATCGTTTGCTCGTTTGCCAATGCGAATGCCCGGCTGATCGATAACCAACCTAATATATAGCTCTGGAGTAATGTGTTTTGTAGTGTGGGACACAATTAATATGGACAAGAAAGATTGTTCGAGACCTCTGAACTCATTGATGATCACCACCTAGACCCTAGACGTCATGACTTCGTTTGCGAATCCCACCGCTGATCTAATAACAAACGACCTAAGGCCATGTCCTTGTCAAGCGGGAGAGGGTTATTACCAGAAGCCAGTTTTGCAGTTTGCTTCGCCCAGTCCTACGACAGCACGTCTTGACATCTCATATCAGTCTTGGAAACTTGTCCGTAGGTTTTCTTACATGGTATTTTCTTCTGCCTAAATCATTTCTGTCAAGTTTGTACTGAATACCTAAGGTATAAACAACAGTTGAAACGCGCCCTACGTGCTAAAGACATCAGCTCCGCCAGCTATGCCATGGTAAACAAGCCATGCGCAGCGCAAACAGTCCACCCAAGGCCCGGGCAGCATACGTTCCTCAAAGGAAACCTGGGGCTTGGAAACCAAGTCAACTACGGACACAGACCCGGCACATCAATCTCTCCCCGGAGAACAACCCGGACGAAGGCACGGCCGAGAAAATGTCCACTTCTCCAATCCCCGACACCGGCGGCGGCGTGCCCAGTATCCCCGAGCCCGGCGGGACGTACATGATAAGGCACATGGACTCAGGGAAGGCATTAAGGCTAATAAACGGATCGCTCACGTTATCACTAATCAAAGACACCGGAGGCGGGTGGCACTGGCACTGCGAGGAGCTCCCGAACGGCTGGATCGGGTTCCGCGAGGCCGTTTCGGGGAAATACCTCGGGCACGATAATAACGGCGGGTACAGGGCCACGGCTGGCAAGATGGGCCGGTGGGAGTCGTTTGTTTTGCGCCCGCGGGACCGCGGCGGGATTAATCTCTGGGTGAGTCATTGGTATGGGCTTAAGGCGGTTGCCATCGCGGAGCCGGAAAAGTCGGGGCGGCTTGTTGATGCGGCTGGTTCTGCGGAGGCTGCTCGGTGGGTGTTCATCCGGGTTTGATGGGTGAATTACGATCTGAGTTGTTGTGGGCTTTATGAGGGATACGTGGGCTATGGGGATTGTGGTTGAGGTGCTGAGATGGCTTTTCACGCGCCCGTGGGAATGTCTGATTTGCTGGTTAAACGGGCATTCTACGACATGGTCCCCGATTCTGCGAAGGATGAGGTTATCAAGTACATAAACGACCGCAGTCATTCATCCATTTCTCTCTCTCAAGTCCTGCTTAGCGTTTAGATAGAGAGAATTCCCCTCGTCACAAATCGACTTATTAACTCCTCTCAAAGACAAGCTGGAAATACCGAAGAACAGCCTCCTCATCGCGGACTCTAGCCCACTAAATTTTAGTATTTCCCAACGTCTCACGCTCGAGCCTCGAGGCAGGTATTGTTTGACAACTATGTTCTGTGATTCCGGCAGTGCTACGGGCAGGGGAATAAGAGGGAGCCGCCAGCATCATAACCATTAATCACAAATATGGTATTTCAAATTCCGGTGTTACCTTCGACCATGTCAAACATAGGAACTCTTGCAACAGCGTGCGGTGTTGCAATTCTTGTCTTGTGCCGTTTGTTTGATGTGGTGACGAAGAGCAAGCCATTGTATACAGCCCAGCCTACGATGATTTGGAACCTGAAGTCGTCAAGTTCTGTGTAGATACTACAAAGGATTGTCGGGAAAAAGCCCTCAAGCCAATTGACTACAAAACTTCGATAATTGAACGCGTTCACCTTGCTGGATTGCCTATCTACCCCATTGCTTGGCCGTACAGTGGCGCCGCTCGCGTATCTCTCCCCGCCGATGTGTTTGAAATGGGTTAGATGGCCATGCAATGCAGTCAGCTAAACAGCAGCTCATGACGTTACGTGGGGTTTCCTTACCGAAAAGGAATTCGGATCTTCACTCAGTGACGATCGCGGGATGATCTCTTGACGTAGAAGACGCCGTGTCCGCTTGTATTGCGACGTCTACCGAACTTGGGACATTTTCAAGTATCGTTGTCTTTGATTCTATGCCTCCCTGCCTTACGGAAGAGTCCTCGGGGTTAAAAAACTTGATTGTATCGTAATTGCACGGATTGATTGCTTGATGCTTTAGATTGTTCTGGTTCATTCTTCTGACTCCATATTACACGCCCTGTATCGGCGCCCATGCCTACAGGTACGGATTCAGACATGGTTGGGATGACATGCACGGGATTTAGGAGGCAGTCTTTCGTGAGGACTGGAATACGTGCCAGTCTCTATTAGGATTTTTGTACGGTCGTGCTAACAGCTTTTGTTGAGATTTCCGTATCGCAGCTGTCGCCAATGAAGCTCGAAAAACTTCTTCAGACCGCCCTACTGTCTCACAGGGTGCAAACCCATCGAGAAGCCTCCATTTTTCTGATTAATGCATCAATTAAGAGGACAAGGCAGCATGAGCCAAATTTGGAAGCGCGCGTCAACGCCAAGCTTCTCTGGTGGACTCGTGCACGTCGCCCGCGCTGCGTCCGCGCGTGCAAAACTATCTAACCGTCTTGCCAGCGGAAGAGAGCATCCAAGTTCGTGATGTCACCGGTGGCCGTTTCGTGTCTTGGCGCTCGCACAGGCTATTGTCGGCGGTTGTTTGCGTCCTGCTAGCTGCAAGCAATATATTAGCGGACGTTGACAGCCCGCCTGCTTTTGGCCCCGCGGAACCAGATAATCCGCCACCAATTGCCTCTCTTCCAGGAAACCGGTTGCCTTTAATTTCCGGCATTTGCCCTTTCGGAGAACTTTAGCCAATCCCTCCGCTCACCTTCAGTCGAGGTTCCTCTTATCACGTGTTTGGCATCGTGGCTTTGTCATGGTATTCTCTCACGACGGTTCTTTTGATATTGGCGATGATGGAGTCACGGCCCGCACATCGCTATTCTGGGAGCTTGGCAACGTTGGAATGATGGCGGAACTGTGGGGAGGCGTGACGACTTGAGTCGGGCCGTAAAGACATGGAATCGGGAGTTATGTCAGAATGGAAAGCAGCTCGTTCTTGTGCTTGGATAGAAAAGGGCCAGGGGACGCGCTCATCGCTCTGTTTTGGGACCTGGAGGACTTGACATTTTGTCGACTCAGATAGACTCTATACAACCAGTTTATTGACGAAATCAATCACCATGAAGAGCTTCGCTACCCTCGCTGCCGTTTCGGCTTTGGCGGCCAACACCGCTTCGGCCCACTACATCTTCGACCAGTTCACTGCCGACACCACGCAGTTCCCCGTCTACCAGTACAGTAAGTTGACAGCCAAAAGCTATAGCTACGACTTGCTCGAAACGCAAAAATGGTTGTTTATAATAGCAAAAGCTAACAATGGCGCGCCTAACAGTCCGAAAGAACACCAACATGAACTCCCCCGTCACGGGTACGATATCTCCCTTTGGTCGACCGAAGCAGTTCAATTAACAGTGCGGTAAATAGACTTGACCTCCGACGACCTCCGATGCAACGTGGGCGCTACTGGCGCCGGAACTGAGACCGTCGCCATGACGGCTGGTGAGGCCTTCAGCTTCACAACCGACACCGTAAGCAAAGTGAAGGCCCCTGAAAGATATGTGCCTGACTAACTTCATATCAGGCCGTGTACCACCAGGGACCTGTCTCCATGTATGCTCCGGTCCTTCGTCTCCTGCTGGCCATCTGTTACTGATCCCGTACCCTAGCTACATGTCCAAGGCCCCCGGTGCCGCCAGCGACTACGACGGAAGCGGAGACTGGTTCAAGATCCTGGACATCGGTAATTCCCCTCAGAGTAAAAGTATTACCGGTGCCTCTCGTACTAACTCGATTACAAAGACCCTGACTTCAGCACCGGTACCGCCACTTGGGACCTTGCTCGTGAGTATTCCGCCGTTTATACTTCCGGAGAATGACAACTGACATTCTCTCCAGAGACTTACTCCTCCACGCTCCCCTCGTGCATTGAGGACGGTGACTACCTCCTCCGCATCCAGCAGCTCGCTATTCACAACCCGTGGCCCGCGGGTATTCCCCAGTTCTACATCTCCTGCGGTGAGTGACATATGAAATCCCATGAGCCATTCGGATCCTTTACCGCAGAAAGACGAGAGGCCGTCTCGATGATGCCTATCTAGACTGGCTTGTCTTCCATCTATCTTCATTTACTCAGATTTCATGTCCACTTGCTTACGGTATTACAGCCCAGGTTACCGTGACCGGTGGCTCTGGCACCGCCAGCCCCGAATACGCCCAGATTCCCGGCGCTTTCAAGGACACCGACCCCGGCTACACCGTCAACGTAAGTTCATTACAGAACCAACATATCGACGTCCGCACACGGGGAACTAACGTGGAATGTCCAGATCTACTCGCCCGACTTCACCAGCTACACCGCCCCCGGTCCCGCCGCTGTGAGTAGCGCACTGCCCAGCAGAGATGAAAATGTTCTAAAGACTGACGATTCTACAGTTGACCTGCTAAACAACCACACATGTTGGTTGTCTACAGCTAAGGCCCCCCAACCCAGTCCCGCCCCCCGGACGTTAAAACGTCATCAACGACACACTATAAGGAAGAGAGCGTTGTGGGTGAACACACCAGCCAAGAAGGGTCAGGTTGGAATCTTGAATCACGATATAAGTGAAGATATACAAGACAAGAAGCTGCGAGAACACCAGGCGCGGAGCCTGCCGATTACCTAGCCTTTCATTTGTACTTAACTGTGAATATAACAAAACCATGGCACGAGCATCATTATTATTATCATCGCACCAAAACCAAGACCTCCTTGCTGTGAGGCGTGGAACTGACTACACGTCGGTTTCGGATATGATGCGATCCATCGCCCGCTCCCGTCCCCTCTGCTTCCCTTTCCTGCTGCGTAGAAACCTCGTCAGTGCTTCTAGATGCAGTAGGTGACCTCTCCGGAGGTAGACGAAGATAGTATACACCACGCTCGCGCACGCGATCGCCGCGACGGAGATGAGCGAGGGCCACTTGAATTGCTGCGGGCGAGAGAATATAATCGTCGACGCGTAAGAGATGATCTCGAAGGCGTTCTGCCACGCCGCCTCAACCGAGGAAAACGCACCGCGGATTTCGGCCTCGACTTCCTGCGAAGACTGTCAGTCCCTTGCTTCCTCTGCAAGACTTTACTCTAGTTCTCACCTCCTGGACGATGATCTGCGCACATAGGTCAAACCCCCTCAGCCCAAGACGGCTAAGTATCGTCCCGCCCACCAGACCGCTAGCCGAGATGAGGGGCTTATCGTCGAAGACCAAAAACACCGCGATCCCCGCCACCAGCATGGTAAGTTGCCAGCTGCTAGACCAGAGCCCCGCCCTCACGGGTCCGATGCGACCTATGAGCCACGGCGCCACCCACGTGGCCAGCACCTCAAACACCACGCTCACCGTCCTCGCGGCGCCGATCTGCGTGGCGGTGTAGCCGGCCGAGAACAAGTACGTCACCATCTGGCCCGAGAAGCTTAGGACGGTAAGGTAGAGCAGCGCACCCGCAATAGCGGGGAGAAACGCGCGATGGCGGAAAAACACGCCGAAGTCTCTGGTAGATTTGTGGAAGATGTTCACTACGTGTAACCAATTACATCCGGACCGGCCCCGGGGCGCCTCAGACGACCCGGCGTCCGCCGACTCCGGTCGCGGCCCCGACTTGTCCTCCCGGAGCCCCGAGACCTCGTAGTAAACCCGGGCGATGGCGAAGTACTCGAGAACAAGGGACGCAACGTTCATGACGAAATTAGCGACGATAGCCGCTCTCGTAGAGAACCCGTCAAGCAGCGCGATGAAAAGCGGGCCGAGGAGCTTGCATAGCAAGTCGATGCGTCGCATCTGGGCGTTCATGCCCATCAACGCTGCTTGATCGTTCTCCGCCACGACGACGACCTGCCGATTTTGATTTTTTTTTCGTTAGCCGGGGTCTTTCACGCTGTGCCTGAGGTGGTCTTACCCAGTCCTTTTCTACGGATACTGTGTTCATGATGGAACAGAGCTTCTCGATGCACGCTAGGAATGACAGGAGCGCAAGCATGCCCGTCTTGGCGCCATGTCCTAGCGGTAGCTCGATGGCGAGGATGTAGAAAATCACGCATGACACCGCGACGGCAAGTCGCTGGAAGACTTGAAGGCGTTAACGAGGGGGGGGGTCCATGTGGCGGGGCTGGTGATGGCTCGCTCACTTATAGAGACTCGGACGACGTGGAGCCGGTTGGCCGTGTCGATGTACTGCCCGACGGCGGGGGCGAAAACGATCGCGGACAGCCCGCGCGTCAGCGCGTACACGGACATCGGGAGCAGGGTCCCGGGGTAGACGGTCGCCAGGTACAGCACGGCGCCGAACTCGAAAACACGGGAGTTCCACGTCGATAAGAAGTGCGACACGTACAGCCGGCGGGTTATCCGGGCGGGCACCTGGCGCTGGGATGCCGTCGCCTCCGTGCTGACCTCCGCGTCGAGCAGAGGGGCCTGCTCCTCGACGTCGAGCTCGACGGCATCAACGGGTTGACTGGACGCCATGGCGAGGGAAATGATCTTTTTTTTCAACACATGTTGCTATATTTCAGGAAGCTCTATAGGCTACCTACAGGCTATATTCTCAGCCATCCTTCTCATTAGTCGACACTTGTAGCGCGACCGCGGTAGAACTCATCACGATATCTATTCAGTTATCAAATATTATGCAGGTATCGATGTATATGGTTAACTGCAATCCACCGCCGGATAAATACATAAATGTCGCGGTCGCGTTCTCGCGCGGGCCCGCCGGACATCATACTGAGTACGGCATCGCAGATCCACGTTCAAGTAGGATTTACCGCTGCGCGAATAGATCGTGACGAGCAAAGAGCTTATATTTCTCATATAGCTGACAGTTCATGAGTAAATTCTCATTTCAAACATCATCTTGGTTGATTGTATACCCCACCGCCGTATACAAAGCAATGAGTGCTGAGTAAGGTATCCCAGACTCCCCGTGAATGCCAACGACTCATGCGGAGATGCTATACAAATGTTGTATGTGTTTTTGTACATAGAGCCAACCCAGTGAACCATGAGAATACCTAGCCCCACGCAGAGAAACACGAGAGCTAAAGACGTCACGCCGGCACACCCGCTTATTGAAGCTGGGTGCGCCGACACCCTTCCACTGTCCTTCGCTCGATGTGCGAGTTCCCAGCGACACCCGGCTCAGACACCGGCTGATAAGTCCACCCCGCTCGTCCAACGTTGAACTTCTTCCATGACGCCGACCTGGTTCTAGCCGGCGCCGCCTGTTTGTGGGCCAGTATTGTGGCACGTAGTTTACGTTACGGGTCCATTTCTTGCTGCGCACGCTCGGGATACCCGCCCCCAGGGAGACACATGCCGGGCAGATTCTGCCCCCAGAATACGGCGATGCCGTGCCACTATTGCGCGCTTCAACGGCTTATAAACCCGCGCAGAGGCTAAGGATGTCTGGTACCAAAGGCCTTATGGTCAGCATCATCGATTGCCCGAGAGCAATCGATGATGCTGACCACAATGAATGGACCCCATCACGACAGAAAGCACCACCGATTTCTCGACGCAGAAGACCTTGCAAGGGGTCTCTTCATTCATCGTGAAGAGACAGGAACTGTCACCCGGATATCTGGAATCGCCAGCAGGACGACGCCGTCTGAGCGGGGAGAAGGATGGCGCCGCCTAGGCGGTGATGATTAGTGTCGCCGCCTGGGGATTTGATTTGAAAATACCCGCAGGCGGCGACATCCAACAACACCCCACAGGCGGCGCTGTCCGACCCCCCGGACCACGCCGTCCGGCAGTGCTGACACCGGCTGATTGTTTCCGGTTCTCGAAGAGACTCAAAGAATCCCAGGAGGACAGCCCCAATGCCACCGTTCCAAGTCCTTCGGGGCCCGAATAACCGTCTCGCATCACAGACCACACAACCCGCCCCAATAGCAGCAATGCCATCCAATTTCGGATCTATGGCATCCGCCGTTCCGAGGGGATTGTGCTCCGAATGTGGTGAGACGGCACCGGGAACCCCGCTGGTCCGAAGAGCAAAGACATGTTGCGTACACGCAACATGATCTTCCCGCTCATCGCCACCGGACTGTGAGAAAGCCGAATCCCCGTCCGTGTAATTGCGGGTTGGGGATGGGCTGAAAGGCAGGACAATAACGGGGACAGGGGCGCTACCACCGCAGGCCAAGAAGATCTCAATGCGCCACAATGCGCGGTCTTCAGTGTCAAAGAATGATCCAATTCCTAGACAGTTCCAAGAGTAGCCTGGAGGATGTATATATATATACCAATCCACCATGATTTGATGTCCAGGTACACCAACGCAGTGGGTTCAGGGACGATGATGCGAGTCCGTTTGGGTGTAGCCTTCTCTGCCCCATATCGTCCTGCCTTTCTTATTCGTGGCCGCGGCGGAAGCTGGCGCGGCGAGTCGCGTTTTCTCGCCGTTGTTTGCAGCCGCAGCTGAAGTTGTTGGGTGGCTTAGGTCATCTTGCCGTTGTTTGCACCCGCGGCACAAGCTGGTCTGGCGAGTTGTGTTTTCTCGCCGTTGTTGGCAGCCGCAGCTGAAGCCGGTAGAATGAGTTGGGTCATGTCGTGGCTGTTGTTGTTCTGAGCAGCAGAAGAAGCTGCTTTGAGCGGCCGCAGAAGCTGTTCTGAGCAGCAGCAGAAGCTGATCCGGCGTCGGTACTTCGCCGCCCCACGGCCCCTGGCCACCTGAAAAGCTTCTTTCTAATGTCGTCTCCGGCGACTACCCCCGGTAACCTTAACTCCCGAGTCTAGCTATTCAGCATAGAACTCATATACGAGGCTGATAGGTTTGAGGCCGAAGACCAGTGTATCGGACCGTATGCTCTCCAAGGTGTTCTCTTAACCGAACCATTGTGCTTGAGTCGTTCTGCACAGGGTCGACGATCCGTTCTCGGAGAAGCCCAGGGAGGATTCCCCTCAAGACCATCTTTCAGGGCCCCAATGCTGGTTTCCCAGCACCGGGGCCCCCGAACGGAGTTCGACGAAGAGATAGGAGACACTTCACCCACAGGCTTTAGTCGCATGCCGGTTGCACGAAGGCATCCCAGCCCCTTCATCGAACGAACCCGAATATCCGCCTCCGACTCTAAGTCCGAGATCGAGAGAGGATAGACCGGGGGATGTCCTTGAATCGCTGACTGATTCCGCTAGATTCATGGTTTAGACGCGTTTGCGTCTGGAAGCGAGTCGCGAGCGGAGTTGATGGAGCAGCGGCACGCGGGGAGAGTTGGAACCATTTCTCGAATGGAACGGTTGATGGCAACTCTGCCGTGTACAGGCCCAGTGCTGGAATTATGGTTTCTGATACGTCCACCAGGCCCCGGGGAGCTGCTGGCGGCACGATGAGCCAGAAGGCTGCGTTCTCAGCGTTGTAGTTGGTCCACTTGCCGAGGCCAGTACCATGTGCCGTGTCTTCACTGGAACAGACGGACCATTGCTCGAACTTCAGTAAGCGAGCCCGCCGGGCACGAATCAAGGTGTGAGGTGCAATCCGTCGCTGAGAGGGAAGAGCACTCTCCAGCCGTTGAGTTTTGGGAGGCGGAGTCGGGTTGTCTTCTGCATCTTGTCCGAGACATCCACGGTCCAGAGCAACCACCGCCCGCCAGACATGTTTCGGCGGTAGGCTTATTAGCACACGGGAGTCCCTCGGGCCTCTACCGGGGAAAACCCGTGCGCTAGACGGCCTACCACGACGAAACACGTCTAGTCGAAGGACTCTTTGTGTTTCGTTCACCGGCTGACATATCCATCGATCTGGTTCAATCTTTTGGTGCAGCTCCGCGGCGGCTTCGGTGATGCTGTGTACCGGGACGCCATATGTGGAGGGTGCGAACGCCCCCCCCCCCCCCAGCAGAACGCGCATGGTGCACTGGGCTTTAAAATCCCAGCGCCGAATGAGTGCCGACGGCGTAGACGGCGGACGCTTCGGATGTGAGAATCATGATTTTCTCATTATCGCCGAGGATTCCCAAGAACCATACTTGGTAGGGTCACCCCGGCTGTCACGAGCATCCCTCGCCATGCGGCAGAAAAACGACGCTTAAACCCTGTGCTAAAGGACCTTTTGGCACCAGACGGCAGACGGGCGCTGATACCGAAGTCGTTTATTAACCCCCATCCACGTCCTTATGTTCGATACGACGTGGGTATGTCCGCGCCAGTGAGGATGATACAACCCCGCGGGTATGTCTCATTCTTCATCCCGTTACCCCCACAGAGAAGTGGTACTTGTGCGGCAGGCAGGCCAGCTGAAATCAACCCAGAATGCCAACAAGCATACGGCGACGTAACCGGACCCGGACCGTCAGTCCACAACCAACCACCGGGCCGGACGCCGCCGCAAATGCCCGTGACCCCAGTAGTTTTGGGATCACAGACAATACTTGTCAGCAGGCTGATTGGTTCGCCTTCGGTCACCTGCCACATGGCGAGCAGCCTAATCCCACCGCGAAGATTTCGGCCTATTCTTACCGGCGACGGGACGCCCACGTTGATGACCAGATATTTCTCCCCCTTCGGGACGGAAATTATGAGGCCCGAGTGCTTTCGGGTAGCTCGAAATTGGGCGTACCATCGGCGTTGAATCGATTTCGTGCCGAACTTTTCCTCCCTTTCCCGATTATACATTCCAGATTCTGCTCGAGGTTGATTGAGACTTGGTTCCTGGATCGAGAGGGGATGCGGGATCTAGAAGGCAACGTCGGAGGAAGGCGCGATATATCCTGGCACGGATGTATCCGAGGTCGTAAGACCGTCCCAGGCAGGGACGGCAGTAAAGAGAAGACACAACTCTAACTGTGAGTGTGCCATAGAGCCGCGCTGGATGTGGTTGACGGGAAAGGGGAGGCTGAGGTCCAGATCGAACTCAAGCCTAGGCTGAGCTCGATGCCTGTGATGGCGGAATGGCACATCCTTCTTCACTAGGCCCCGGTGTCCACCTCGGCCCGCCTCGAAGGTGCATCACGTCTTCGGCGGGCGCGAAGTGGCCGAGGCAAAGAGCGAGAGAAAGGCCAGACACCACCACAGGCTGCCCCAATTCGTTGGAACGCTCCTGGCTGTGGTTTATCGCCAGGAGCGACACGACTAAACGGGAAAGGGTCAGTACACAGCTATGGTCACAATTGCCAGGGCGGCTATGGAAGTAGACTAGACTTACGTGTTTTTGGGGCCGTCGACACGAGGCTGAAACGGCACGGAGCAGACATGTATCTCTCATGAGAAATCTGTATTTGGCATTAGCATGAGATAAATTACTGAGGTCAGTAGACGTTAGGAACGAAGGAAAAGTAACCTTTTTTTCTCTGTTGTTATTTGCCCTTTTTTTGGGTTTTTTTTTGGGGTTTTTTCAATGATGTCGTATCGACGGTCGTCGATACGACATCATTCAGGCCAGCCTCAATATATATATACATACACATTTCTGTATGAACACAGAAATGTGTGTGTATATATATATTGAGGTTAAGACCACCTAGAATAAGGGTCGTTAGCATCGCCGGAAGTGAGAAAATATGCCAACTACGTAACGACGGGATGGTACGTAGGGATAGGGATAGGTAGATGAATATACACTTACAGTTTCGCTCGGGCGAGACCAATGCCGATCAACAGTTGTTGACCTCTGTGAGGCATCTAGGGCCAGAATAGCCTAGAAGACGCGGAGTCAGTGAGAGGCTAGAACGGTGGAAGGAAGATAGGAGGATTGATGGTGGAAAAGAAGGCGGGAGGATTGATGGTGGAAAAGATGATGGGAGGATTGATGGTGGGAAAGAAGGCGGGAGGATTGATGGTGAGAAGGTCATGGACTTACAGTGACTGCCGGCAATGAGTCTCCGTGGCCGTCGCAAATCGCGACGACTCACCAGACAGGATCCATCCTTATCATCGGCCAGTTGCTTGACCGGCCGAGCCTGTAACAGGGACGGGCTTTGGGGAATTAGATAGAGCAACGCGTATAGATGATGATGATGATGATGATGATGATGAAGAAGAAGAAGAAGAGATAAAAGCCGAAAAGGTAACGCGCGCGAGAACAGGTTGAAGGCAGAGTGGGTTGGAACGGGAGGAAGGTAACGAAGAGCAATCTGATAGTACCTCAGCGAGGCACTGAGAGACGCTGAGATAGACGTGGTGATGAAGAATGAAGGAAGGGGAACCGGTGTTTGGAATCCGGGCGAGGCGGGGGAAAGTAGGGAAGGATGTAGACACGGCAAGAGAGAAAGGCAGTTGTTTGTAAATAGCCGCTTGGGCGTGTCTGTATGGGGAGGGGAGATACTCACGACGCGGAAGCGCTCTGGAAATTGAAAACACGGGAAGGTAACGGAAAGGAAGGGAAGGGAAGGTGTTTGGTACAGATGGATAACGGAAGGAGACCCGAGACAGCGAACGCGCTGGCAAAGGTAGACGATGCCGACGTGGCAGACGAATGTGGGAAGGAAACTTGAACGAGAAGTAAGAGAGGTAGACTTACGTAGCGACGACACGCGATACAAGATGCGCGCGTCGTTGAACGATGAACTTGAAGTTCACGCTCGAGCGACGGCGAGGATGAGGAGGTGACGACAGCAAAACCCAGAGACGATGGAGATGATGATGGAGATGGATGATGATGAAGGATGGGTGATGGATGATGATGAAGGATGGATGATAGATGATGGTGGATGGGAGATGGTGGATGGAAAGTGGTGGGAGGCTCAGACTCTGGGAAGCAGGCAGGAAAAAAGTGATGGAGAGGAGATGGAGAGGAGGGAGGAAGGAAGAGAAATTGTGGGAGAAGGGGAGGTTTATATACAAAAAAAGGTACTGAGGTACAGGGCTCATCGCCGCGACGATGAGGCTAATGATGACATCGTCAACATGTTTTGTTTATGGCTTCAGTGGGGGCAGCTACAGCTGGGGCAAGTGCTCCCGCCGCTCCATTCCGTGAGATTCCGGAACACCTTCAATAGCGGAGCCCCGGGAACCCGGAGACAGACCAGTATAGGGGCAGGGTGGTTGTCACAGACATTCACCTCCTGTAATGGCAGAGTGAACCGTAAACAAAGGCTTCATCTAGATCTGAATAGGGGCCCTGCGAGCTGATGGGCTCGAGGCTTGAAAGAGTCAGTTAGGCTGGGAGGGTAATCTTGGCTTTTGTATGATTCCTTTGCTCATGATAGATGCTGGCTCTCCTGGGGATGATAGACATCTTGCGACGACCACCCACAGTCAGGATCAACGTTGCTGAAAATACATCTTGATCGACATCATAAGCTGTGGCGCGTTAGAAGACCAGTGACGATATTCCGAAGTGAAAGTTGCACGAACGTTCAACGCAATTGACCGCTTCACTACGATAGAGGATGGGTTACTCGGGGCTGCGAATTGACAACGTGGGAAGTCCACGAGTTGTAAGTAAAGTAGGTCAAGCAACTTCGAAACATGGAGATGATTTATGGGACATTTGGTTCGTGAATGGAGGCATGAGTACCTATTTCCAATTTGACATGCTTGGAACGCACAATTTCGTCCAGTTGTTGTCTTCGGTGGTGCTATGATTCAACCCCTGAAAGGGTGAGAAGCGACGATATTCAGGTCATCGGGAGGCAGGTACGTTTACGGAAAACATCAGTAGCATCAATCGCGAATGCCTCTGGGCCAGCTAGGCTCGCGATTTCTCTGTGCTGGAGACCCTATCCGCCGTAACTTCGACGTCTTTTTAGGTAGCAAATCATGGAGTTAAACAGGCACAATAATCCCGGAGGCGTTACCCAGAATGACGCCCGACACAATACATGGAGAGTCCCTGACACTGGCAGCACTTCCAGGGCGGTTCGTCACTCTCCAGGCGCCCCTTAGCACTAGAATCAAAGACCTTAGAACCGCAGAGACCGTGTCACGTTGTCGCGCAGCATGGCGCGAATCATCAGCCCTTCAGTGAGGAATTTCAGGATAATAGTTTCATTCATTTGGCAAGAGTTACCTAGTAACTAGACTTAGGTGCCCGTAGAGACAGAATCAGGAATTCGTAGAACTGGGAGTTTATGATCTGTGTACAAGGCGAATATTTACGACGGGGCTAAAGTCGGGACGTGACAACATCGGGGATTCGGGGAAGCAATTCCCTTCGAAAAACGATCACGAAAGTCGAGCGCTTGATCCGAATCAACTGCTTGCCTACGGCAACGTTACCACAGGCCATAGATGAGAAAGTCGTCCTCAGAGAAGCGGCTATATACAAGGGAGAGCCAACAACTACTATCTCCGTGATGTGCTTCATCAGACACGGCAGAGCCGTCTGTGCTGTTCGATCTATGATTCCGGGTTAGATTCCTGTGTTAACCGGAAGCGCTACGCAAGTCCTCTTTAGAAGCATGTACCGTGAGCGCGTTTTGACATTCGAACGTTTATTTACAAGAGGCCGTGGCCGGTAACCGATATCAGACACATATCTACTGTAGTTACTGCCGCTCAAAAGGGATGTCATTGCCTATGCTTGGCTCTCAGGCTTGTAGCCCTAACTAGAAATTACGAGCAGAGCGGAAGGGAAACACACGCTGGCCTTGGATTAATGGCATGCTAGTTGCCTACAACAGTTAGATACTAGGTAAATCTGGGCTGTGACGGTGCAAAGACAGCCTGAAAAGATTGGGCTTGAATAAGGTAGGTAGGTACCTATCACGCGTTGTAAATATGCTACGGCAGGGATAAATCGCGACGCGGCTCCCAAAATAGGCTCGGGAAATCGAGGCAACACCATAGGCCACCAAGCGTGATTGCAAACGTACGAAGCCCGAAGGCAGGAGACGTAGAACAGGAAGGACCATGGGAGAAGCATCAACAGGCAAGTGATTAGGCAAGAGGGCTCAGAGCATCAACACATCAGAAGGCAGCAGAAAAAAAAGAGACAAAGAAGATAAGACTTGCAATTCCATCGCGGTTAGTCTTGAAGCTGTGAAGGTACTCCGTTCTTCATACATACACTTCGTGATAGCGGCCATAGATAAGAACCTCGTGTCGGAACGCCGCCACGGTAACGTCAACATTTGTCGACTCGACCACGGTAACCCGGGCATTAACCGTTCCCTAAAATGCATCGTAGATAGGTACCTAGACACAGGCTATACGAATAAAACCCAGTCAAGACTATACCAACCCCGTAATCACGCAGAGCCACCATCTCCAAAGTGCCAACAAGAAGTTCAATTACTCTTCTTCAGCTGCTATCTATCTATCTAGTACATTGGCACGTTCGTTCCGTTCAACTATCTATTCGATTTCTTCGCTCCCGGCCATAGACCCCTACCGGTTTGAATTGGTCTACGATCGGTAGTTCACCCGCATCTTTCCCCTAAAGTTCTTCCAGAATACCTATCGTCGACCTTACTGCCTCTACTAGCGACCACCTCCAGAACCCTGAGCTAGAAACACGAACGAACGTCACGAACAATACTCCATTTCCTCTCAGACAACCTCTGAATAACGAATGACCCTACGATCAGGAGTCTGCCCCCGTTCAAACGGTGAAATTGACTCGTGTCGCGAAGCCGAAAAGTCCTACGGAGGCGCTGGTTACTTAGAGTCTCTGTAGGCACCACCCTTATTATTACCGCTGCTTCTTACAGCGGGTTGAGATCGATTGGCAAGTAGTCTCTCTAATCGGATTCTGTTTGAAGCTGATGACCCTGAATGAAGATCCTATTACTGCCTACCCGACCTGTTCTATATGGGGGGTTGGTTCGATATCAGTATGTTTGGGGACTAGATCACTCGCACCGGGTCAACGCGTGGGCTTCATTTGAATCTTCCGTACGTATCCGCACCACCCATACGTCGCGTTTCTACGACAATACCATCAACAGCAAGAGGCCAAGCGCAAAGTATCGAAACATAAACAACCAGAAAGACAACCCATTCAAACCCACGAACCGGCACCCCCAAACCAAACCAACCGCGAGTTCCGAAGTTTGAGTCGTAAAACACAGGACATCAGAACCGCAGACAATCCGCCGTAAACACAGACACCGATTTCTAGACGTAAGCACCATATGCATAGAAATATATAACCCCCACTACTCCTCTACACATAACAACAAGGCATAGGTAGGTAGGCAGGTATCTACAGAAGTACGACGAACCCCCGAAACAAAGCGCATCAAGCAAAGCACATCCGACAAAGTCGAAGTCCTAAAGCGAGAACAAGGCGCAGCAGCAGGAGATCAAAACGCATGGAATAGACCACCCAGTTGAATTATAAATAACCTCTCGTCCCTACCCTATGGCATATTAATCGTAAATCAGAACCATGGATCCCGCGCAGAAAAAAAAGAGAGAGAGAAAGAAAGAAGAAAAAGGAGAGAGGGAAAAAAAAAGCCAAGAAAACCCCCAGTGTTTGTTCCGAACGCCAGTGCTAAAATGCCTAGACAGTCTATACAGGTTGTTCCCAAATCATTCGTGATCCGTCGTCTCCAGAGCTTGAGGCTATGAACATTTCGTACCCGTTGGGCATTCAGCCCAAGACCCATGCGAATACCAGCAACAGAAAAAAAGGAGAGAAAAACAGAGGAAAGAAAGAAGAAGAGATCATAAAAACAAGGGATGCGAAACGGTGGGGGATGGTCCCGGGCCAACGGGGGTGGATGCACAGTCGACATCACCGGTGCTATGCGATGATGCAAGTCTCCTCCTAGGAGCCGCCCGTGGTTACTGTCCTGGCTATGCCACCCCCGAGAAGCCTAGATCCAATGCTGGGGCTGCTAGCATCGATGTGGGCTTCCATTTCTGCGAGCGTATTCTTCATCGCTGCTGGGTCTAAATCGGCCTCGTCGCCCCCGACAAAAGTCCAACTTTCTTCTTCTGACTCGTCATCATCTACTGTGCCATCTGGACTGCCGGCTGTTGCCGCGTTTTTCCCAACCTTCGACAGTACTAGGCTCTTGGCGTACTCGAGGTCTCGATATATAGCTTGTATGGCTGTGTTGACGCCATTTTCCTGCACCAAGTTAGAGAGAGTCTACGAAAGTTTGGGCTCCTGATACGAACCTTGCGAATAGTTTCGCCTAATACTCTTGCCTTGACAATCATCCTGTCACTGTGGGTCGCCTCCCAAAGTGCCTTTGCGAAGCTGTTGGCGCCCCATTTCTTGAGACATATACCAACGCCTAGGTCTTCGACTCGACTGCCAAAGAAGAACTGGTCCCCGAAGAATGGTCGGATCACAGTGGGTATACCCGCTCGCAGACTGGCGCCAGTAGTTCCAGACCCCCCATGATGAGCCGCCGCGTCGATTTGACGGAATAGCCAATCATGCGGTGCACTCTTTATTTGAAATATTTGCGGCGGCAAAGCCTGTTCCGGTATAGAGGACTTCGTTTTGTCCATGCGGTCTGACCAACCCTTTGACAGGATACATCGCACATCAGCTCTCAGCACACCGTCAATGACTTCTTGAGTCATTTTGGCTGGATCAGACACAATGATTGATCCGAAACCGACATAAACGAGCTTCTTGTTATCTTTACGAGCTTGATCGATAAAATCGCGTAGATCGTCCGGCGGGGTCCAATCCTGACCTTCATCCAGGAACCAGTAGCCCGTCACACGAATCCAGTCACTGTAATCTAGTGGAGGTGCAACCACGGCTGGAGAAAAGTTGTATAGGAATGGCACCTTGTTTGGTTGCATTTTCTCCAAATTGGTGTTGGGTATACCGAGGATATTATTTCGCCAGCGGTTAACCTGGTGGGCAGTCGTTTTCCAAAACACATTGTCAAACATTACGTAGGTAATGTAATTGTAGGCACCACCCATCTTGTGCTCGGGCATAACGAAGGCATGCGGGTAGGCGCGCGTACGTGTCCATGGCATCGTGAAGGCTCGGAAATACGGGATTGCAAGCGCTTCCGCGATATGAATGCCTGCCATGGCGCTAGGGCTTTCGATGAGAAGGTCAGAACCCAGACACGCGTCATACGCCGAGGCTAATAATCCATCAAGCCAGGGACGGAATTTAGAATTGGCCTCACGTAAGAACGCCCACGTGAACGTGCCATTTTGAATACAGATGTTCATGAGTTCACTCGGATCGCCTGCGACTGGCGCAAATTCGATGCCGTGTCCTTCAATCCAATCTTTAAATTCGAGGTGTGTGGCTATTCGGGGCTTGTGACCCTCGGCGATGAGGCCTTTACACAGCGCAATATATGGCTGCACGTCGCCTCTAGAGCCGATAGTCAGACATGTAATATTAAGAGGCTCAGACGGCTTGAAGTTGACGAAAGATGCTCGAGGATCGTCGAATAGTATGGTATGCGAGGAGTCGGAAAGACCAGAACCCTCTCGGGGCATTTTTGGTTCAAGTTCATTTCCTTCATGTAAACGGGCTTCATTGAGAGCGTCATGTTCCGCGAGGGCGTCATCTTCATCCCCTAGGGGTTCATTGTCGAGCAACCCAGCTTCACGTAGGTATCGTGTTGTCTCGAGACTTTGCAATAAAGTCACTGCACAGTCATCTCTAACGTCAGCCTGACCAAACTCGAAGAATAGCTCTTCATGCCCGCGGATAACAACTACTAGGCCCGAATACCCAAAGCGGAAACCCATTTCTTTATCAGCAGTTTCGATGTCCCTCAGAGGGAGAATCAGTTTCGTTCGTGTGCCAGGCAACAGACTTCGGAAACAGAAATGCCGATCACTGATATAAACCTTGCCGTAGAGTGGTAGAACCCGGATGAGATAGCCAAAGTAGGTAGCCTGAAGCTTCTCAGTCTCAGGGAGGGCAAAATGTGCACGAAAGCGTTCCATTGCCACTGCATGACTTCTATTGACGCCATTTTGATCATCGTCTCCCACTTCATTGATGCCAAGGCCTGGCATTTCGTGGTAGTGCTTTCTGCCACCTTTCCACATACCCGAGACTTTTTCGACATATCCCATTGACTCAGTCGCTAGGAGATTAGTCATCCGCCGACTGGTCTCATTCAAGTAGTTGGCAAACGCCCCGGCCCTATACAGGGGATAAGTACCCATTTTGGCAAGATTTTGGAGCGTTGGCGTTGTTGCGCGATCGAGTCCCTCTCCAGAAAGAGGATCGCTTGCCTGACCCCGTGCCATGGCAGGCTGTAGCGGTTGGGACATCTCGCGAGGCCGTTCCTGTAAAATAGTCTTTTCCTGTTGCCTAATCGTAACCGAAGCCCGAGTAGTGGAATTCGACCGACGGATGATGGGTCTGTGAAATACCTCACTTCCCCTGAGAATCTGACTACCAGAGGGATCTTCATTTGAAGACGAGATAAGGCCCGACGTACTGGGATCATCAAGACACTGAACAAAAGAATCAGATGATTCGTGGTTCCCCTGTGACGCGCAGCTGTCAAAATAGCGACTCTGGTCCATGGACTGATGGCCGCTAAAACCTTGAGAGAGAGCCTCGCTCGTAGAAAGGTCAAGTTCAGGATCTACACTCCTTTGCTTAGTTTGATGAGATGCATCACGTATCACTTCACCACTAGTGTGCGGGCTCGACCGTTGATGGCTCTTCGATTGGGGCGGCAATATGGCCTCGACAAATCCCCCAACCGCGGTTGGTTGGGTGGTATTCTGACCATTGTCGCTTAAAAACTGGTGAGAAGAGTCCTCGGCAAGTTTCTTTAAGAGATCAATGGCTTGCTTGCCAGAGCTAAAGAAAGTGAAGAAGTACTGTTGGAGGTTAACGAGGGCTCTGCGATTACCTAGGTTGAACATACCTCATCAATGGAATACGTCTCGTCATTATCGATGACCCGAACCTTACAGGTATTTGCCAACTCGATCATTTGCCTGTCTTCAACATCTAATATGTTTTGAATAGGCAACGCAATCTTGACGCTATCGCCGTCGTTGTGAGACCGGAAGATCACACGCTGTAGACTTTTGACCCATTCCTTGCAACTCGCTGCGCTCTCAGCTCGGAAATGGTAGGTTCGCTGATGCGTAGCAACTGAAAAGTGCACGGAATCTTTCTCCTTATCGGTAACACTCGCCGAGATCGCGTAGCGGAGGTCGATTTGTCCGTGTGGGAAGTAAGGATTGGAAGCATCGCGGTAATATGCGAGGACATCACCCTTTAATTGGAACCAATACCGATTATATTTGGGATTTCTCTTGCCACTCTTGGCCAGAAAACCTGACTTCGTAACCTTTTGCTACAACCAGTATTAGAAAGGCCTATCTCACAAAGAGGCCATAGAGCAGTACTTACGGTCTTCTTGGGAAGATACGCATAAAAGCAGATATGCCCCGACGTGATGTACATATAACCTTGAAGAAGGACGCTCTGAAGGAGCCAGCAAGGGTATTCTGGTATGGCTATTAGTGGTGCAGAGCTTGGAATATGGGTGTGACAAACCTTCTATGACTTCCTCCGGGTGATCGAATTTGAAGATATCCTTTAATTGTCGTTCAAGGGCGCTGGGGCCAGTTTCATCCTCTTCCTCTGTTCGCTTTTCTGACAAACCCTCCAATTCAAAACTAGGCCGCGAAGACATCTCTGCTCTCGCTTCCAACATACGACCCATGACAGGTGCTAGTTCTCCATAATCGGTCGTATTAGGTTTGAGGTTCGGCGATTCGGAAACATTTGTTGGGGAGGTCGAAACCTCATGCTCCGCATCGTCACTCGAATCGGGAGGTTGGGAGGGTGGTAACTTTGATCGCTCCCTCGAAGAACGTGTTGCGAGGCGTGATGACTGGTGTAACGACCGCAGACGTTGTCTGGATATCCTCCGCCGCTCTTTCTCGTTGGTGGTATGCTTCTCTTGGACAGAGGCGCTCTTTTTAAGGATCACAGTCTTCGCTAGTTGCTCGTCCCGATTCCGCTTCCCCTTTCCTTTGGCCTTCGCATCGTAGCCATCGGCATCGGTGTCGGCGTCGTCGTTATCGTCGTAATCGTCACTGGATTGGCCTTCGAAGCGGTCGTTAAAGTCTATTGTCGAACCAGCGGTAGCGATGAGACCGAAGATTGATTGATTCATGTTCATGAACATGCTGGGACCTTTTCTGGGCGGAAGGACATCTTCGTCCGCATCGTCTCGAAGGTCCTTGAAACGGTCGGGGAGGTCCATGGTTGGACGTCGGCCCTCGCTATCCTTCCTAGGTATTTTCGTGCTGAAACTCCGCCGTGGGGCATCTTCTGCCCGATAGGAAGCCATGGCAGGAAGGCCGCCAAGGGAGACCCAGCAAGCAAGATGTATGCCCGGGAGCTTAAAAACCGCGTAAGCCGCTTATCGTAGTGCTCGCAAGTAGGACGGTGTGACCCAAATCGCTTGACCCGGAATGCTCGATGCTGGTGGAACTTCCGGGGTGACCCTGCTTCTGTAGACGACCGGTAAGTCAACTACAAAGTTTGAATGCATATAGATATATAGACGGCGGATAAACCGACGGTAAACTCGTCAAGATTCAGAGCACAGCGACGATGGAAACGGCCCGGGGACGATACGACGACGACGATCTAGGAATCAGGACAATAATAGGTATAGGCAGGTATTCAGGATGCGCGAGAGGCCCTATCCAGGCATTTGATATCGAGAAAACAGGATTCACTTGATTGGATGCTACTAATATTGAGTATTGTGCCGGACTCAGCAGGGGCAAGAGCCGAGAGTCGGATGTGGCTTGGGGTTAGCCTCAGGCCGATAATGCAGCGCCGAGCCCTCGTCGAGATGGCTTGTCGTGTAATAACAACGGCATGATAAGCCTACGAGGGCGTACCGGAAGATATGCGTCGGTTCAAGGTGAGCCGTTGATCTAGGTAGCACGGTGACGGTGAATGTGAATGTGAATGTGACGGTGACGCAGGCGTAGGCGCAGACGCAGACGGCATCAAGCCAGAGACAGACAGGCGCCAGCAGGTATATGGGAATACGCCTGAGACGGACAAGCAGCAGGTAGCAGCCCGTGGCTACAGTAAACGAAGGATCGGGAGATAACAGAATCGAGGTTTGCCTGTAAATGGTGTCGTGATCCGGGTCCATGTACGAAGCAGATACCGTGCGCATGCGCTGGCCCAGGCACTCACCGATACGTACTAGGTACCTGCCTGGCTATCTACGGCGTCTCGGCCCCATGTGCTCTCTTATCGATAGGGCGATAAGCAGGTCTGGCGTGTCCAGACGGGTGCAAATGACGTGTTAGTCACTGCGAGCAGGACTGGAGCCTGCCTTCGCTCTGGGCACATGTCGTGCAACGTGCTTCGTACTGTGTACTCACACGTTACGTGGCATCTGCCCGTCCACGTACGAAGTGTCTGGTTGGTACAGTGCCATGCAACGTGCTTATCTTCTTGCTCGGCCAGCCGAAGGACCCGGTCACATAGGGGTAACCTTCCGCTGTAGTGCCCCTGCTCAGATGCCCGAGCAGGTTGGCCGGCCGAGAAGATCGGCAGGCCGAATACTACAATGAAGACGGTCAAATAGGTGGCTTATCAACTTGATCGAGCACGTGCGAGACAATATGGAGCTCAATTTCTTGCGTGACTGCCCAGCATTACTCCGTAACTTACGAAGTGCTCAGGCGGTATTCCGTAGTGTGTCTATTATTACCATCCGGGTTGTTGCCTACGAAGTGAGTCAATCATCTGCAAGCTTCACCTGACTGATCTAACCGCCAGTTACCAGCATCACACATCATCCTCAGCTCACAGGGACCTTGCGCTCCAGCTTCATAGACCGTCTCAACGAGTCCGGCGGTATATAGACCTACATACCTGACTCTTGGTGGACGGTATACTCAGTAAATCGAAACACCCACCTATCTAAGCTAATATCATTCTGCCCACGTTATGACTTCGCTGCGTTCGTCAGTGTGTTTACAGCGAACTGCTACTTGCTCGCACGACGTCTTCAGAGGCGGGGCCATACTTACGATGTGACTAGCGCATTCCTAAGAGTCACCGCTGCCAACGTGATATCGTCAGGCGGGCCGATGATGTAATGCTGAACGTCTCGGGGCATGAGCGGACCACATACGGTGGACTCCAAGGATAGGATTTCGGGAGAGATATCTCCTCCGTCTGGTTTCACGAACAACGCTTGACCGTGTGTTTAAGCAGCTATAGTCGGCGGTAAGAGCCGGGTCGCCTGCATTTTCAATATAAGCACCATGATCCCCGCCGATGGCCATCACGAACTATCCCCTATTTACTATACCGCCGGGGTTTGACGGGACGAGCTATTCCCGGGCCTTATCTAGTTGCTGTTCCCCTCGGTACAGCATTGGACTCTCCAAGGACAGGAACAGGATAAGATATAGTTCGTGCGACGGCGTCATACCCGTCTCTACACGGATAGAGGCTTTCAATACTCATGCAGGCAGCACGCTAGGCGCATCGCAATAGGCCCAGGACGTCTCTTGGCCGCAGCTTTGGCGTAAAAGGGGGAGAGCTAGGGGCATTAGCCAGAAGCCGATCTGCCGGGCCAGCCCGGAGGAACTAGGGACAGATCGTGGATTGGACGGCGGCTGTCTCAAAACACCTCAGCCAGGATCAGGCACTTGAAACAAACTGTTAGCCACGTTGTTGGGGTATCTATCTACGTCAAAAAGCACCGAGCCTCTCTTCTAGATCCCGCCGCACGGCACACTGCAGGCTGTCGCCGTCATCCGCTCCAATTGCTGCTACCTACCCCACCGAGCCAGCGGAATCGACAAAGGGCACACTCGTGACTCAATGGCTGATCCCCCCCGCGGGGGGCTAGTTGCGAAATACATGCTGAGATGCGTATGGGAAAGGCAGTGTGTTTCGCCGGACGCCGGAAGGCAAGATTAGGTATCAGATTGAGTCATGAAGCGATACAGTGTGCTCGTCCTCCATCTGACACGGTAACCACTCGAGGCAAGCCACAAATCGCTTGCACAGCCACCATCTCCCCTGGTTAGGTGCATAGATATAGGTTTTATGTATTTATCCAGTATCAGTCGTTGATAAATCGTGCGCGTTCGCGTGGTCACGTCCGGATATTATAGAGCTGTTGCCTACCCATATCCGTAGCCTAGTAGGCCTCCAGTTGAGCCGGCAAGTCGCGACGAAAGAGTCACGGGTTCCGTCTTCCGCTCCGGTAGGTTCCCGATTAATCTCACCGGCTGCGGCGTAATCATGGGGACGGGGACCGTATCAAACGGCAATCCTAGACAACCGAAACATAGAACAACGTTGAAGTACCTATTGTCATAATGGAGGAAATCATAGAGCGAACCCGGAACATAGATTTCCACCATCCTTTTACTCCCTATGACGTGCAGTACCAGTTCATGCGCACGGTCTACGATGCCCTCGAACAGGGGAACGGACAGATCGGCATGCTGGAGAGTCCTACGGGCACCGTACGACAATTCCTGTCCCCGTTCAATTCATGTGCTGACTCTTATAGGGTAAATCACTCTCGCTCATCTGTGCGGCATTGACTTGGCTACGGAACCATAAGAGGAAAAATTACGAAATATCTATCGACGCGGTAGCCAAGTCGTTTAAAGATGAGCCCGACTGGGTTGTTGAGCAGCTCCTCAAACGAAAGCGGGCTGAGATTGCTGATCTCTGGGAAGAGAGAGAGGCGAATCTCCGAAAAATCCAGGCCAAAGAGGCCATGCTGGAGGAAAGGGAGAGGAAGAGGAGACGATATGGGGATGGCAATGCTCCTAAGGAACCACAGGAGTTGAGCAACGAAGACGAAGATGAAGAATGGCTATTGGACGAACAAGACGAGAATGATATGCCTAGGCTCTATGATACTAGCAAAGAGGATGAAGATAACACTCAAGGGGACCAGGTCAAAGTTTGTCTAAAGCCTCTTTATGGCTATACAACCAATACTGACAGGAATCAGATATATTATACGTCACGGACACATTCCCAGCTGACACAATTCATATCAGAGTTACGCCGGCCTATATTCCCACCCTCAGTGCCGGATGAGTTTCTCAAAAATACTGACAACGCCGAGGCAGAAAGAGTAAAACACGTGCCTCTGTCTTCACGTCAACGACTCTGTATCAACCCATCCGTCGCGCGGCTCGGGTCACTATCCGCCATCAACGATCGCTGCTCCGAGCTCCAGCAATCCAAGTCAAAAGGCAAGTGTCAGTTCATCCCAAATGCGAACAACCTTAAACAAACCCATCAGTTTCGCGACAATGTGCTTGCCACCATACCCGACATAGAGGATCTCTACAGTCTAGGCAAGGCTTTTCAAGTATGCCCGTACTATGCTTCAAGGACGGCCATACCCGGGGCGGAGGTCATCACTCTCCCGTATCCCCTACTGCTGCAGAAAGCAGCTCGGGAGGCTCTTGGTATAAAACTCGACGGAAATATCGTCATCGTTGACGAAGCTCATAACATCATGGACGCCATTGCCAACGTATATGCTTCTGAGATCTGCCTGAAGGACCTTGTTCGTGCACGTGCGCTGCTTGAAGTGTACGTAAAGAGATTTGGGAAGAAGCTCCGGGGCGATAATCGAGTCATGGTAGGTCAAGTGGCCCGGGTGGTAGACGGTTTGCGTACCTGGATGGAGAATGCTCTCGACATTAAGGTAAGTGTATCTTCAGATAAGAGTAGTACATATCACCGCTGATCACTCTAAAAGGGAGACCAGGGAATCGTTGAGCCAAACGACCTGCTCAAGCACAAGGGTATTGACCAAATCAATCTGTTCAAGCTCGTTCATTATATCCAAGAGTCGAAGCTAGCTTATAAAATCGAGGGATATGCGGCGCACACGGAGACCCAAGACGGAAGTAAACCGGCCACCCCTTTTTCATCGACGCCCGTGTTGCACACGCTCCTCTCTTTCCTTGTGTCCCTCAGTAATCTAAGCTCCGAAGGCCGTATCTTCTATCACAAGATGAAAGGCAAAGAGGGCCAGGACATAAAGCTTTCTTACCTGTTACTCTCACCAGCAGACGCGTTCTCCTCCATCGCATTGAAGGCTCGAGCGGTGATTCTCGCGGGTGGCACTATGTCGCCCTTCGACGATTATACCGCCCACCTGTTCCCAAAGCTGCCTTCCGAGAAGATTACAACTCTCAGTTGTGGCCATGTAATCCCGGCTGCTAATCTTTGCGTCTGGACACTATCGTCTTCTCACCCGGCAAGCAATGCCAACAGGACGGAGTTTGAGTTTAGCTACCAGAAGCGGGGCGACAAGAACATGATTCGCGAGCTCGGGCTGGCTATTCTCAATATTTGCACGGCCGTTCCCGACGGCGTCGTGGTTTTCTTCCCAAGCTATGGATATCTAGACGAGGTAGTACGTGTCTGGAACGAGACAGGCGATGCTCGGTCTCCGTCCGTATGGAGTAAATTACAGAATAAGAAAGCCGTCTTTAGTGAGGTCAAGGGGGGCTCTAGTGACGATCTTCTGGAGAAATACAGCGAGGCAATTCTAGGTGAGGATAAGAATACGAAGACCACAGAAGCGCCGGCCAAAACTCGCGGGGCTCTACTTCTCAGCGTCGTCGGGGGCAAGATGAGCGAAGGCATCAACTTCTCCGACCGCCTCGGCAGGTGTGTCGTCATTGTGGGACTCCCATACCCGAACATCAATTCACCGGACTGGAAGGCGCGGATTGAGTACATTGAGTCTACGACACTGAAGAGGCTCACGGCAGGTGAGGACCCTCGGCCCCGAGATGAGGCTCTGGCGGCAGCGAAGCAGGCTGCAAGGGACTTCTACGAAAACGCCTGCATGCGGGCGGTGAACCAGAGCATCGGGCGCGCAATCCGGCACGGTAATGACTATGCGGCGATCGTGCTGGTCGATAGGAGGTTTGGCACGGAGAGAATCAAGGGGAAGCTGCCTGGATGGATCCGGGGCGGGCTTGTTGACGGCAGTGAGAAAGGGGGGTTAGGACAGATGATGAGTAGACTTAGCGGGTTCTTCAGGGGCAAACAGTAAAATTGACGGCGCAGACGGCATCCGGTTTAGGGGCCAGGGCCATCGGAAGCATGGCGACGTACCCTATCGTCACCTATTGTATTAGATCTAGATAGATACCTGTAGTAGCCTGTATGTGGCGACGCGGTAGTGTTAGGCGCCCACGAGTGTGTAAGTTGATGCCTGAGGAGGCAGGACTCGAAGTCGCCCCCCTGTGCGGCCTCAGGCTCACAGAAAACAAGCTCCTGGGGGTCGCATGTGGTGTACCCACAGGAAATTGTGGCGCTGGCCTACCCCGTTCAGCCACATTCCATGCGCACTCGCTGGAGCTTGCCTGAGCTTGTTCGCCCCGCAAACGGACAAGGGGCAGCGCAACAGGTATTAAAGGGAGCCCCCATCCCGGCCCTGGGAGAGAAAGAGAAAAAAGAAAAACAGGTGACACTCCGTACCGCACTGTCTGCGCACTGTCCCTGCGTCTGCCGCTTCTTCGCTATACAAAACACAGCAAGCATCCCATACATCCATACTTCTGTCCATAACAAACCACGCGACGCCTTCACTGTACCAGCTCGTTGTGGTTACTCATCTCCCTATTCCCCTATTACTCTGCACTGCTTCCATCTACCTACTCCCTCTCAATACCGAACAAATACTCTTCTCTCTCTCTTACTCTCTCCATCTCCCTCTCCATCTCTGTTACCTTACTGAGATACCTTCAATCGGTACACGAGAATCTGGTAGCTGTCTGCCTTTACACATCTCAAACGGTAAGCAAGCACTGCCGCCCCTGCTTTCCCCTCAGAAGTGCCGTTATTGTCCCCCTTGTCCGGGCCATTACTCATCCGTTCTCCTTTGTTGCCCAAACCCATTCTCTGCTGCCAGTGCAGCGAGCTGTCACGAGGGACCCCACATGAGCTACCGGATGTACCCATATCTGTACAGATACATTGGCTGTGAAGCCGACGAGGTAGCTGGCAGCGCGCGGGAAGGTGGCGTAGGTACATTCGTCGACGTGTAGACTCGTGTACCTGCTGTACCGGTACCTCTTATCATCTGCCGCGCTCGTACCGGCTGCGGCCCATTGATTGCCGCTATACTGACGGTAAAAGAAACGCTAACTGGAATCGCCATTCGCTCATAGACTCAACATACTCCGTACAATCTGTAAATACTTCTTGTCTCTCCGGTAACTCTGTGTGCCACGTCTTCCTCTACCGGATACTTCGACAACCCTACGCCGACTGCCGTCCTACCGTCCATCAGTCGGCCAGTCAATCAATCAATTCTCCGATATTTCACACACAATCGCTTCCGCGATCCTCTCGAGAACATCATCCCCCTCTCTTACTCCTGCGCGACGCCGGCACACGCAAGCTCATCATTGAGCTTCCCCGTTCCGCCAGCCCCTCCCAAACGCTGCGCATTTTGCGACAAGACGCGTTCCGTGTGCCATGAGCACCATCGCGCACCCCACACGCCTCCTGGAATGGCAAAGACCCTCAAGCTTGGACAGCGTCTTCGCTATCCTATAACAATCTCCAAGATATTCAAGAAGCCCGGCGACAGCGTCGTCAAGAAAGAGCCCATCCTCCAGTACACCTTCAAGTTCGAACGCAAAGTCGGCGACCCCGCGCTCAACGAGGAGCGCACCATCGTAGAGAATGGCATTGCCGATTGGGACAGCCCCACCGAGGGCGAATTGAAGCAGTGGCGCGTCAAGGAGGGCCAGGTTATTAACAAAGACCAGGACTTCGTCGTGGTCGAGGAGACGTGCAGTCACGAGATCCAGTATGCCGGTCTTTGCGCCCTTTGCGGTAAAGACATGAAGCAGCAGGATTGGTCAACCGACGCTCTCGATACCGAACGCGCCACCGTGTCCATGGTTCACGATAATGTCGCTCTCACCGTAAGTCACAACCAGGCCGAACGGGCCGAGATGCAGCTCCAGCGCCGGCTCCTCAAAGAGCGCAAGCTTAGTCTCGTCGTCGATCTCGACCAGACCATTATTCACGCCTGTATCGAGCCTACCGTTGGCGAATGGCAGCAAGATCCCTCAAACCCCAACTACGAGGCCGTCAAGGAAGTACATAGCTTCCAGCTCGATGACGGTCCTCGTAGCTGGGCTGGCGGGTGCTGGTACTACATCAAATTGCGCCCCGGCCTAATGCAGTTCTTGGAAAGAATGGCGGACCTATTCGAGCTTCACGTATACACTATGGGCACGCGGGCATATGCCTTGAACATTGCCAAGATCGTCGACCCCACTCAAAAGCTGTTTGGCAACAGAGTCATCAGCCGAGACGAGAACGGTAGCATGACAGCCAAGAGTCTGCAGCGTCTATTCCCCGTCAGCACCAACATGGTCGTCGTGATCGACGACCGCGCCGATGTATGGCCACATAACCGACCTAATCTCATCAAAGTATCGCCTTACGATTTCTTCAAGGGTATCGGCGATATCAACTCGAGCTTTCTGCCGAAACGTGAGGACATTACCGCAGTCGCTCCGGCTCCCGACCCCGCACTAGCCACGCCAAATACCACTCCGCCAAGCCATTCCCCGTCTGATCGTGAACGGGTAGTGGTCGAAGGGCAAGAGGGTAACGACGAAAACGTCCTTTTGCAATTGCAGGCCGAAGAACAGGAGCGGACATTGGAGAAGCAGCTGAAGGATAGACCACTGCTACACTTGCAAGAAGAGCTAGACCGGGAAGACGAGGAGGCAGAGAAAGAAAAGCTATCAAGTAAAGAGGGTGACGCGCCAGAAGCCAGCACCAATGGCCACTCGGAAACGCCCGCCCCCCATCACCACCGTCATAATATTCTGCGCGACGATGACCAAGAGCTAATCTACCTCGAGGATCATTTGACCGAGCTACACCGGTCCTTCTACGAGCAGTACGACGCCCGCTGCGCCACACGCAGCGCAGCCGACTTTACCTCTAGCTTCATACCCGACGTGGGCCTGACTCTGAACTACCTCAAATCACAAGTACTCAAGGGGACGAGAATTGTATTATCTGGTCTTGTTCCTATTGGCGTAGACGTGCGAAAGTCGGAGATCGGCATACATGCTCAGGACTTCGGGGCCGATATCCGCACCCGAGTTGGTCCAGATATCACCCATCTAGTAATCAGCAGCGCACGCCCACGAACGCAAAAAGTCTTTCAGGCAGCTCGCATCCCTTCCATCCGCATTGTGAACCAGAACTGGCTGGCAGACTCGCTAGCACAGTGGCAGAAACTCGATGCCGCCCCCTATTTAGTCGAAGTCCATCCGTCAGACCGCGGTGGTCACGTACCACAGGAGGGATCGGCCCCACCCTCAAGGCCTAGGATCACCGTGGTGCAGTCTAGATATCAAGACGTCGAGAGGAGCCAAAACAATGAAGCCGACGACGGCGACGCGGACGAGTCGGCGGAGGATGATGACGATGATGAGAACGAGGATGGAGACGATGACGATGACATCGATAGATACGATTTCATGCCGAATGAGCTGGAAGACGGCGCTGTCAGCCCGGTGGAAGGTATTAATGAGACCGGCTGGGATGACATGGACAAAGAGCTCCAGGAATTTATGGGCTCCGATGCCGAATCTGATTTAGAAGACACCCTAACCGATCAGAGCAGAGACACGGATACAGACGAACCCAAGAACAAGAAGCGGAAACTGGGAGACGCCAGCGAGAATGGCGGGTTCGGATCAGCCACCAGCGCGCTGGCTAAGAAGCAGCGCCTCGCCCGGTCCCGGACCACCGCGCTCCGCAACGTTAGGAACGTCGGGGATGACGACGTCGAGGGCAATGGACTCCCGACACCCATGGGCACAGCCGATGAGGAAGAACCAGGCCGCGAAACCACCGGCGCCAATGGCCAGGGGAACGAAGAGGACGACGACGACGGATTTGCCGATCTCGAGGCGGAGCTAGAAGCCGAACTCGAGGCCGACGGGCTGGGCTAGTGGACCGGCATCGGCAATACGGAAAACGGGTCATCATCGTAAAACACGGGGGGCAGGGCCGGCGTACCGGGGCGGGAGCAGGCGTGTCTTTTTGGTTCTTCTTTCATCGGCGGGGGCGCTAGCCAGTCTAGTAGTGTATTCATTCACTGTCTTTCGGGGCATCGGCATCGGCGGCGTTCAGAAAGCAAACGGGGTAAGGGGTTTGTTTTGTTACCCAAAGCATGAGAAAGGGGGGAGATAAGGGGGGCGTGAATCCGGGGTGTTTTTTTCTTCCCATCTGCATAGCGCGCAACTCACCACCTACCTAACCCAACCCAACCCAACCTCACTACCTAACTACCTTATAATGTAACGGCGGGACGACGGTGGATATGAAGGAGGGGGGAAATGGTGGTCCTATTTCAGGGAATCGGGGTGTTGGGTTCTGCAGTGTCTTTTCTTGTTCCCGTTTTGTACCTAGGTAATTGGGGCTCCGGCTGGCCTTTGTATGTAAGGTATCTTGTGTGTAATAGGTACGAGGAATTCCTGATGTAATTCTCACCCCGTCCCCCTTCATACCTCCCATATTTCTGCTGTGCTGTTAAACTTGTCTGCTCAATCGTGATTTACCCCCTATAACCGCGCCACAGTAACGTAACCCCGAACCGACACCGTGCGCACCCCATAGAAACGCTTACGTAAGTACCCCCACTTCTTTGGCCCATATATCGGATCCACCTCACACCACCCTTCCCGGCGCGAGCTTGAGGTACTTTGTTCGGCTTGCTTTGCGTTACCTATCTGGGATTCTGCTGCTGCGCTGCCATTGTTGATTCGGATTGATTTTATTCGGATTGGATCGGGTTGATTCGATTACTGGGGTTATTACTACTGGGACTTGCGGAGCTGGGATCGAGATCGAGATTGAGAACGAGGGCGACTGGACGAGATCGAGAGCAACTGGAGGAAAGACCGAGAGCTAAGGGACGAGAAACGAGAGGAGAACGGAGAACGAGAACGGAATTGAGGTCTGAATCGCGGACTTGGGGTTCGTGCTCGTGTCCTTCGGTAATCCGGTTGTTGTTTTGATCCGGTCTGGTTCTCGATTTGTTGCCCGCCATGCCTCAGGATATGCCCCCCGTTGGGGGATACCGGCCTGTTCAGTATAAGGTTTGTTTTGAGGTTTCTTTTCTCTCTTTTCTTTTCTTTTTTCTTTTTTGGGTTGGGTGGTTTTGTTGGGGTGGGTTTGGGTCGAATGGGATTGGATTGGATGGGATTGGATTGGGGTTGGAGTGGAGCGGGAGAATATGGATGGGATACGGAGTTGTCGGAGCCGGTTGGGAATCGCGACTTGAATTGGGGGGAGATGAGGGTTGGATTTATGGTATCTGGAGGCTGGAGTTCTTGCGAATACTGCTTTTTACGGGATGGGACGGGACGACACGACACGAAACGATACGATACGGACCGATACGATACAAGACGAAGCGATACGATACGATATGAGACGATGAGACGATACGAAACGAGCGATATGAAGCGAGATATGGGGCAAGAGAGAGAGCGGGATCGTGTCAAACTACCATTGCGAGAAACGAAAGAAACACCGGCTAACCCCTCCGCGATAACAGCGTAACCTCCCCGCAAGCGGTTTCCGACCAGGCACCTGGCTCCTTGCCATGGGCGTCGTGATGACGTTCGGGTTCTACAAGCTCGGGCAGGGCATCAAGGAGCAGCAGTACGTATCCCCCCGGGTTCCGGCCGTTGCACATGAGACCATACATCAATCCATACATACATATATCTATGCAGCCACGTGCGATCTCCTTGTGTGGGCGGGAGTTTGCTGACGGGATTTTTTCGTCAAGGGAGCTCGCCCGCGAGAAGATGTGGGCGCGCATCCACCTGATCCCGCTCCTGCAGGCCGAGGAGGACCGTGATCTTGTCCGCCGGCATCTGGCTGACCAGGCTCGCGAGAAGGAGTTGCTTGGGGAGAATATTAAGGTGTATAACTCTGATCGGTACGTTCTGCCCTTTTTTTGCTCCTCCTTTTATGGGTTTGGGTTTGGGTTATTTATTCCTTGCTGTGTCGAGCTATATATGGCTTGCGATATGATGGTATGCTTTGGCGGTTGTGCTGACGTTATGTTCCTTTGTTCAGATACGTACGGCCTACGTACGCCATTACGCCCGCTAACGTCACGAAATAAACCTGCTTGGCCGGGTATGTCTGGGCGCTTATTGGCCTTGGGAACATCTCTTATAAGTTACCTATATATCCTAGGGAGAATTGCGGGTAGAAGAAATCCGGGGGTGGGCGGTGATATGCCGCTGGTGTCCCTTTGTACCTATGGATCTACTAGACGTGTGCAATGCGAGCTGGGCTGCGGTACCAGTCCGAGGGATTCGCTTCTGTGTTTTGTTTCTTAGTTGATGTGTCTCCTTATGCGTGGCTTTTATTTGTCCGCGCTGGGCTTTGTAGCACCACTACCAGGTAGGGTAAGAGATTTGTTTGGATTTTGCTCTGGGATTGAGTGTAGTGGTATTCATCTCAAGCCTTGGCACGTTGCTTCATTGCTGTACATGTCCTCCGTTTCTTATGAGACTATTCTCGCGAGCGAGCGTTGCTGATGAGTATATGTGTACGAATCCTCTACAGTAACGTCTCGTTTCAAGACCTTGCCAAATCTCATATTCATCTCTTCATTGTTGGTTGGGTGGGAATGATAGGACTTCAGCCGTGCGAGTCTATCCCCAGCTTCCATAATATGGCCCGTCTCAGTCGTCTAGCTTCCGTGCTCTAGCTTATGCTATTCTTATTATCATAGGCGGACTCTGGACGTGAAAGAACGGCGTCGTAGGGCCGTGGTATATATAGCCTCCTCATATTCGTTGTCCGTAGCCGATACAAAAACAGTGAACGCCAAAGGGCGATCAGGTACAAGACCAGAGTAGCCTGGTGGCGGTAGCTGCGGAATTGTCTGCTTACGGCGCTGAAGGTGGCGGGTTTCGCTACTGGTAGGTGTGGTTTGATTTTCTTCCTTTTCGACTCTTCTTTGCTCTGGTTTGGGCTCCTTTGGTTTTGGTCTTACTGATTGCTTGTTTTCTTGGACTGCGTCTGGCATCTTATTCAATGTATTTGTAGCTTGTCTGCAAGTTCCCCTCATCATCCATAGCCAGTCCAACACCATATAAGACGTTTCCCACACCTACCACTACCTACCCCTTTACTAGAGTGCAGCGTTACCAACCATATAAACATAAACACGGCGCTGTCCCTACAAGCTTAATGGTGTAGTGGTAAAAGCCAAACCCCAAAAAGAAGGGAGGGCGCCACTACCTAACCACCCCAAGTCCCTTCGAAGGACCGGGTTCGATTCGCAGCTGAGGCATTTTCAAAGACCGCGAGTTTGATCTCGAGCTTTGAGCTTTACGATGCTCCTCAAGACAACACAATAAGGCTGTCCCTGGCTTGACTTATCATGGGCGTTATCGGAATAAGCTGATTAAGAAACCCTTGGGTTTCTTCCCCGCCTCAGGGCGGTTTTCTTTTGCCTTTTTTTGGGTTTTGGTTTTGGTTTGGGGAAGTAGCTGTTAAGTTGCTTTGTTGTCTGTTTCTTGACTGCCCGTATGCTTTCCTGTTGCTATACTGTCTTCTTGTGAATATGATGATGGGATTGGACTTCTCCTCTGCCATCATGCTACTGAACCTCGTCGGAAGTGATGTGCCTCTTCCCCAAGGCGGAATCTCAAGCTAATACGACCCGATGAACATCCATACTACTACTGAAGTTTACGCGGTTGTATGCCGTACGAATCACAGGGCGAACGGCGAGCCCCGGGTTCCTTGCGCTTTACTGGGTCTGCTCTCTCGTAGCCATATTCGGCGATATTTATAAAACGTAGCAAAGAAAACAAAATCACATCAACGCAATGAAACACCATATAATGAAACAAAAACGTGCTCCTTCAACATATATCTAATAGGTAACATCCCTATCCAACATAAGATACCTACCTCCTAGCAGCCGCCGCCCCCAAATGCCGATATGTATGAGACGCCGAACTCAAATCCCTGTGCCACCGGTCTAATAATCCTGAAGCCGTTGACGAAGTTCGCCCGGCGGCGTAATGCGACGCCGGCGGTTATTAATCCGGGGGTTATTACCCGTAACCCCACACTAGACGTTCGGGTTGTTGGTTTGGCTTATATGCACGGATGAAATAGGATGCTGGGAGATGCTTCCGAGGAATCGACGAATCATGGGGCTTTATGGACGTACATCTGCGAGGCTGAAGACGCGGGCAGCGGTGCTTGTATAGAAGGGTCACGAATTCTGGCTGTCGAATTTCATGCCGAAGTAATATGTTGACGTAGAACCCGGCTTACTTGGCAGTGATTCTATCAACAGACGTGGTTCCTAATCGTTGTATACTCAGAGACCTCTGCGCGCTCAGTGGACACCGGAGACCTGGGTCCAGATCAAGTGAAGTACATGAGCTAGCTAGGACTTAGACAAGACAGGTTATAGTGTCGTGATAACTATAATCGATAGTCGACCCGTTGGTAAGCCATCGAAGACAATCGACGGCCGGCTTATGCCCCCTGCCGCGTGCTTTGTACCTACATGGAACCAACGGCCCGCGCCAGCGCGGCGAGTCCCCGTATTTATCGGCGCTGGTGCTTACCTTAGATCGTAAGCCAGCTGTTATAAAGCCAGTGTTTACTCGCTACGTTGATTATATTTCTCGACTTCTCAATGGATAAGCCGTTTGGTTTATGTTATAGGCAGGCGGACTTTATCGCGGTGTTTGATGTCTTAATTCCGGAGAATGCTGCGTTTGCTGGTTTGCGTGCGATGATGTCCAGCGCCAAAGGGTGGTGATTAGGCGGTGGCGAGGTGTGGTTCGGTTTGCGGTGTTGGGATTCACGGGATATAAAAAGGAGGAGGTTCCATGGGGGGGATAGATGGAATTCTACAACGAATCATTACTATTACCATCAGATACTCTACATTTCTCGATATTCTCTACCGACTATCAAAATGTTCGACGGACACACTACCAGCGAGGAGGTCATAGAGGCCTTCGGGGCCCAGATCAAAGGCAAAGTCTTCGTCCTGATCGGCGCCGGCTATCCCAGCATCGGAAGCCAGATGGCCACCTTCCTCGCGAAGAAGTCGCCCTCACAAATCGTCATCGTGTCTCGCACGGCGGCCAAGGTCGAGCCCGTGCTGAAGACCATTGCCGAGACGGACAGCTCTATCAAGACGGCGTTTATACAGGTAGACACGACGGACCACGACTCGGTGCGCGCCGCGGCGCCCAAGGTCCTGGCGGCGGCACCGCGCATCGACGTGCTGGTCCACACGGCCGGCGCCATGGCGACGAAGGACTACACGCTAGACAAGCAGGGGATCGAGTTCCAGCTATCGGCGAACCACGTCGGCGGATTCCTGCTGACGAACCTCCTGATGCCGGCCCTGCTGGCGGCGGGCGAGGCGCGCTTCGTGAACCTCACGAGCTCGGGCTACCGCCTCACGCCGTTCCGGTTCGACGACTGGAACTTCTCCGGCGGCGCGGCGTACGAGCCGTGGGTGGGCTACGGGCAGGCGAAGACGGCGAACATCCTGTTCGCCTACGGCCTGGGGAAACGGCTCGGGGGCCGCGGCGTCACGGCCACGGCCGTGCACCCGGGGTATAACGGCGACACGCAGCTCGGGGCGCATCTCACGTGGGACGACTACGGCGCCATCGACGGCGTCATGCTGCGGAGTCGCGGCCTTGAGTGGGTGGTAAGTCATGCGCAAGTGCTTATTATCGCGGCTGGATACTCCACGCCGCGAAGGCAGGACGGTTTATGCTGACTGGATGTATAGTGGGAGGAGCCTCGGTTTAAGACATTCTCGCAGATCGCCGCCACGCCCCTCATCGCGGCGCTCGACCCGGCGCTCCCTGCGCAGGCGCCTGTGTACCTGCAGAACAGCCAGGTGCAGGAGCCGGACGAGCATGCGAAGGACCCCGAGAGCGTGGAGAAGCTGTGGAGGCTTAGCGAGGAGCTGGTGAAACAGAAGTTTGAGTATTGACCCGCGATCGGCCTTGCGGCTTTTGATCCTTTTGTCGTGGATTTCTCTTTGGGGATCGGATATAGGTAGATGGTTAGATGGTTAGAGGGTAGATATTGATCTCATAATGTTGACTGTGGTGTACCTTGCCCATTACGTATGTGGCCATGTAGGAGGGCTTCTTGACTCGTCACCTTCAGTTTGACCCTCAGTTTGACCGCGATACTATCACGCAAGAGGACGATATGGATGCGTGCTGTATCTATCGAAGCTGGGCTATATTGTGGCTGAGGGAAGTGATTACTAGAGGCGCGGGTTGTGGATTCATCGCATCATCACGCGCATGTTGGAATCTTCATAACATAAAAAGGGGTTGAAGATGCACGGAATACATGGAAGGATGAATAAAGTCGCAGGATTGGTTCGGAGCTCGGAGTTCGGAGTTCGGACCGGCACACTGTAGCGATTGCCGGGCCCCGCTATGGAATGGGCAGGTATAAGATGTGACAGTGCTGGGTGCCCTGCAACAGCCAATGATCGGCAGGACTGGTTTCCTAGTGTAATGGTTATCACAGCGGATTCTGATTCCGCTAATCTGGGTTCGATTCCCAGGGAGACCTTGTTTTTTTCTTCTTTTTTCAATTGTTGCGTATCTACGTTGTCATTCGTGAATCTAGGAATACCGCTGTACTCGATCCTTTCAAGCAGCAACAGCCCCTTGGTAAACCCGGCTGTGCTGCTCCGAATCAAGGAGTGCTACTCGCGATGGCATTGGTTCTCATTCCACCCTTATGACGCAACAAGGAGGCTCGCGATCTCTTATCCCTCTTATCCTTACGTACCGTTTGATGCCTCGGATCTTTTCCGTCTATGCGTCATTCGACTCCTTATGCTTCTGCCTCGAGCGGTTTGTTATCTAGATTCTATAACACACGACGCCAATCACGCAATGGGCGGTGCGAGCATAATACGTATCAACTGACGGCTCCTCCAGGCGTATTGGAGCGGGCATGTACAACCGAGATTGAGGAGAGATATTACGAACAAACCATCTATATCTCGCCGAGAAAAAAAAAGAAACAAAAGCAAAAAGAACATCTTTGCATCAGCCGTGAATCGAACACGGGGCCCATCGATGGCAACGATGGATTTTACCACTAAACCACTGATGCTTGCGCTAGATAGTCGGGTGCGGGACCGATTTGCTTGCCGGGTTCCGTCGCCGGACCTACTTATCTTTGAGAAGAGGCCCTCGTGTAATTACGGTTATGGATATTGCTGGGGGTTTCATCTATGGATTTGTAGTGATGTCGGTCCGTTGGCGGATCTTGGTTTGGTGAAATCTGGTTTGTGCGCTATTTTGGGTGGGAGGGTGTGGAGAAATGAGATCGCTTTTGCATTTTGCTTGGCTGCATCATGCGCGCCGGCAATCTGGGCAGGGCAGGCCACGTGGGAGATGCTGTCGTATGAATCGTCCAGTACGCAGTCGATTGGGGATAATGTGTTCCATCCTAGGAGTCGTCCTTGACCGACTTTATCGTGGCGTTGAGGGCGACGATTATATTCGCCGAATTGCTTGTCTGCTCAGCGCGGTTGGATTAACTACCCGGCCGTAATAGGGCGCGTTGGAAGTCACTGGGATTGGAATGGGATTGATGTGCGTTTTCCAAGCTCTCCCTGCTACTTTGGCTCCCTGGAGACATTGCCACCGCGTAAGTTTAGGTGCTTTTTCTCCCACGTCCTTCGATACCGGAACTAATACTGGAGGAGGTGACATCCTGGATCGCGCGCTTCTCCTTCAATGTGTCTATGACCATATACCTATCCCTTTGGAGTGGTGGCAGTGGCTTTTGCACAACCTGCCAGGAACTGCGTCAGGTCTCACGCTGGCACGGCACTACCTTTTGTTGTGGCTGTCATTGTGTGTTGGGGCACCGCTCTATGGGTTTTCTGTATAGAACATGTATGCTATAGTGTCATTCTAGCTGGAGAGCACCCATCTTCCATAGATTTCACTTCGCGCTCTTATTTCCTTCATCTTCTGTAATACGGATCTGTTCAGCGAAACCCATCGTGAACGATGTACGCTCTCAAGCCATCTCCATCACGCGCTTAAATATTATCTAGGAGCTATAGCAGGACCAGGACCTTCAAAACACAACGTTAAGACGCAGCCCAAGCCCAGCACGGGAATGGAAAAGACATTTGTTTATCGATTCCCCAGCCCTGCGGAATGCATGATGGCATATCGACGCCAAAAGGGAGATTACCCTGTCTCAACCCCATCCCTTCGAAACTAACCTCCCTCCCCATCTCCCCTCTCCCAAAAAAAATCCGATACGATTGTTCCTTCGTGGCGCCTGTTTCGACGTGTACACTCGTTCATATATATTCGGGCCGCTCTTGGCATGTCCAGGTCTCTTTTGATTCTCTCTTTTCGTCATGCATTGCTCTTGGGGGAAAGGGTTTGTTTTTTTTTTTTCTCTTGAGGAAAATTCAAAACCCTTTTTTCCCCGTTCGCTCGTTTTGGATATTTCGATTTCTCTCTCTCTCTCTTGTTATTATCTCGAGAAAAAGTCATTGCCTACGATGCCTACGCTCGACGTAAGTGAACTTAATATCGTGTTGTCCGTCCTTGGTAAGTCGGCTTTTGCGTGCGCGGATAGCCTGGCCTGACGCTGCGTACAGGTTCGTTCATTGTGATATATGGCCTGTTTGCCGTCCGTATTCGGAGTATATGGCATCTGGGCGAGGCCTGTGAGTTACTGTCTTTGGGCAAATCCTCAACCCCTTTTCTTTTGTGTTGGGTTTGCTGAGTGGTGGTTTAGTACCTGCTCTGATTATTGGCATCGCCTTGGGTCCCGCGGCGGCGGGATTCCTGGATCCTAAGAGATGGGGCGCGGCGTGGCCGGATCAAGGGGAGGCTATGACCTTGGGGATATTGAGAGTGGTGATTGGGATTCAGCTGTGGGTTTAACTCCTTTTCTCTCTCTGCTCCTCCATGAGGCCTCTTGGGTTTCTCTTTGCTCAGTTGCCCCTTTTCCTCTCGGGACCTTCGTAGCTAACATGCAGCCAACAGGGTGATTGCAGGATACCAATTGCCTGCGAAATATATACAATGTCACCATAGGGAGATCACCGTCTGTCTGGTCCCTATCATGACGCTGATGTGGTTGTCTGCGGCCATGTGTATCCTCGCGACGATCCCAAATCTGTCGCTTCAATCTACCCTCGTCATCGGTGCCTGTGTCACGTCCACGGACCCGATCTTGTCACAGGCAGTTGCCAAGGGGCCATTCGCGGACAAGTACGTCGCCCGGCCCCTGCGAGAAATCATTTCCGCTGAAGCGGGAGCGAATGACGGCTTCGCGTCTCCGTTCCTCATGCTGTCGGTCAACCTCATGCGTCTCTCCATTGGGCGCCCCGAGAATATAGTTGAGCGGGATCGAGGTGTTGGCCCCCATCCCGACGACATCGGCATTGCGCTTGGGAATTGGGCGATCGAGACGCTTGTGTACATTGTTTTGATGGCTGCGGTATACGGCGCGGTGGCGGGCTTCTGTGCTAGAGTAGCTGTCCGCTTTTCGTTGTCGCGGAAATGGATCGATACTGAGAGCTATCTCCTTTTCCCGACCGCATTAGGTGTAAGCGTTTGCCTTCATATCAACACCCATATCTCCCCATATGAGCGAATCCAGCTGATTTATTCTAGCTTTTCATCGTCGGGACCGGCGGCGCCGTAGGAACGAGCGACCCGATTGCTTGCTTCGCTGCTGGGTGCGCCCTGAACTGGGACGGACAGTTCCTCGCCGAGACCGAGCGGAGACACGACGAAGTTAATTCGTGCATCGACGTGTTGTTAAACTTCGGGGGCTTCATGTACATCGGGACCGCTCTGCCGTGGGAGCAGTTTCACCAACCGGACACGACTGGGATCACCCTGCCGCGCCTCTTCGGCCTCAGCGTCCTCGTTCTGCTGTTCCGCCGCATCCCTGCTCTGTTGGTCACCTACAAGATCATGCCGTCGGTCGTCAAGAACTGGAAGGAGGCTGTCTTCATGGGTCACTTTGGCCCGATTGGCGCTGGCGCGGTGGTATACCTTGAGCATACGCGGCTGCTGTTCAATAAAGACAACCCGCGCGAAAAGGCATTGGTGGAGGCTCTTTGTCCAGGTATGTGAACACGAGCTTGTCAGCGCATGTTATGCCCACTTACACGCTTCCATAGTTGTCTATTTTCTCGTCCTGGCCTCCATCATCGTCCACGGCCTCTCGATCCCCGTCCTCAGCACCATCTACAAATACTGCGGCGTGGAGACCATCACGGACGACGCGGTGCAAATCCAGAGAAGGAGTATGTACGCGCCGACGCCTCCCAACGCCTTTCAGGGAGACAGGGACCATTTCATCGCTTATAACCGCTTCTTCCGGCCGTCGCTGAGTAATCTCCGCTTGCTACCGCTTGCTCGAATGCGCAGTCGCGAGGCCTGGCGGGATCTGGAGGACGAGACTAAGAAGAATGCGAGTGTTGTTTCTCAGCAGTCGGTGAATTGGATATAGATTATTCCGTATTTTTTCAGACAATTTTCTGCTCGGACTTAGGTTAGCCCGTACAACTTTTATTCTGAATCATGTTTGTATCGGACTAGTGAACGAGACTCGAGGTGTATTGCGTCCATGGTGTTTAATCGATTACTTTTGTAACTCCCTCCTCTTTTTCTTTTTCTTCCCCGCCCCCCTTTTGGCTTTTGCTTATGGGGAGGGTTTAGTGACCTGAGTTTTTCTTTTCTTCTCCACCGTGGCGCGCGGATTTGTCCAATCGAGAATCTTTTGCGCTCTTGCCAACGCCAAAACGCTCAGGGCATTCTCACATGATCTTGGATGCGTTTGCACTGATGGCAAGCCCTCGTCGGATTGGGTGATACGGTAGTATGGTAATCTAGCCCTGGCTGCTGGGGGAGTTACTGCTGTTAATTCATCCACGAATTATCCAGATGCGGGAGAAGTATTCTTCGTGCTTGTACAATGTATATAGATCCGTAGGAGTACGTAGCGTTTTACGCCGTATGTCTCCCAGGAGACAGAGAGCTGCCAATCCGACCCAAACTATTTTTCAGCTGATGTCTTTTTACTGATGTTGAGTCTTTTGATGTTCTCATCTATCGTGCCAGAACCATTGCGTTGAACATGGCACAACGCAGTGTTGGCTACTACTTCACTGGCCGATGGGTAGGTAGGTAACTGTATAAAAGGGACAAATGAGGAAAAGCGAAGAATGGACAAAAGGAATAACTGCCGCCTGGTAAAAATGAAGCTCGACCGGGGTCTGGTTTAAACAAACACCTGAAGATAGATTTGCAATCTATTCTCGTTGGGTAACAGATTTTTTGTCTATGCAGAGACTGATTTAAACAGACATTCTCGAAGCAGATAGATTTCTATTCTATCGAGTGCCTGGTTCAAGCAGGCGCTGCTGAAGGGAATGGATTTCTTGTCCGTCGGCCTGATTCAAACAGATGCTCGTAAAGGGGATAGATTTCCAATCTATCGCATAACGCCTGGTTTGCGCAGACGTTCCTGAGCTTTGAAGGGGGTAGATTTCCGGTCCACACCTGGTTCAGCCAGACGTTCCCCAAGGGGGTAGATTTATGGTCTACGGGCTGATTCGAACAAGCGCCCTGGAGGGAGATAGATTTCTAATCTATCGCATTACACCACTCTGCCACCTGGCTGTTGTTGGAATGCGCAGATATAATGTCGTGTTACTAACGCGGCGAGAACAGGGAGGCGAGGAGAATGAAGGAATGTGGTAGGACAAGGAAAAAGAAAAAAAAGCCCGCTGGTCAAAAATGACGACTTGGCCAGGACAGACGCTTCCGAGCCGGGATCGATTTCTTGTCTGTCATGGAGCTTCTCAAAGGAAATGGATTTCCCGTCTATTGTAACTGGCCCCTATGGCTACCCGACGATCTGCAGATGGCCTGGCGTTGGGCGTCATGGCCTCCGACGGCTGGTTGGTTGGGTTCGGGTTCGGTGGTGCTGCTTGTGGTGGCGGCCGGCGGATCGAGTCAGGTAGAGTTCGAAATTACGTCGTCGTTCTGTCACCTGAACCGATTAAATCCGCGTTTTGGTTTTCTGGTAGGCGTTATCTACATACGAAGTACATAATGCAATAATGAAAGCACATGAAGGGTGCTTTATGGAATAGAGAGGAATTCATGTACCTCGTCGGGATGGAATTGATGCACTCATACACATAACGGGAACGCCCATAACCGCAAGCCCGCCTGCCGACTGTCTCAGAGCGATTCTTCTCGCTGTCTCTTTATCTACCTCCCTTACCACAACACCTACCCCTCCCTTCAATGACGCCAGTCTCTCCGTTGTCATGATTCAATCCGGCTTCCTCTGAAGAAACGACAGTGCTGGCCACAACATGTTGGTCAGGCGCCTCTTCACCTTTACCCGCGTTTTGTCCCATGCCGCCATCCAGCACAGGCTGAAATATCTCGTCTCCGCCGGTCTGGTTGCTCTGGTCCTGTACCTGACTGTGACTCTCGAGGACGTCTCTCGCATCAATGCCTCGCTGGTTCATTTTCTCCGCCCTGCGACTAATCATACGATCTACAAGCTAGAACGGGAGGCGCAGGTCCGATTCAAGCAGCTGCTTGCGAAGCGCTCCAACTCCCTGGCGCAGGCCGCGAGCCGGTATCGCGAACGTCGAGGCCGACACCCGCCGCCTGGTTTCGACGCTTGGTTTGCTGCCGCGCAGAGGAACGGATCCATTGTTGTTGAGGACTTTTTTGATCGCATCTACCATGACATTGGTCCATTTTGGGCTCTCGATCCCGCGCTCCTGCGGCGAATGGTAAAAGACGAGCAGCATTTCATACGCGTGCGGGATGGAGAAGCCTGGTTCGTGTCGGATCACCTCGAACTCCGTCAGCCCTGGGTTCAGCGATGGACCGAGCTGGTGCAGGAGATCATGCCAAATCTACCGGATCTTGACATGGTCCTCAACGTGATGGACGAGACGAGGGTTTTGGTCCCCTGGGAGGATATAGCGAAATACACGGCCATAGAGCAGAGTCGGCGCGGTTTCCTCAACCCTTCAGAGGCCGTCACTAGCTATACCAAGTACCAAAATGAGAGCGCCGCCGATGACGAGCCTTCAATCAAAGTTGAGTGGGTTAGTGGTGAGCAGCACATATATTGGGACCATTACCGGGTTACCTGCCCACCAGATACACCGGGTCGCAACGTATCTAGCTTACGGAGCCTCGACCGCCCGCCGAAATACCCAACAGAGGCTATGCCATTCGCCGTGGATGGTTTCATTCGGAACTTCACGGCGTCGACGGATCCTTGCTTGCAGCCCCATCTCCGCGGCATGCACGGGACCTTCATCGAAAGCGTCAGCATGGCAACAACGCATTCCCTCTTCCCAATATTTGGCGGATGCAAGCTGCCTGGCAACAACGAGATCCTCATACCCGCTGGCATGATTCTCGATAACGATGACCTGTTCAGTGGAGGGGAGACCCACGGCGAGAAGTGGGTGACAAAGAAAGACGGGCTGATCTGGCGCGGCGTGGCCAGTGGCGGGCGGCACAAGGAGGACACTTGGTGGGCATACCACCGCCACCGCTTCATCCAGATGATGAACGGCACCACGGTTTCACTCCTGGAAGCGGGCTACGATGTCGCTCCTAGCTTCAACCTGTCCGCGCTGAGTGGACGCCAACGGAGGACGCGAAGAGATGGCAGCCTGGGGCAATGGCTTTCCTCGTTCAGCGACGTCGCTTTCGTGAGATTCGAGTGCTTCCCCCAGCAGCTGGACAGCACCTGCTGGTACCTGGAACCGTACATGGAGCTGCGAGAGCCGATCCACATGAGGGACCAGTACGAATACAAGTACCTCCCGGACATCGACGGGAATTCTTACAGTGGGCGGTTTCGGGCCTTTATGAGGAGCACCAGCGTCGTGCTCAAGTCGACGATTTACGCGGAGTGGCACGACGACCGGCTGGTCCCCTGGGTCCACTTCATCCCGTTCGACAATACCTTCGGCGACATCTATGCGATCCTGGCGTACTACCTCGGGGGCCACGATGCCGAGGCGCGGAAGATCGCCGAGGACGGCAGGATGTGGGCGGAGAAGGTCATGCGGAGGGAGGACATGAGGCTCTACGTCTGGCGACTGCTTTTAGAATACGCGAGGGTCATGGATCCGGCTCGGGATAGGCTGGCGTTCGTCAAAGACCTGGGGTAATTAATGAGGGTGCTGGTGCTGGAACCTTTTCCTGGGGTTACTTGCTATATTATTAGATGCATAGACATTACTCTAGTCTGTTGCCTGACTAACTTATTGAATGTATTGGTATTGGGGATTACGGTCTATAGATCCTCCGCAGTTGATGTGTGACGGATGTGTTGGACGAAGGACGGGGTCATTCATTGGTTGAATGTTATACCTAAAACGAAGGACGTGGTAGGAGGAATGGGCCGACTTGTTGATCGATAGATAAGGGTATTAAACGCGTGATGACTTGTCTTCGCGAATGTCGCGAAGATGGTGGTGGTGATCGCGTCAGGGCGAATTTTCGGCCCGGTGTAGTCCAGAACCTGGTACCTTACCTACCCGTACCCGATCTAGCTGACGTGCTTAGTAAGCTATAGATTCTGGGCTCTGATTCCCGTGCTTCACTTCCAATGCTCGTAACGTGGTTGGGTTGGGTGATTGGCATAACATGCTATCTACTCCTGTGAACTGGAACATGTTACTGGCTGGGTAGATTGCAGCATACGTTCCACGGCGTGACTGTCTTCTGTACATGGAAAATGTTCGTAGATGCATGCTTTCAAGTTGTCTCCAGTTCATGGCCGCTATAAAAGATTCTGAGGCTCGCTATGTAGCACGTCTGCAGGCGACTAATTGGACGTTATTATCGAGAGGGGTCGATTGGTGACTTATTAAATTGTAGATGTAGAAGGATTCCCCCCTAAGAAAGATCAGGTTAGCACGCCAAGCAAATCGGATCGGTCCAGAATCCCGAACAAACGACCCCCGGTCAGGACCAAATGCCGCAGCCAACCAAAGCCCGGGACGCTCCCGATGACGAGCCGCTGTTTTTCTTCATGCCCGACGGGCCGTGGGGCGAGTTCTACCAGTGGTACCGTAGCACCTTCGTCGTCAGCAGGTCGGAGATCGCGGCGCTTGTTGGATCCTGGTTGAGCGACGACGACGGTGACTGCTACGATGACTCCGGCGCGATCACGTTCACTTGCGCCGAGCAGTTCATGATGTACCGCAAGGCCGCGCGCTTCCGCGACCGCGATACGCAGAGGCGCGTCCTGGCTGCTGATAGCCCTATGGAGCAGAAGTGCCTGGGGAAGTTGACGGCTGGCTTTACGGATGCGCTCGCTGGGACGAGGTGAAGAGCGCTGTCGTCGTGGCGGGGAACGTGGCGAGATTTGGACAGAACCCGAAGCTGGGCCTGAAGCTGCTTGGTACTGGCGACCGGCTGCTTGTCGAGGCCGCGTCGGGGGACCGCGTCTGGGGCATTGGGTACACGGCGAAACGTGCCTTGTCGCATCGAAGGTTCTGGGGCGAGAATAGGCTTGGTCAGGTGCTGATGGAGGTTCGGGCGCGGCTGCGGTGTAATCGTGCACAGGGCTCGGGGGGCTAGGGTTGATGGGGCTTTGGGAGGGGTTTTGTGTTGGTGATGTTCTTGTGACTTGGAGGAATCACGATAGGATGGGTTTATAGGGTACAGGTACTCTTGTGAATGGGAACGGCGCGCGGCATGAATAAATGAACGAGGCATGTTGGGGCTTTAGCTGTGGTCTTCACTAAATGGAGTCGGAGAGCTGGTTACTAAGGAGGTATGGTACGGGCAGCAGATATAGCATGATTGTTTGCCTCGGCACCTGACCTACTCGTGAAGAGCGTTGCTTAAAGGGTACCGTGGTATGTACCGAGTGTGAATCACTCACTCGGCCCCGTCCGCCTTTTCTGTTCTAAAGCTTATCTCTCCTGTTGATAAACGATCGTGACTGTCGTGGGAAAGCAGCCATTGATTGCAGCTGCCGGTTTCGGGCCGGTCCCTAGGGACAGCTGGGTGTCGTCGCGTGAATGAATGTCGTGAGTCGTGATTGACCTTGTGGTAGAGTAGGTAGCTTGTACCCCTTGGAGCTTTCAAATTGTTAGCGATGGTGTTCCTGTAAAAATGGTTAATAAACGCCTATAAAATCGTCCCGACTTTTTCTCCTTAGCTTGGAGGTTTCACGTTAGCGAAGGAAAGTCTTGCTCAGACCACGCCCGCCACTTCTTATTTTCTTTTATAAGAAAAGAACCAATCGTCGCGTCTCCGCAACTTCTCCCACTTGTTTGATCCGAACGCAATATTTTATTTTATTATTTCCTGTACCTGGCACAAGCGCTCCGACTGTAAAATGGGTACCCAGTATTCGGAATTGCTCGAGGTTGAGGGTTTGAAGGTCAAGACGCCGCTGGACTCGGACTGGGATGCTTACTCATTGACTTACAACAGGCGTGTCCCCGCTGAGCCGGCGATCGTTATCCTCCCTTACACTTCTGAACAGGTTGCTCGAGCTGTCCGCGTTGCCGGCGGGTTTGAAAAGCCGATCCAGGCTCGCTCGGGTGGTCACTCGTATGCGTCGCATAGCAATGGCGGCGTCGACGGGGCTGTGGTCATAGATCTTCGATATCTCCAGGACATTGTTCTCTGCGACTTAGGTATCGTTCGCGTGGGCGGCGGCGTGAGACTGGGAAAGATGGCTCTGACTATCTTCCAGTTGGGCGGACTGGCCCTTGCGCATGGAACCTGCCCGGGTGTCGGAATCGGCGGCCATTTCACCCACGGCGGCTTTGGTTTCTCCTCTCGCGCATGGGGCCTGGCCATGGATCAGATTGTCGCCCTGGACGTTGTTACGGCCTCCGGACAGATTGTCCGGGCCTCGGACCACGAGAACACAGAGCTCTTCACTGTGGGTTGGCCCTCCCGGGCTCTATACGTCAAAGGGTGTCCTGAACTGATGCGTCTACCTACATAGGCAATGCGGGGGGCCGCGGACTCGTTCGGGATTGTAGTCAACTTCTATCTTCAAACACAGCCGGCTCCCGAGACTATTCTCAAATGGACTGTTGACGTCCCTGCCGCCATGAGGAGCGTCGAAAGCGCGGTAGAAGCCTTTCTGCACGTCCAGAACTTCGCCAACGACGCCTCTATCGTCGACAGACGCCTGGGCTTCGTCGTTTACCTCAGCCATGACCGTTTCTCCATGGAAGGCACATATCTAGGAGATCAAAATGCGTTTACTTCGAACATCCTGCCGGCGCTGCTACGTGGGTTTCCGGAGAAGGAACTCACCAGCGTCCAGCTTTGTAATGTTGACTGGCTGTCATCGCTGCGAATGTGTAGGTAGTTTTCTGTGTTGTCTCGCTCTCCTTCACCTTCATTATGGGACGCCTGTGCCCTATCCCCAAGTCTTCCCGCACTTGAGAAATACCTATAGATCAGGACGAAGATGACATTGGCTGATTTGCGATATTACAGTTGCCGGCGGCACGGACCTCGACGTCGGCGACGACGATGCAGAGCACGCGATGTTCTTCTCCAAGTGCGCTGTGGTATCGCGTCCCGGCCTATCGGGAGATGCGCTGAAAAGGTATTTTGAGTATATCAGAGACAAGGGCGCCATAGCGCCGGTTGGTTACTTCATCAGCATGCAGCTATATGGGGGAGCCGACAGCCAGATTACGGCCAACACCAAGGACGACGCCTTCGCGCACCGGGACGCCATGTGGACGATTCAGCATTATGCTTACGCTACGGACGTGTACGCAGCTGTATTTCCGGAGGAGGGCATGCGGTTCGTGGAGGGACTGAACAATGCTCTGGGTGCCGAGCACGGAGCTTACAATAACTATGCGGACCCCTCGCTCGCGCCCGGCGAGGCGCAGACGCTGTACTATGGGGAGAAGCTTGCGAAGCTCAAAGAGTTGAAGCGCAAGCTGGACCCCGGTGGTGTATTCTCTCATCCACAGTCGATTGAGCCTTGAGGCGTGCTTGAGGGCTTTCATCGGAATTCAATCATCTGGGGATAGGGGTAGGAGACCGGGGAATGACTAACGACAGTAACTATGTAACAATAAATGTGTTTATTGATGCTGAAATGACTTGGACTCCTGTCGCAGTAATGAAATAAGGGGCATTAGCTAATGGGGTGCTCGAGGATGTGAACGCGGGATATATTGTAATTATTGGATTGGTGGTATGAACCGACTGGTGTGATTATTGGGGATTTTCCATCCCGTGTACATAATGTAGAGACCTGAATATATTTGGCAGGTCACGGAGGATTGTGTATTCGTCTACCTAGCTGATGTGTACGAAGACGATGAGAACGAGACAGCTTGCAGAGTGTTGCTAGCATGGAACAGAGCGCGGTGTTGGAGGATTCTTCGGATTTTCTTAATTTTCCGGGCTTTGCTCTTATCAGCGCTGCCTTAGACTTAGTTACAGGGTGCTTTACGTGGTCCGTGCCACATGGAAGTTATACCGGCCCGCTTCGGTCTGTCAGACTTTGACGGCCCGACGTTGGCTGTGCTCATCAACCGAAACAAAGCGAGACTGTTGCTGATTCATGCGACTCACATCCTTTAAATCCGGTCAAGTGCGAAGTTATCAATTGCGAAACCTCATTCATTGGAAGACTACAATGATATGGCTCCAGAAAGCAGATTTTCACCGCCCATGCGCTCCCTCGAGCGCCCCTACGGCTATGTTTACCGGGCTCTAGTTGCTGCCTCGTACCCTCTACGGGGCATATCCTACTTCTTACGTCATCCGGCTTTCTACCCTCTCTTCCTCAGTCGACTACTCCCACTCTCCATCATCTCCGTCCTTGTGTATTTGATACTTTTCATATTTGCGTTTCTGCCGCAATTTGCCTTCCTGGCTATCTTCCACGGCCGCGCTGCATGGCTGAATGCCGTGGTGCTAGTATTAGGCGAAGGCCTAGTCATTATTCAAGGTCTATTCGAGGGTTTCTTTGTCGATGAATGTCGCGTGGATGTATTTGATGTAAGCTGCCCTTCAGCTGCCATTTGGTTACATTATATAAGATCTTCTGTCACGGGGACGTGAATGGACTATGTCGCGACAATCCGACTGATCATCCACAGGCAACCCTCATCAACGAAGGCCTTGAGAGGCTCGTCGCGCCGCACCGACTCCTGTTTCCAGATGCGCCGAACGCGGTCAAGAAACTTGGCAAGCCGACAAGCGCAGCGGTGTACCAGCCGTGGAGTCTGATACAGATTGTTGAGCTCACGCTCTGCCTTCCGCTGAACTTGATTCCCTACGTTGGCACGCCCGCGTTCATCATCATTACCGGTGCTAGGTTGGGTACCTTCGCGCACTATAGGTGGTTCGAGCTACACGGATTGAACAAGAAAGAGAGAAAATCGGCCATAAAAGGTAGAAAGTGGGAGTACACTTGGTTCGGAACGATGGCGATGATACTGGAGCTTGTGCCTATACTCTCGTTCTTCTTTCTCTTGACATCGACAGCGGGCTCGGCGTTGTGGGCTGCGAAACTAGACCAGCAGATGCGTGTATCAACTGAGGCGCAAGAGGATGCTCCAGAGCAGGTGTCGGACGAGCCACCATCATACGTGGATAATCCCGTGTGAGCAGGCATTGCTCGGGTCTACTAGGTATCTAGGGGTCTGGAAGCATGAGCAGGCCACCGGTGGGGAAGACAGCACCACCGGGTTTTCATGTCATGGTCTATGTGGCTTGCGGCGTTGTGTTTGTTTGCTTATTGGAAGGTAGCCAGGAGTCTACCTAAGGAATACCTATGATTGTACGTAAGTGCGGTTCTTTCTTGCGTGCTCTACCCCTTTTTTTTCGTGTCAACCATGTATGGCTCTTCAATAGCACAATTTTCAGATAACCGCCAGTGTCTTACCCCGTGGTTCGTCGTAGGTTGCTGAGAGGTAGTAGCCACCTTTAATACTCACGCGTAAGGGCCGGCATTTTGGGCTATTTCATTGCGTGGCGTTGCTCTTTCTTAGGTCCTTCGGCCACCGTCGCTCCCTACGTCAAATTGCCATTCACCGTGGGAAGCTCGTAGCAAGCTGAGTATGGGTTTGGCTCTCCCCTCTTAGTAGCTCTGCTCTCACGTCTATATAGGATAGGTTTGTGGCTGGTGTCACTTCATCGCAGTGTTTGCCCCCAAGATCTACATGTGGAGTATATTGAGACCATGACAAGCGATAAATTCTAATGATGTTTCGCGAAAGTATCTACATAACTACTTGATCTTTGCTCGCAGCCATGAGATATGAAAATGGCCGATCGCTGGTCAAGAGCTTGACACCATGGGTAGATACGGATTGCACCATCTCCAGTTAGCAGAGATCCAGCTTCTCCCCGGCTCAAAGGCGCTTACCTCCGGTCACCCCCAAGGAGGCTCTCTTGCTTTCCCTCAGCATGAACTGATACAATCGCCATTACCGTGCCCGACTGGAGTTTGTCGCGTTCGACTTTCATCCCGGGAAGCGGCGCGAGCCTTGGAGTGTTTCAGCTTGGAGCGCACCTGCTTGTCTTTTCTCTCCTCGACCCCGGGAAGGTGCTTTGACACCCCATCTCAAAAACAATTGGCCATGGTCAACGAGGATGATGAGCGCGCCTGCTCAAGATTCTGCTTGGAGGCTGCCCCCTTCCTCGGGATTGATGAGCTTGGTATGGTTGGATGGCTGCGCCTTCTTTCCCTGCAACACAGAGCATGCTCACTCATTTTCTTTCATGGGAAGGCACGGCATGTAGAGCGCGCGACGATGGCGCTCTTAGCAGGCGACGAATCCCCCCCTTCTTTCTCTCGATTCTCTCCATCCACTCTCACCCCGACTTCTCCCGCCTCGGCTCTTCTCCCTCGTTCACTTCTCACCTCTCACTCATCCTCCGCCTCCCCTCCGCCTCACTCTCACCCATAAGTAGTAGACAGTCACTCGTTATAATTTACTACACCAGCATCCTCAAAGAACTCACAGCGCCCAGTGACATAGTCAGACTTTGATCCGCCAACTACGTATTCGAGCCGTGGATTGCACGCTTTTAGGCAAGCATGCGTGCCATCAACGTTCTGGGCCTCATCGGGGCAGCTGGCCTCTGGGGTCTATCCTCAGCCCAAGAAATTGGTAATTCGTGAGTAAAGCCTCACTCAGGGACTGCCTCATTCATTTTCGGGCTGAATATCGCGTGTCTCGAGTATCTTGAGGCTGACCCGGTCCAACTTAGCAGGCCTGTCACCGTTGAAATTGTGGGTAATTCAAACGGCGGATCTGGCTCTGGAGCTGTTTCGGGTCTTGTGTCTAGCCAGCAAACCTGCCCTTTTGCACAGACAACCACCGTTTTTGTCACTTCTACGGTTCCGAGTGTCTTCACAACTGTTAGTTCCACCGTCACAATCGGTGTGTCTCCTGGTTCGGGTAACCCTGGTTACGGCGGCTCGGCTGCTGGCTCTTCTGGTCCAACCCATTACCCCTCTGGTCCTGATCCCATTTCCTGGTCTCCTGCTGGTGTCTCGGTGACTAATTCGGGTCCATGGTCTACCGATTTCCTCACTCTCACTTTGCCGCCTACAGCTGGCCAGACAACGCCCAGCATCGTCACTTACACTATCGTTTCTCCGGAGGCTTCCAATTCTCACAGCACCAATTCGGCGAGCCACCCGCAGACGCTTACCGTGACCTCTTCAGGGATCAGTACAGGGACCCCTACTACACCCCCACATACTCTAACTATCACCGTTCCCGGAAATCCGTCTTCATCGGGTGGACATTCACCTGAAGGTTCGTGGGCCCCATTCAGTGGCGGGTCTGAGAGCAGTCGGCCTCTGCCTACAATCACGGTCACGCTTCCTGTAGGGTTATCAACCGGTCTGAATGGTGGTACGAGTGGGAGCCAACCTCTTCAGACGTTCACGGTCACCATCCCAAGTGTCGAAAGCGATAGCGAGCCCCAGACTCTTACTATCACGGCGCCCAACGGATCACCGACTGTTTCGAATGCAGATGCCGGCGGGATCCAGCCCCCTCAGACGTATACTGTGACTATCCCCAGTGAGGATGGTAACCAACCGCAAACGCTTACTGTTATGGTGTCTGGTGGATCACCAACCGATGCTAATGTTGGTACCCAGACTCTTCCGACTCTCACTGTGACCGTTCCTAGTGGCGAGACTGGCGGCCAACCTCAAACGCTTACGATCACAGCGCCCAATGGATCGCCAACTCCCTCCGGTGAAAATCAGCCTCTTCAGACTTTCACGGTGACGATCCCCAGTGGCGAGATTGGTCCCGAACCGCAAACGCTCACCGTTACTGCACCCATTGGATCACCAACTATCCCAAATGGGCCACCAACTGCCCCCTATGGTGGAAACCAGCCTCTCCAGACCTTCACTGTCACCATCCCAAGTGGCGAGATTGGTCCCGAACCGCAAACGCTGACTGTCACTGCACCCATTGGATCACCAACTAGTTCCAGCGGAGGTACGAGTGAAAGTCAACCCATCCAGACCATTACCGTCACCGCCCCTAACGGGTTATCGACATTTACTTTCACGGTGCCCGAGCAGTCACTGTCCAGTTATACTAGTGGATCTTCCCTAGGAGGTGGCGGTCAACCACCTTCCACTGTCACCATTCCTACACCTACGGAATCTGCTAGTGGTAATGGCGGTAGACCCGGGGTTGGTCAACCTCTTGAAACTATTACTTTTACCATTCCTGAAGGTGGCCTGGGTAGCAACCAACCTCCTCAAACTTTGACTCTTACCATCCCGTCTGAATCTTTCAGCAGCTCAGCTGGAGCTGGGTCCGAACAAACTCCACTTCCGACCTATACGATTACACTTCCCGCATCTCCAAACGAATCGGGGGGTCAAAATGGACCAATAACAATCACCTTGACAGCTCCAGGAGGACTGCCAAATATATCCTCGGGTCCTGGTAGTCAAAGTACTTCCTCTTGCGATGAGAGTGGATCTGGAATCCCAACGGGTGGGCCATGGACCCCTTTACCCACAGCAGGTATACCCAGTGGTCAAGAAGGTCAGCCAGGTGTCCCTTCATCTGAACCATGTCCTGAATCTGGCAGCACAGAAGGTCCTATAGCAAGCACTTCACCCTGCACCGAAACTAGCTCCGGTGCATCTGGGGCATCTAATACAGGAGGCCTACCCTTTCCAGTAATCACTCTTACCCTGTCTGAAGATCCATTTGTGCCTGGCCCTGGCTCAGCTTCTAGTGTACTTCCTGGACCTTCTCCCCCTATGTCAGCCGGCTCTGGTAGTTCAGCTGAGACTAACCCGGGTGGCGGCTATGGGGTACCTGCAGTGAGTGAGACAACCATTTTGCCTCCCCAAGAGTCTGCCCCATGTACGACCTTTGCCTCATCATCTTCTGCGGCTCAAGGCGCCGGAGAACCCGGCTACCCGTCTCCAGCTCCTCCTAGTCTTTCACGGGGTCCCTTCTCATCTTTACCGAGCAGCGGTTGGAACTTTTCCACATCCGCCTCTCAGGAAGGGCCAGTCAGCCAATCCACAACTCCACCAGCCGCCGGACCTAACCCTAGTGAGACGACTTGTACAGATTCGGCCGTTCAATCAGGTGCATCAATCCCTACCCCCTTACCCCCTAGTTTTCCACCCCCCGTTTCACCTGCTTTTACACCCCCTGGCGAGGGACCAATCGTCACATCGCCTTCAGAGTCTGTCATTGCCAGCGCTGGCTCGGAGGCTCCAGATGGCTGCCTGTCCATGACAACGATGGTGCTCTCGACAATGACCTTCTCTTGGTGTGGTCAAATGGCGTTTCCGACTCCTAGAGCTAGCGCAACCGGACCAACAAGCCTTCAAAGTGGCGGAAGTCTCGCCACCAACGCTCTATCGCCAATGCCTAATTCAGGTGAATACGAATTTCCCTCTAGCTCAAAGGATAAGAGATCACCCCTGGGGGATGTCCTACATAGAACTACTCATATCCCGTCAACATTGGCTACGGTAGTCATCCCCTCTCGTTTAAGGGAGGACATTCTCGCACCTAGCGAAACGCCGTTCTGTGGTGGCAGTGAAGATATGGGCAATTTCACTTTAGACGTAAGTTATATTGTCTGCTATAACCCAATTCTTTCTCCTGACTCTAGTCTAGTTCGATGACTTTCCACCTTCAATTGGCGGAAATAAGCCAAAGCCTATATCGAGATACACACCCTATCATCGCTTCTACTATACCGGCGGTTTTGCTGTTATCCCACCACATTCAGTTCCATTCAGGCCCTCTTCCGGTGACTTCATGGTTCAATTTACCCCATCTTCTATTTCCAACACCGGCGAGGATGGTATGCCTCCAGATACGGCTAACATTGGGGTTGGACCTCAAAAGGTTGCCACTTGCTTTTCGTTCAACTTCAACGGGGTCAATGTTGGCTGTGACTCCAAGAAAGCCCCCTGTTCATTTACTTTTACCGGGTTCAGATATGATGCCTCTGCGGCAGAATCTGTTGAGGTAATCTCGCAAAATGTTATGATTCCTGTTTGCCCAGATACGGAAAACTGCCCGTTGACTCCAGTTACTGTGTCCAATTTCGATGATTTGACATCTATTACCATCAAGGCGGAGGTCGACGGCGAGCCAATCATTTGGTGGCTAGACGACTTTACCCTTGGATGGTTCGATAATGCTTGTGATTTGGGAATCTGTCGATCTCAGCGCCCTAATGGTATTCAGAAGCAGGATTGGACTGCAAATGGTCGGCAAGTGGCATCGAAACTCATGAGTTTGATTGGGGTTCGTGGCTAGTAATATGACACGCGGGGTTTATTTGCTCGGGGATTATCGGAACGTTCTCACTTGCTTCACACAGACATTTGCTTGATATTTAACGTGGTTGCTGTGTTGACAAGGCTATATGTATATGGCCTTTGCCTTCAGCATAATACCTCTGACGGATGAACGTACAGAGAGATAAAATCACACGTCTGCCAATTTTGGGCGATGCAGAATGTAGCTACTTCTCACTAATATAAAGTCACGAACACAATATTCTGCCACGATCGATTCTTAGTGTCCCTTCGTTCGTGCAATCACGATCCATCGCCACGCCACGACTTTTGTGCTTGCTATTGCATGCCCGTCGCGATGATACCACACCTCCCCCTTCGAGGATTTCAACATTACAAATCTTGCTTCAGGGATCGTCAAAGACAGCCAATATTGCTAAGTCCGACTACTCCAATTCGCATCCTCCACGGCACGAAGAAGAAACGGTAATCCGCTGCATGCGGCCATGGCTGGGCGTTCGCATCATGTGCGGGGAACCAAGTGAAGCGAGCCCACCGCCGCGGTGAACCATGGCTCAGCGCAGTACCTAGTAGGTAGTCCCCTCGTCCATATATAGGAATCGTTTTTCCTCATCTCCGGGAGGAGGAGGGCTATGATCGATTTCGATTTTTCCCAAGATATATCACACGAAGCCACGACATAACGATCATGTCTACCATTCCCACGACGCAGACAGCTGCAACGGTTCCCAAACTTGGGGGCGGTGTGAAGTTCGTTCACGACTATCCCGTGCCCCAGGCCGGGCATAACGAGGTCCTAGCTAAAGTTCTCTACACCGGTGTTTGTCAGAGCGGTAAGACTCATAGCATTTCACGATCTGTGGCTCGAAGGCGAACCTGAGGAATAACGATGCTCGGTAATTACTACTAGATCTCCATACGCAGGCAGGCATTGCTGCGGGACCGAGCGGCGAGCCGATCTTGAAAGTCAAGCTCCCGCACGTCGGTGGTCATGAGGGCATCGGGCGGATCGTGGCTCTGGGGCCCGGCTGTGATGAGAGCATCAAGATTGGCGCCCTCGTGGGCATTAGGTTCGTTAGCAGGGTTTGCAGACGCTGCCCGTTCTGCTTGGAGGGGAACGAGCAGCACTGTACCGATAGCAGGAATCACCTCCATCACGAGGACGGCAGTTTCCAGGAGTACATTGCTCTTGATGCTGGGTATCTGACCGTGCTGCCGGACGACGTCGATCCCGCGACCACCGGGCCTGTTCTCTGTGCGGGGTTGACGACATACAAGGTTGGCGGGTCTTGCTATTTTGTTTGGTTTGCTAACTTTGCTTTATTGGATCGTCTCCATGCTTACTTTCTGGATACGGTGTAGGCTGTGAAGAATGCGCGCATTAAAGTTGGAGACTGGGTTGTTGTCATTGGTGCGGGCGGTGGTCTGGGCCATTTGGCTGGTACGTTGGCTTTTTCCTTCTGACCTCGGTACGCATGGGTTTGGATATCCGGTCACGCAGCTGACGCTTGGGAATGCTTGCTTAGTCCAATATGCTCGCGCTCGGGGTGGTGTGGTTATTGCTGGTAAGTTTTTTTTTTCTTGGGGGTTTGGTTCTGGGGTATACCCCGGAGCCCGTGATACCTATTACCTAGGTACCTAGGTATATATATAATTACTTTTACGGAGAACGGAGGATTACTGACTATACTATGTGGGAAGTTGACGGGGGCGCTGCTAAGGGGGATTTCGTCAAGTCCGTCGGCGCGAGCGAGTACGTTGACCTGAACGAGACGCCGGACCTCACGCGGAAGGTCCTCGAGCTCACGCACGGCGGCGCCCACGCCGTCATCGTCACGGCGGGGAGCGTCAAGGCGTACGCCCGCGCGGCGGACATGCTGAGGGTCGGCGGGACGCTTAGCTGCGCGGGGATCCCGCCGGCCAAGGGGTTCCTCGAGACGCCGATCAGCGGGATCGTCATCAGGAGCCTGCGCATCGCCGGGAACCTGGTGGGGTCGCAGCAGGAGTGCCTGGAGGCGGTGGAGCTGGTGCGGAAGGGCGTTGTGAGGCCGGTTGTGTCGGTGCGTCCCTTTGCGGACTTGCCTGCTGTTTATGCGGAGATGGAGAGGGGCGATGTGGTTGGGCGGATTGTGCTTAAGATTGCTCGGGATGAGTGAAGGTGGATGAGTCTGGCTTTTGAGGGTTTGAGTTGTTTGCGGGTTTTGTCTTTTCGTTCTGCTTGGGATGTTTTAATCGCGCTTAATATTGGGAATTATTATATCAGGTTTACGTAAGTATATTCTGTATGGCTTGATTGGCAGACACGCCTTTTCAATTTAACTATGGGTCTCTCCGTGTTTCTTGACGCGTCCAAGCAAGAGTCCAGTCTCGTTTGGTAAAACCTGAACTTCATAGTCCAGCTCCACCTGCCCATCACTCAACGGCATTTAGCAATCCCATCTTTTCAATCACCGCAGCAGAGAGCATCTTAAAAGAGAGCGTGGGAGCTAGCAGCTTTTGGAATGGATAGTCGATCCCAAACTCCTTGAACAGCCATGTGCGCAGCTCGGCGCCAATCATGCTGTCGAGACCATAGCTTGCGATTGAAGCAGGTCCGTCAAGCTCAAAGTTGTCGAATCCGATCATTAAGATGTTCGACATTCTTCGGGCGACGTGCTCTGAAATCACTCTTATTACTGCCTCGCGACCCTCCGCGACTGCGGTTTTCAGCATCTGTGTGAAATCTTTGTTCTCGTCTTGTCTGCTTGTGTTATTATCACTGTTACTGCCGCTTATAACCCTCTCCATTTCGGCGCGTGTATGGCAAAATCGCGCGTCCTGATGCCAATATGCGTCAAGATTCGTGTCGACACATGAGGCGGCTAGCTCACGGGGCTCCATTCCCATGATTATCTGAGACTCGTCTATCGTCTGACCTGCGGTATCCTTTGAATTAGGCCGGGAATTAAGCATGGCCGCCTCGAACCCGCGCAACATTTCGTGTTCGTCGATGCCGTATAGGCCCTTGCGGACTAGTGAGGCCTCGATCGAGTCGTTGTCTGCTACTACGCCTACGTCTAGCACCATCGGGAGCACGAGTGATGTTGCGGCGAGTCCCGCAGCGTGCCGCTGTCGTGCGAGCGCGTCTAATGCGCTGTTCGCTGCGCTGTAGTTGGCTTGTCCTGTGTTGCCTAACAGCGCTGAGATGGAGCTTGTCATGACAAAGAAGTCTGGGTCGACTTTTGCACTTTGGAGCGCCTTGTGTAGACTCCATGCGCCCTCTGCTTTGGGTTTGACGCAATCTATGAATGATTTATGGGTCATTTGCTCGAACATGCCGTCCTGTGCCCACTGTGTCAGCTCGGATCTGATAATATTGGTGGATTATGTCATGTGGCGTGGGAAGAACAGCGGATTGTACAGTGACGGGGGCCTGGAATTACGACTTACCTTGAGGACCATGGCTGCGTGGACTACTCCGCGTATCGGCCTTTCTGACTGCAATGAGGCCACTATCCTCGTGATGGCTTCTTCGTCTGAAGCATCGGCTCGCAGTACTTGAGTTGATGCTCCTGATCGCTGTATGTCTTTGACCAGGCGAACTGCTTCGGGCTTATCGATGCCTGACCGTGAGATAAATGCGAAGTGTCTGGCGCCGCATCCCGTCATCCACTTTGTCAAACTACGGCCTAGGCCGCCTAGGCAGCCGACGAGGAGATATGTGGCATCTGGGGCTAGTTGTAAATGTCTGGTCTTATCGATGACCTGGTTATTTTGGATTTCGTTAGCAACACAGGTCTAGAAGAGACGTGGAAAGTGGAATGGTTGGTTGGGTTCCAGAGGAAGAAGATGATATTTACCAATACCCGACTAATCCCTGGTCGGTATCGTACTACGACATTTGAATCACCCGCATTTCTGTTTCGACTGCTTGCTGTTTGCCTAGCATCCTCGATGTCGACATTTTGAACATCATTTCCTGCTATTTCTGTCGTGAGCAAAGAAGGGTGCGCCTCGGTGAGTCGCAATGACAAACTCAGCAAGCTCGATGTGGCTTCCGCGGATTTCCGGAGTAGTCTCATTGAAGATGGGATGAAGCTTGCGCCACGGGAGAATGGAAGGGGATCTAGGTGTGTTTCGAGGGGCTTTTCGCTTAGTAGGAGGAAGCGAGATGATGGTGGAATATTTCTCCACACTTCTTTTGCTAAGTGTGTGTCAAAATCATGCGCGAGGATGGCCATCGTACCAGACGGGGAAACCTTCCTTTGTTTGCTAATGAAGTCGTCGACTTTGTTCATGTCGCTGGAAGGGAGCACCTGGCTGGCATCCAGGCCGATTTTCCTGGCGTATTGGTTTCGGTCCTCGTCTGGTGAGATGATAATGCTTAGCCGCCAGTCCATGGCTGTTGCAAGCTTTACTAACATCTTCATGTCTTGCTCTGGACCCGGTAGCGATGTGATGGTATCTCCCTTCTCGAGCTTGGCGTTGATGAGGCAGAGATGTGCCAGAGGACATAACGATGAGATTGCACGGACTAGGTTTTCTGGGGTGGCATCCTGGTGCTCATCGCTAATAATTGCGTATGCTGATGTATTGACTACCGTCTGGAACGCGTCGTGGATAAAAGTTATTGCACGCTTTTCTGTGAGTTGCTGGTCTGCTGAGGCACCGGTTCGGACCACAGTTCCTACGACGAGAGTACGAGAACCTGCCGAATATGACGGCCAGTCCGACGCTAAAACCTCAATCTCGATCTGCTCATCGGTTAAATGAGACGATTCTCTATGCCTTTGGCGCTCGAAGACAAATTGTCCGTCTACAGTCTTGTTGACCAGTTTCAGTGGACCTGAGAGTGGCACTGGCTGGGGCTGGGGCTGTATGAAATCCCGGTTCAAATGGTCGTGGTCGTGAACTCTTGAGATGAAGAGGATGCCTCGACGCAACCAGAACTCAACATCATAGCCTGAGTCTTTTGTGGCTATAGAACTAAGCGTGTGGATAATGGCTCTGCTAACATCACATGGGTCTTCTTCCTTATTCACGTCGAGTAGCGTGATACGTACGGCTGCTTGCTCGGAGCGTAAGACGCGCAGCAGCCCTTCAGCCATACCTGCTACCCCGGCGTGTCCCGTCGGACTACCCTGTCTTATGCCTCTCGTTAGCCAGAGAATGGGCACGCCGGACGTGAGCACTGCTTTGACGGCGGTAAAATATGTTTCTTTTTCAAGCATTGAGACGGATATCGCGCCGGTCGTGTCGTCGACTATCACTGGATGTTCCTCTTGATGGGTGAAGTCCACGATGGTCTTCTCATCCACTATATTTTGCGATTTTAGTGTTACCAAGAGATCCACTGTGTTCTGCGAGCCACCACCTTTCGACGCTGATAAAATAGTAATCTTGCGCTTTGGGGTTGGATCTGTCCTGTTGCTGTGAGCGGTCATCGCGCTTTTTCTGAGGATAGCATATCTGTCTAGATGGAGAGACGGTTTCGACGTTGAAAACGGGGATGAGGTTAGTATAGCCGATGGACAAATCAACCAGCCATTCTCGGTTACGAGCCCCAAGAGAGACTCAAGGTGCTGTGCTTCGTGGGATTTTTCATCCGAGTTTACGATGACCAAATCGTGAGGTCTGATGCTAGCAGCCTTCCAATTCTCGGGCTCGGTGTCTAGGTTTATTATTTGAGCGCGTGGTTTTGTGGAATCCGGGGGGCTGGCGCTGTCTTCGTTCTCACTGGTCGACACACCGATGGAGATGCTGATGTCGGGTGTTACTTTCATTACAGAATCTACGAGCTGCTGTGCGCCGCCATGCGAAACGTGGTCTATAGTGAGAGCATTGGATATACTCTGACGATGGGCGATGAGACCAACACACAGCGCGAGTTTTTCCGTCACGTTTGAGGCATTTGGCCATAGTCGGTCCACGTCGTCCTTGTGGAGGGTCGTGATGTCTGGCTTCCAGGACATGATGGAAAAGGGTTTCGGGCCTTGGTCTTCGCCTTCTACGTGTTCGGGTCTGGCTGGTAGTGCGGCCTCGTACGCCGTCATTGTCAGGTTTCTTATGTCTAGAAGCAACCTGCCGTCGCTGTTGCTGAGTCGGACGTTGGTGTTGAAGCGACGCCCCTCGAAGCCATCTGTCCATGCGACGGCGTGGCCTACGGTTACTTCTCCGCCGACGTGCGCCGGGTATAAAGTGACCTCTTCGATCTGCGTTGGGACGATGCCCCATGGCATTTCCTTGTGCTTGCCTGCGTTCACGCATATGATGATGAGATGCAGGCAGGCGTCTATGGTGCTGGGGTGCAGGAGATACCGCGATTCGCCCTTCATCTCCCCGGAGCATTGCTCTCGTATGCTCACGTCTCCTGCGGCTTGGTGGAGGGTTCGTGCTGTGCGGGCGTGGTGTAGCTGCTGGAATGTCTTGCCGTAGTGGAAGCCTACGCGGTGGAAGGCGTTGTACCATCGTCGGCCGGATACCCGCTGCGTCAACGCTGACTCGTCGACGGGGACTTTGTCGCTTGATGGCGTGACATTGGGCGAGCTGATGGCTGAGATGTGCCCTTTGCAGTGGACGGTCCATTCCCCGGCCTCGCTTACCGACTCGACTGAGAAGGCGTGCCAGGTTGATGTTGCGTCGGTGGGGGTCTGTAGGTTTAAGATCACTTCTATCCCGTCCTCGTTGTCGTCGGGGATTACCAGGGCGGTCTTTATGTCGATGTCTCGCAGCTTTACGCCGTGGAAAGACGTCCCGGATGTTTCGCTCACTTGTTGGAGGGCCTCTATCGCTAGGGATATGTGGCCTGCTGCTGGGAAGATTACTGTCTCGCCGAGCTGTTTGGATTTTGTGGTTAGCTATGATGCCTGCTTTGGCTATAAGAGATGTTTATGTATCGCATTCCATATGGAATTTAAGCGGGTAAGGCGAGTAAGTCTAGCAGTGGCCCGTTGAAATAGGGGGCAGACTTACCTTGTGATCTTCTAGCCATGGCACATCTCGCTGTCGTAGCACATTGCGCCAAGTCGCCGAATTCTGGGACAGCCCCGACACACGGCTGCCGAGGAGATCGTGACGGGGGTAGGCACGGGCGCGCTGCTCGGCGCTGGCTCGGGATTCCGCCCAGTACCGCTTCTGGTAGTTCCATTGATATGGCGGGAGGTCTACCAGCAGGTGTCTCGGCCCCCTTTTGCGGTTCGTGATGTCTGGGCTCTCGTCTCCTGAGGAGTTGACGTCTTCTAGAGAGACTGCGTGTCCGGCTGCGAACAGTGCGCCGGCGACTGCGAGGAGTCGCTCTGCGTCGTCCTCGCGGCGCTTTAGCGATGGTATGTAGGTTATGCGGGAGCCGAGGGTTTTGTCCGCTTGGCAGATTTGCTTGAATGGCCCGGACAAGGCGGAGTGAGGCCCGATTTCGATTAGGTGGGTGATGGGTTCGAAGTCGAAGTCTTTGCTTAGCTGTTGTACGGCGGTGTTGAAGAGGACTCTGTTGCGGAGGTTGGCGCTCCAGTAGGTTGTTGGGAGGGATTGCTGGTCTGGGTCTATTGCTGTCCCGGTCACGGAGGAGATCATTTGGGATCGTGGACGACGCCATGATAGATCCTTCTTTGGAATCTCCTTTATTGCTGCGGCTAGCATGTCCTCGTAGGCTGTGCTGACGGCCGCCATGTGGGGAGAGTGGTACGCTCGGCCCGTGGGGAGCTCCCGGGCGAAAATCCCCTGTGCTGTGAGGACGGCTTTGAGTTTGGAGATGGACTCTTCTCGCCCGCTTAGCGTCACGCTGCTTGGGGAGTTCTCGCACGCGATACAGACGTCTTCTGGTGCGGTGGAGGATAGGTACTGCTTCACTTCGTGTGCTCCTAGACTTACGGCTAGCATTGATCCTGAGGTAGAGTGTGCCGTCACGGCACGGCCGCGGCAAAACGCGGCGAGGATGGCCTCGGGGGCACTTATTAGTCCGGCGGCGTAGGCTGCTCCGATCTCGCCGGATGAGTGGCCGATGCTCACCTCGGGTGTGATATTCCACTGCGCGAGGAGGTCGACTAGGGCGATTTGGAGGGCTGTACATAGGGGCTGGCTGATATCTGCGGCATTGATCTGATCTGGGTTATTCTCGGTGTCGTGTGTGAGGAGGTCTACGAGGCTGAAAGCTGGCTTTGGCTTCAGCTTGCTGAGAATCCGGTCTAGGTTCTTTATCGTGGCTGCAAAGACGGGGAATGCTTGGAGAGCTGCCCTGCCCATGCCGGCCCATTGTGCCTGTTTGGTCGAATCGTCAGCGTGGACTGTTATTATTGATATGATCTGATACTTAGGGAATTGTATGGGTGCTCACCCCCTGTCCCGTGAAGAGGAATCCGATGGAAACGGGCTTCTTTGAGGCTGATGATGCTTGTGAAGCCGCTAGGGAGAAGGCTTTCGACTCTTGGCCTGCTCTTGCGACGACGTAGGTTCGATGGGCGAATTTCGTGCGGCGCATGTTTAGCGTGTATGCCAGGTCGGCGAGGTGGTACTCGTGGGCGACGGCGCCGGTGGCGGCGACGTTGCGCAGAAGTGTTGGCTTGTCGTGGGCGGAGAAGCATAGCAGGAAGGGGGCTTTGGGAGAGCTGGGTTGGTGAGAGTCAGTCTCTGCTTTCTTCTTGGCGTGCTGGTACTCTGGGTAGAGGGCGTCGATCGATTCTACGATTACGTGGCCGTTGGTCCCGCCGTATCCGAAGGACGAGACGCTTGCTCTTCGGACTTGGCTGTCTTGTGGCCATGGCGCTGTGTTGGCGTGGACTTTTACGTTCCATTCCTTTTCTTTTACTGGGTTTAGGGTGGTTTTGTTAGTGTGGTGTTCCGTCGATGATGCGGACGAGGTGTTGGATGAGGTGGTTAGGGGAAACTCACTTTCAGGGTTCAAAGTCTGGAAATACGCGACTCCGGGGATCATGGATGATTCGGTCATCAAGACCGCTTTCATGACGGCGAAAATCCCACTTGCTGCTTCGGAATGTCCGATGTTTGGCTTTACTGTTCGTTGGTTAATGCTGCCCGCTTCGTGATTGGGGATGGGGTCTTCGTTACCTGCTCCGATCAAAAGGGGCTTGTCTGTAGGCCTCGTGTCGTTCATGGCCCGCGAGATCGCCCGGACTTCGATCGGGTCGCCCACAGGCGTGCCTGTTCCGTGGAGCTCGGCGTACGCCGTTTGGTTGGGGTCTAGATTGGCTTTTTCGTATGCCATTCTCACTACTCGTTCTTGACCCTTGACGCTGGGGTGTGTTATTCCCATTCCTTCTACCTTCCCGTTGCTACCGGGTCGTGCTTTAGCGAGGTGGTGTTTTGTACGGTTCTTTGGAGTGGTCTATCTACTTACGTGTTCACGGCTGTGGAGCGGATTACTCCGCGGATTGGGTCGCCGTCTCGGATCGCGTCTGACAGACGCTTTATGAACAGGGCGCCGGCGCCTTCGGCTCGGCCGTAGCCGTCGGCTGCCGCGTCGAATGTGTGACATGTCGATGTCGGAGATAGTATGCTTATCTTTGCGGTGTTCATGTGTTGGTCTACTGTGATGATCAAATTGACGCCGCCCACTATGGCGGCATCGCAGTCACGGCTTCGGAGGGCGTGGCAGGCATTGTGGAGGGCATAAATCGAAGAGGAGCATGCCGTGTTGATTGTGAAGCTATGTGATATGACCCCAGTCAGCTTGTTGTGCCATTTTCCAACCCCGGGCTATATACTTCATACGGGGGTGAACGAGGCAAGTAGGAGTTAGGAGGGTCTACCTTGGACCGTTCAAGTTGAACATGTTGCCTATACGATTACTGATGATGCCCGTGTCTACTCCTGTCGCGGTATAGTTGTGCCGGAAATCCGGCTCGCGAGTTGACATTTGTTCTGTTTCAACGATCTCTTAGTTGAATTGATCTTATCCATATCGACAATCATCAAAGAGCGGATGGGACTCACGGTAATCCGATGTGAAAGACCCCACGAACACGGCTGTATTTGATCCGGCGATAGATTCCAGCGTGATACCCGCAGAGACCAGGCATTCGTATGATACCTCGAGCATCCTTCGCTGCTGCGGGTCTAGCCATTTCGCTTCAATCGGCGCCATGTTGAAGAACGTCGGATCGAAATCTTCAGGATTCCCGTCGAGGAAGTACCCTCCGGCGACATTGAAGGAGCCCGGACGGGCGAGGTCCTCGTGGTAGTGGGCGTCGATGTTGAAACGCGTCTTTGGTACTCTTGGCGTCTGCCCGGAGCGCTTCTCGACTAGCATTTTCCAGAATGACGAGTCGGAATCAACACCGCCGGGGAGCCGGCAGGCTAATGCGGTTTGCCTTGCTGTCAGTATAGATCGAGTATCCGGTTGGGGGAACGCTTCTGGGTCGGAACGTACCCATTCCGCAGATGGCTATGGGCTCGAGGGTTCCGTTCTCGAGCCTGCCGGCTTCGTCTTGTTTGGCGCTTGGTGACATCTTTGGATTTTTGTCTATCGTCCGTGCTAACTTGGACGCTCGCGTGACTTTGTCTAGGACTGTAGAGTTTAGATTTGATGTTCTAAATAGGTAGTTAAGCCAGCTTTACATATTTGTGATCTCTTTTGTTGCTTGCAGGTAATTCTCTCGTCCATTTCTATCAAATGTTTCTCCCACGAGATCCAATCGTGTATAAATCCATCATCCAGGTGAGGCTACACCCTCGGTTTTGCTCCCAGCTCGATGGCCCGGTAGCAGTATCACCCCGATCCACCTCATGACTCTTGAGATGTCGGCCATCTAGTGTAGCCTATTGTCATCGCTACACTAGTATGAGACTGCCGGTGGTTATGTTGTCCATCAACGGTATAGCGCGACACACTCTCTTGAAGCTCGCAAAGACACGCCCCAGCTACCCAGCAGAGCACCGTGTACTACCAGGTAACGTAGATGATACGGGGATACATCATACGGGTCGGGTTTCACGCTGTCTCTGTGCAGACGGAGATCACCGGTGAACCGGGCACTGAAGACCTCTGCCTCCAAAAATTCAATCCTTCTGCTCTGATGTCGCCGGGTCTTGTGCTCGCGGGGGGTTGATCCTTTCAACCGGAAATATCTATGGGGATTCGAGACGGTTGCATAGGAAGATCTGGGTGATGACGAAACACAGCCTCGTACGTAGGGTGCTGTTCACGCGCTGTTAATAAGAACTGCTCAGCATTCGGGGTGACACCATCTTGTTTGGAGCATCTCTACTCACCGGCTTTGGGACGAAGTAGTGTGTTCTCTACACCCGGTATACAAAATCACGCGTCATACCTGCTTCATGAGACAGGTTTCGTGATGTCTATCGTAGACTTGCTCTCGATATGGGTATGTCATTCGGTCACGTACATATTAAGCTCTAGCGACGGATCGACATAGGCCTGACGACGGATCTTTGTGTAGTCGAAGCGTAATAGTTACTGATCCGGAACCCGTCTAGATCCATTATCTCAGACACATAGGATGGTGATCTTGGATGTGGGATCGGATCTGCCTAATAAACTTTAGTTTTTTGGCTCCTTGTATCCAACGGCTGTGCTTGATGGGTGTCCCTACAGCTTGTTGACTGGGGAACCCCTAGCCCTGGTCTCTTTTGTCCGGCTTGTTACTCTGTGATCTGGACAAGGGGATACTATGGGGGGCAAGGACGTCCGTTTATCACTACGTAGAGTCAGCGTAGTTAAACCGTACGTTCGTGTCGTCGGGTTAAGGCGTGTGTAGAACTCTGGTTTTGGTATGTAATACCGTGTGGGTGCATTGTTCAAGGGATGGGCTTGACGGGCTTGACGAGGCACTTACCTTCTTGCTACACTTGGTGGGCAACCGAACCACGGCTGGGGCGCGGTGGCTGTTCGCCCGCCCATAGTCTATTCCACGGTTTTTGATAGAGAAGAGACTGTAATTTGCGAGTTAGTCTACGATGAGGAGACGCCTACCGAATTGTAGAGTAGGAGTTCGATTGTTGATATAATGTTTACATACACGATGATACATTCTATATCCGTATGAGTGGCACTTGGCTAAATCGCTGCTGGGAAAGACCAGCGAATTATTATGCATTTGTTACCTAATTACGACGGGTGTCAATAAGTACGTGCCCTTTCACAGGGGATTTGTTGTATTTACCTCATGCTCTGGAGCGGGGAGGGTTACGATTGCCCTTGGGTCGCGGTTGGTACGGTTCAATGTGGGTGGCATATTGCGGCAACGGAGAAATGAACGTAGAAACATGAATATCGTATCCGGTGTTCCATGGGATGTTCTAATATTTAGGGATCTATTTTCCCCATCAGCACTGAAGCACACCCAGCCGCTAGGGGCTAGGTATGGTATCTTGTTTTTGGAGGGGTGGGGGATGGGGAGAGCCTGACGGGAGCAGAAAGTGAATGGACTACACTAATTACTTCTGTATTTACTGCTGGAATGTCACGAAAAGAGCCTCTTTGGATGGCTTCTGATTTATCTACTATTGGAGTGGGACCTTGGGAAGTGTAGGTACCTAGGTAGGCCGGCCTGCTTACACGGAGAGAGAGCCAGAGCCGCGGACAACACCTGAGAATATGTTGACCAGCTCCTCCCGTAAAGTTACACGGTCGGGACGTTGGGCAGGCTGATCATCAGGTAATGACAGAATCAATTTCAAAATACATCGTTCTATTGGGAAGTTACAGCTGATTGGGCGAGAGCGTGGATAAAAACAAAATAACGATTGGCTCGAAGGGGGGTGTGGGAGTCCACCGAACGGGCGATTGTATTAATAGAGATACGTTGCAGAATCTAGAGCAAACGTGATCCATACGTACACTACGGTGGCAGCCAGGCCGCTGAGATGAAGCCATTGGGGTTGACTTCGATGTCATTGACTTGTTGGTCACTCCAGAGTCTAGATAGAATAGAAGATGGAATCGTTTCACCGTTCTATGCCCGAGTCACTGGTACGGCGTGTTAATACATGCCTGAGACCCGGTGATTACGACAAGTAACCTGAGATCCTCTGAGTCCTAGCAGGTGTCCGTCTAGTAACAAGTAGTAGATCTCTACCTAGATACATCCGGGTACGGTTACCAGGGCGTGTCACACGCCCTTTACTGATTGTCCCAGTGGCCTCTCTATTTCGGTATCTAGGGAAACCGTAATGTGATCCTGAACTTGGATAGCTTCGTGTCTTACGGGTAATGGGAGACACGTAAGGCCCCGGCAACTCGTCATTTCCCTCTCCGGGGAGGATGTTCCCAGAACGGGTTGATTCGAGTGGGAAGGAAGGCCAAATCTTGGACGCCTCCGTCTTGGAGTTTGCGAGCACCTGCCTGTTTGTCTCGGTACCTACCTATTCATGAACTAAATAAACAAACAACTGGCCCAGCATACGTACCTCCTGCCCAGCTACCGTTGAGTCATTCAACGGTAAGTATTAGTGACAAGTGTTGCGGTAGAAACAGCCACGAGCCATGCCTACAATAGCGGCAAACCACCGCAACAAACTGTCAATGTTCAAAGTACCCGATGTAGTGTCTACCACGCCGGGAGAAAAAGCAGGAGCGGTAGGGAGTTGGGAACTGCGGGAGCGGCAGGACCCCAGTTGTTTATTTAAACCCCGATGTCTCCCTTCTGCTCTCCTCCCCTCTCCTTCTTTTCTCTCCCCGGAACACCCACCCCCATCAACTCCTTCTTTTCATCAACTCTTCTCCAGTTCGATTCCATCGACTCAGATTCTACATCATGATCCCACAATACCCCCATTATACTTATCATAATCCTTCATCATCAACGGTCGTAGTCGTCGTCGTCCCCGTTGCCGTCGTCGTCTTCTTGCCGCGCGGTATCAAAAGGTATCATCGTCATCTCGTTCAAGAATCTCCATTGTATCAACTGACGCTGACTTCCATTCCCGTGATTTAGCATCGGTGTTGACTCGATGACCTTACGGTCGTCTTCACCGTCATCGGCGTCTCCTTGACGCGCCGTATCAAAAGGTATTGTCGTCATCTCGTTCAAGAATCTCCATTGCATCGGCCAACGCTGACTTCCATTCCTCTAATTAAGCGTCGGTTTGGAGTTGATGACTTCACAGCCATCTCTTCATACCCCTGCTCCGCAGTTGCTCCATCGACCGTAGTGTCTGCTGCAATGCCGATGTCCCGCCACTACCTGGCCGTCGGCTCTCTCCGTCGGCCAGTCTTGGCGAGAACTGTAGCAGCGGCAGACACTACTGTCGATGGCGGACACAGACGCCATAGCATCTTGGGTGTCTGAACCACTATACCACCTGGCAGAGCATCATTATGTGACCATATTTACTCTCTCTCCACGCTCTTCATCCATCGCTCCTACATAGAGCGTCCCTGTGCGCAACCTGGGTATTCAACAACCTGCCTCACGTGGCTGCTGCACGTGAACTTATGGCAGAATGCCCTACTGACGGGATCCATACCAGTCCCATTCACTTACCACTTCTGCCCGCCTGATCTGCACGTCATCCACGGCTTTCGCAGGGTTCGGGTGTGCGGGAATGGTAAGTCGCCGGGATTGGTATGGATTACGCCACGCCACCACCAGATTCGTGGACTGAAGATGCTAGGCGACAATGTCCTCTATGCTGTGGTATCTGCAAAAGAGATGAAACTGGTGTATGAGGCAATGTCTACGCGACTGTCAGGTGCCGATCACTGGTATAGCTGTGCTAATGTGTTCCGTGCCCTTCCAGATTCCGACGCACTCATTAATTTTGCCCACCTAACCTATCGAGAAACCGCAGCCAAGGATGGTAAAAGAACCCATCCTTATGGCTGGGGTGGGCGGAATTAGTGAGTGGTCGGGATTGGTATGGATTGCGTTACCAGCTGCCTGGTATCTGAAGTTGACACCGTAGAGACAATGCTGAGAGACGGCGTCTTTTATACTACGGTTTCAGCTCAAGAATTGAGACTCGTACATCCTGTGGTCAAAGAGTCTTTCGACACCAACCCTTGGCACGCAATAACTCCTTTACACGAGTCAACGGCGTAATAAAAACAATCATCAATGGCTACTATTACAACAACAAACAACAATGCGGAACAGGTCGTCTCGTCCTTTCCCTAACCTTCAACGCCATGTTTCTGTCGGCTCTCCTCACTTCAGCCTGGATTCCAATCACGCTTGCTGGATAAGAAGTCATCGACCCCAGTGTCAACTCCCGCCGACCTATGCTCGTCAATAGCGCTTCGCCAATAGCTGTGGTCTTACCCTTGCAATTCGGATCCAGGAACAGTGTTTTGACCACTTCAAGTAAAACCGCCAGTCCGGCCTTCCGCAGGCGTCGGAGACTGACGACTTTATTTGAAGTGGTCAAAACACTGTATAATATCAATTTATCAACATGGCACAGCTAGCTAGCATTGATCCAAACTCCAAACATGTCCCGGAACTCCTGCTTCCCCCCCCAAAATATCTACTGCTGGGCGCCGTGTCAGGGTCGCCTCTCATCCACCTTCACGTCCACCGGCGGGCCTGACAACACGCCGAACGAGGCAGATTCCACCCAACATACAAGAGCTTCGCTCTCTTCGGGGCCAACAAGGTCAAGTAGAGCAAGGCCGATGTCGGCAAAAGAAAGAGTGACTCTAGAGTCCCGGGTTTTCTACAATTTTCAACTCCGTATGCTTCGCTTGCCGATACAATTGCAGTCGGCGCAACTCTAGACAGCGACACGACACGGCTACGTAAGCGGTTGTTTTCACCGTACGAAGCACACGACGAGGCTCAATACGGATCCCGTAGTAGTTTTCGCCTTCAGGAGCTCGGCTCTGACGCAGAGCAATCCAGCGGGGCTTCGACATCTCGGTGGCCTCATGGGCTGGCTGGCAACGCCGCCAAATCTACAAGCCCGGATCACTTGAAGACACTGGGGAGACGAGGACCCATGAGCAATGTTGGGAACACGGAGTCGGACCGAGGCTTGGCCGGGTTGGAAATCAGGGTGAAATTATTCCCCACTTGGCCCCTTCCGGCGAATGCTGTGTCAGCCGGCCCCCAAAAACCGGTTCTCGGCTTTGGGGTTCGGGGTCCGGTATACGCTGGTTGGGAAGGCACTCGTGGGGTATAATTTTACCCGGTGCAGAGCCCAGGCTGGAACGATGCCGAGCCTGAAGATTCTCGGCTGGTCGATCATGGGTGGTCTGGAATCGGGTTCAGTGCTCAGCAGCATTCTTGCTTTCCACCAGCCAGAAACAACATGTTTCCTGGGGGTTCTCTGCCAATTGGGGGTGTGGATGACAGTCGCGACTGTCGATAGCTGGCTGTATACACTCCTGATTGGAATGACTCCTAAGAGAACATGAGGTTTCTGGGTGGTCTGGAATCGGGTTCAGTGCTCAGCAGCATTCTTGCTTTGAGCAACCCCTCAGCCCCATGTTTCCTGGGGGTTCTCTGCCAATTGGGGGTGTATATGACAGTCGCGACTGTCGACGGCCGTATACGCTCCTGATTGGAAAGATTATCTACCTACAAGAACATGGGGTTTCGGGGTGGTCTGGAATCGGGTTCAGTGCTCAGCAGCATTCTTGCTTTGAACAAGCCCTCAACCCCATGTTTCCTGGGGGTTCTCTGCCAATGGAGGGTGTATATGACAGTCGCGACTGTCGACGGCCGTATACGCTCCTGATTGGAAAGACTACCTACAAGAACGTGAGGTTTTTGGGTTCCCGGCAGCTGGACGACCGGCTGAACGCCTGTCGTTGGGTAACCTATTATGACCCCAACGACAACAGTTCGGCGGGGCTTGGAATTTCCACCTCAGCCAGCCGGTCGTCCGGCCTGCGGCCATTCATGTCGTAGGGTTGGTTTTCAATAGCTTGGGCTGGATTGCGTCAAGGCGGATGGAGACGAGAACGTCCTGGGCTGTACGCATCTCCCCACTAGAGCGGGTGGGTGGTTTGGCGATGGTACAACTGGCGCCGAAAAGCTCAGCCCGGGTGCCCACTGCCGCGTGGGAGCTCCCTTCGCGGGATAATTGGAAAGATCAGAGAGCTTTCTACAACATTGCGACCAGAGAGTGGTGACGGACATTGACAGTTTGACTGGTATTATTGTTTGCGTGAACTGGGCCGAATTCATGGTTCTTGGCAAATATCGGTGTTCTATATATGGATAGCTGGTATTATATACGGAAGTCTGATTTGAAAAGGATGCGCGGCTGTTTCGGTGGTGTTGGGGTCCATCGTCTCTGCCGCGCATTCTTTTCAAACCGGACTTCCGTATATTTTGTTTCTAGTTTCGTAGTCAACTTGTCCATCTGCTACGTCTTGCAACTGTTAAATTCCTCTTGGGTGACCTGTGCTACTTTTATTTACCTTCCCGTAATTTGTAGAAATGCGGTGCTGGGCTGCGATCTCACTGGGGTTGTGATATATTCGTATCTTCGGGTAATATTTAATGGGTTTGGGGCTTCGGTTGTTACGTGATGTTATCATGTCTCTGTCTCGGTTGGTTAGGATTCCGGCGTACTAATACTCCGGTAGCTGAGAAAGATCTTTCTCGTGTTTGTCTATGACTTATTTGATCGGTTCTCATGTTTACAAGGGCCTTGCAGCGAGTGCCGAAGGGACTGACAAAGGGAGTGAATGTGGTATAGTATCTATTACTCTCCAGAGACACATGGTAACAGATGTCAATCACCAGACCTTTACTGGGGCCATAAGCCGCGGGAGCTTTTCTGGTTCTACGAGGAGATTCTTTCATTTGAAAAGAGGTTCAAAACTACCGTCGGGCTCTTTCAGCTGCCCCCTGACCAGCCTCTCTTCCCATGATGACGCCCATCGTTAACCCGCTACCTCCGGGGTAGTTGCCGTAAAAGAGCCCGCCGAGAATCTCACCCGCGCACCAGAGACCCTCGATTGGCTTCCGAGAGGCTTCGCTTAAGACCTCTGCCTTGGACGTAGCGGCGAGGCCTCCGAAGGTGAAGGTGATGCCGCATGTCACCTCCACGGCCTGGAACGGCCCCTTTTCCAGTGGCATGGCCCAGTTGGTCTTGGGTATGGCCAGGCTTCGCGATTTCCCTTGCGTCGACATGCCGTCTCGAACAGCGGGATCGAAGATCCTATCAGGCTGTTCCCTCCGGAAATCCCCGCAGGCCTTGTTGTATTCCTCGACGGTGTCTAGGAACTGTTTCTTGTTCTTCAACCCCTTCGTGACGAGGAGGTCTGCTAGGTCTTCTAGCGAGTCTGCCCGCAGGTTCGTCGTCACGTCGTCTGCGTATTCTTCTTTCCGAAGCCACTTCGACCCGTCCGCGTCCCATATCTGGAACGCGATGCCTTCCGGCTGCTTGAGGATCTCCCGCCCGAACACGGCGTAGGTGAAGTTCCGCAGGTCGAAGCCCTCGTCTACGAATCGCCGTCCTTCCACGTTCACCATGATGCCGAGCGGATACCCCGACTTCGTGAATTGGTTCGTCAATACCCGGTCCCCTGAGTTCCGGGGCGAGTTGGCGTCCCACGCGACGGAATGACAGCCTGAGTAGTTCCCCTCGGCCATGGCGCCTATGTTTTCGGCCATTCTGTGCCCGTCGCCCACGTTGTACTTCGTGCCTCGCACGTGCGCGATGTCCCAGCCCGGTCCTAGATACTTCGTCCGGAGAGCCGGTGAGGCCTGAAAGCCGCCGCATGCTAGGACTACGCCGCCCTTTGCTGCTATTGTCCTGAATTTACCATCTGCGTACACCTTGACGCCGAGTACCGCGTTGGTGATTGGATCCGTGATCAGACTTATAGCCGGGCAGCTGAATCGCACGGTTACGCCGCTTCTTTCAGCGAGCTCTAGATGCCATTTGAATAATCCTTTTCCCTGTCCTGAGCAACATGATCAGTTGGGGAATTCAGAGAAAATCGTACGCAGTTATTATCGGGGTTGTTACCGATCATGTTCATGACCATACCCCCCCAGAACTTATGCTTCCCGTTCGTAAGGAATGCCTGTCTGTTGAACGCCAACATGAACCGGGCGCCGTTGTCCATTAACCACTGAACTGCTTCTCTTGACCTGTCTACTAAGAGATTAGCCAGAATCGGGTCGGCGCGTCCCTTGGTCACGCGGTTTATATCCTGCGTAATAATCAGTCACCGAAACATGCGCTTCTACATTTAGGAGACTACTGGCTACCGCGTGGAAGTCCGCCTTCGTATATGGCGCCATCTCAATCTGGCCAATGAGTTCCTGCGGCAAGCCCTTCGTGCCATCGGGCTGGTACAGGTGAGGCAGCAAATCGCTCAGCCCATCAAAACAACATCGGTAGGCGGCTGCGGTAAAATACTATATAGGTACACGGGACTTGTTACTGTCTATAATTTTGCGATGGGCGAGTGGTGCTCGGATAGATGTTCATTTTACGTACGGTATTACCCCCGGCATCGTCGGGCGGTGCCTTTTCTATTAACAGGACCCGGGCCCCCGCTTGCGCCGCGGTGGTTGCGGCCGAAAAGCCGGCGTTGCCGCCGCCTACGACGATGACGTCGAAAACCTCGTCAAATTCCATATCGAATGCCGTATCTAGTCAAAAAAAGAGAAATCAGACTGGGCCGTATCGATGGGGCATGTATTGAATTACGAATTATGGAGGTCTTCAATTCTACGGTCTTGTAGCTTCGGGTTTAAAGTAATGCCGCGGTATCCCCCGCCGCCGGGTTCGCAACTCCGTCCCATTGAATCGGCCCTCTCCGAAATTCCGGCCGGATAGGTAACCCGATCACGGTGGTGACGTGAGCACAGTGTATTTAGTGCGGATGGCACTATCTATAGTATCGCAACGCGGCTGTTCGGTTGCAGGTATTGCTTGGGACTCATCCACCCGCATCACTGATTTACAAAACTCCTGTAAGTGTGACTGACTCGTAGGCAGGGTGGCCGCGCAGTTCGATGAGCTGATCAACAGGGTTACGACGTTATACACCGGGTAATTCCCATTAGGAGCTCAGGATCAGGGAGGTCTAGATACTGGAAGATAATACAAATCTGGGCTATTGGTGGCATTGATGTCATGTGAGTGAGTGTTCGGGCCGCTATCATCTATCCAACTAGAGGTCTCGCCCGAGCTCACTCTGTCTTCTTGGCTAGTCTTTCATCCATGCCTCCTATGACATGTTGACTCCCCTGTTCCATGCGGTGCCATCCATCTTGGTTACTGTGTGTACTCGAAATAAATGATAAATGATGGTGGGAGAGACCGCGCTGGTGGCACAACGGAGATGGATATCCGCTGGAATACCCCGCATTCTTCGTTACCGCTGGAACCGCTGATCATGTGTGATGTGGAGCAGGGGGTTCTAGACGCCCCGAGGCTGAAAGGCGGAAGGTGAGGGATCACCGCGATATCGAGCGACCTAAGACCGCTATATGCAGTGCTCGCGGTGCAGTCAGACGTACAATCAGGGCCGGGAGCACTCAGGGGCAAGAGCAGAAAAAGAAAAAAGAAAGATGAGGGCGTTATCGAGGCTAAGACAGGGTGAGACACTGTCACACTATTTCGTATATGATACAGGATGTTCAGGCCACGCGGTTTGTACGAAGAGGAGCCTGCGTGGTAGTCGGAATCTGGTTGGGCATCGGTGCCTCGGTGATAATTGAAACATACATAATAATTGAAACCGGCATGGTAATCAATGCGTGAATGGTCGTCGAGGCCTAAGTGAAACTCGGGACCTGAGAGGTCATAAAGACCTCATAGTTAAAGCCTGGAAGATAATACAAATCTGGGCTATTCGTGACATCGACATATAGATGAGCGTTTGGGTGGGCAGTTGCCGTCGTCAGAAGTATCAACTTCTCGCCGATAGGGGTCTTTAATATGCTGAGGCAATAATGAATACGCGGGAGGTTGCGAGCCCAGGTAGGTTGTAGGTTGTCAAGTGGTCTGTCATCTTTCATCGACTCTTATAGTAAAGCCGGATGGCGGCGTAAGCCTGGTTGTATATAAGCTGTTTACCGGTCCTGTCGACTTTATTCCATATCATCTGAAAATAATTTACTGCATACCTATTTCCGGCAAAATGGTTAGTTTGACGGAGCACGATGCCATCGTGTTCGGGGATGGTGATAGACCTAATGCACAGCCAATAATTGGGAACCCACCCACACCCGAGGAGGCACTCGCGCTTCGGAAACTAGACCGGCGACTTCTGCCATTGGCATTCGTCAGCTTTTCACTTTTTCTCGTCGACGCCACCAATTTAGCCAATGTCCACGCTGCCGGCCTGGATGAGAGCATCGGGCTTGAGGGCAACCAGTACTCCATGCTCGGCACTGTTTTCCATCTGTCCCGTGAGTTTGTGCCCCGCGAATTGCGCGTATTCTAATCGCTAGAGATATAGTTCTTATCTTCCAGGGCGCCGCTGCTGGATGGAAGCATTTCCCCGCTCACGCGTGGGTTAGGTTGGCCGTGTTGTCGTTCACGACAGTGTCGGCTTCGCAGGCAGCTGCGCAGAATTATGCTGGGTTCGTTTTTTGGATGAGCCGAATAACTGCAATGCACGTGGGACCTGACGGATGCTGTGCTGATGACCGTTACAGGATGCTAGTGCTGCGATTCCTGCTTGGTGCCGTCGACGCGATGTGATCCGGCATAGGGGTTTACTTGTCCTTTTTCTATCCCCGGGACCGGGTTGGTTTTCGCCAAGGCATATACATTTCTGGGGCTCTACTGGCGCACGCATATAGCGCGGCCCTGGCATACGCGATCACGCAGATCAGAAGCCATATCGAACCTTGGAGGATCCTATTTCTTATCGAAAGCCTGCGTGGGCTCATCCTGGTAGTCGTGACATGGTTTTACTGGCCCGATGATATTGAGAGCGCGACGTTTCTTTCGCACCGTGACAAGGAAGCTGTTAAACATATGGTCAATCGCGGCCAAACTGCCGATGTCGTGGCACACAGGGTGCTTAGGGTCCAGGATTTCTGGGCGGCGTTTACGGATTGGCGATGTAAGCTCAAGTGCCCGGAGTCGCTCAGGTTGTGTATTCAGACGGCTGACAATTATCGTTAGGCTATCTGATTGGGATTATCGCCTTCGGCTGTCAGGTCTGTATCACTGCGCTGGCTTTGTTTGTGCCGGCTATTATTTCGAAAATCGGAAATTTCACAGGACCCCGAGCGAACGGTCTTTCTGTGCCACCTTATCTTCTGGCGTTCATTTTGACTATTATCTTCACCTTCATATCAGATCGAATCAAGAGACGCGGGCTGCTCATTTGTTGCTTTAGCATCCTATCGGCCGTTGGATTCCTCTTGCTTGCTACGACGGAGGCCGTCTCGCCTAGATACGTTGGGGTATACCTTGCCGTTATAGTACATGTCGGTTCTGCGATCCTCGCCCCATGGGCGACGAATATCCATAATACCGAGAGTAGGCGAGCCGGTGGGTGGGCCATCTTGGGTATGATGGGTCAAACTGGAGCCTTGCTTGGCACAAACTTATTTCCATCAAACGAAGTCCCCTATTACCGGAAAGGCTCTTGGGTATCTTTTTCAATTTGCTTGCTTGTTGCAATTGTTTCAGCTATACTCAGTCTACTTTTGCATCGCGAGAATAGAAGGTTGGATAAAGCACAGCTCCATAGTATAGATGAGGAGACAGATATGCGTAGGTTTCGATACATAATATGAATGCCAAGCGGGGACTGGGTTGTCAAGAAGAGTCGAATAGGTACGCACCGGCTGACCGGGAAACTCGTTGCCTTGCTGCTGACTGCTACATGCTACCGGCGAGGTAATGCTTGATGTTAATAATCACTCCATTGGAAATGATGAGATGTGGAAAACGCCTTAATTAGTGAAAAGGAGCTGGGAGCCTGATGGCCGATCGTATAGCATCGTATAGCATGTACCCATCCAATGCCAGTATGGTTCCGCATAGCATAAGCGGATATTATAACATACAGTGACTAACATCATCCGATTATTTTCGATAGGACGGTCAACTTATTCCGAGAATAGGTTGAATATCTGGTTTGTCAGGGTCCAGGCATCACATTATCGTCTTGTTTCCACAGTCTCCACAAAATCTAGATCCTCCAGTTTTTCCTGGGCTGAGATGTCTACAACCTTGTGCCAGTGTCGGATGCGTTCGCGTTGCGAACGTTCATACTCGGGCATTCGCATCAGTCCTGCCCCAAACGCGCTACTCGCCGTCGGGCCTGCTAGCTGATGTAAACCGGTTTGAGCTCGACCCAAAATAGCTGCGGTCCGCTTGTCAAAGTAGAGGCCGCAATGTTTCATCTCTTCCAACAAATCGAGCATGCCCGCAAGATTGCCGTACCGTGTCCAGTAAATCTCGAGAAGTTCGTTGAAAAACGGAGTCGAGACGCCTAGAACGTAAGACTCCATGCCTAGTTCCTTGATACGGGGCAACATGGAAAACACGAGTGGGGAAGATGACTTGAATGCGGTATCGAGTCGGCGAAGAGCAAGCAACAAGTAGGCCGGATAGAGAGGCCCATGAATATAAAGGCTTAAATCCCCGGAATCATCAGGATTAGAAACATCATCTGTGGTGGTGGATGAGTTCTCGGCCTCGGAAGCCTCGCGAATGGGCTCTGTATCGCTGAGACTGGGCTCTGTATCGATGGGAGTGGGCTCTGCGTCGCTGAGACTGGGCTCCGTATTGATGGGAGTGGGCTCTGTATCGATGGGAGTGGGCTCTGCATCGCTAAGACTGGGCTCTGCATTGCTCAGACTGGGCTCTGTATCGCTGAGACTGGGCTCTGTATTGATGAGAGTGGGCTCTGTATCGCTGAGACTGGGCTCTGTACTGATGGGACTCGATTCAGCACCTCTGAGACTAAGATCTATATCGTTGGTATCCTCATCGGTTGAATTTGTCGTGCGCCTGCGGCTGGTTCGTTTGACCTTGGACTGGGACTTCGCACTGCCGGACTGAGTAGTGCGCTTCACGATGCGTAGGCGGGCGGGCATGGTGAATACTTCCTTTTCTAAAATGTCCCAGAGCTCGAAGTCTGATTTGGCTGACGAAATGAGACCCTCGATTCGTGTCCTCTCTGGGTATCTTTTGGCTTCAACCTCGACCGTGCGGGCAAAGCTTTGAGGTGGCGCCTTCCAGTCATCATCGACGAAGTCGTCCGTCCGAGAAGCGGCGCTGCTTTCAGCAGCATGGGTGTGGCGTACTTCCTTGGTCGCCTGGGAGATAATCGTAGCAAGAGCTTTGCTGGCGGCCGATCGCAGCGGAGGAGGATAGCGCAGAAGAGCTTTGGCGCGATCTCTGGCGGCGCCAGCAACCATCGCCGGGGAGGTGACGGTGGCTGGACGGCCCTGGCCGGCATCGTGGGCCGCTTGCTGCATGATGAGCATGGCAGATCTGGAAGCTTGGCTTTTGGGTCTGCCGACATTGGTGGTTGGTTGAAGGCCCCTGGCCTCGATATCGGCAAAGATGCGTTCAAAAATTTGGCGCTCCGAAGGTGTGATAGTACCTGGCGTTGCTGGCGGCTCATTGGGGGCGTTCGCATCTGGCAATCCGACCTCGTAGTCGAACGGAATGGAGTCGCTTTCCCTGGGCCGCCGCGACATCCCGTGTAATGAGCGGACGATAGCGGTACCATGGGGCGGCATGCGGAGGATTGTCCGCGTCTGGTACAAGAACGGCATGAGAGTGAAGTGCATCTTGAGGACGAAATGGAAATAGAGGCCAATGGAGGGACACGATAGTTTTGGTGCAAGTGTAGCTCACGGTTGTGATGCTGTTGAGCAGATGGTAATTTTCAAATTTTAACTCGGTCGCAACTGATAACCCCGTAATTCTATAGGAGCATCTACCCGATAGGTAGCTAGCGACGTCATAGTCAATCACTTAAATGCGTAAATATGCGTTGTCCCGTCTTATGCGTTTTACCGTCTTATGCATTTCTAGGGAGATACGTATGGTACAGATTCTCTGGAAATGTCCTCGAATTCCTGTCATGACTGGCAACACGAATCATGCCTGGAGTAATCTGGTTTTTGGATGGTTCATTCAATTGAAAGCGTATGTGAATACAATACTCTCCGGAATACTTCGAACAGATACGTCCGTAGCGGTAATCTCTCGTTCATGCTGTCCCGCGCAGCGGCTTGCACATAAGCCACCAGGTTGAGTGACCAATCTTCTCTTCCGCTTCTTTCCACTTCTCATCTGGGTTGTCTGTCTGTGGAATGATGACTGTTTTCTCAAGGACGCGGAAACCATTCGCATCATATGCCGGTTTCCCAACAGGTGTCGCATCCAAGAACAGGTCAACACCCATCTGGTCGGCTTTATTCATTCCCCAGTTCAAGAATTGTTGCCCAACGCCCCGACGGCGGTAATCCGGATGAGTGAATAAGATAAATAAATCTGGGTGCTGGGTTTTAGCGACGCGCCGAGGATGAATCAAGCACTTGCATGGCGGAAGACTATGGCTTACAGACTTGCGGCCTCTGGCCTAAACGAGCTCTCGCCGTTCCGAAAATCTCAAGATATTTCTCGACGAAGCGGCGCGATCCGTCGTCTGGGAACCAGGTCACATCCATCTTATGTTCCTCAGCAAATGGATTATTCTCGCAAACGTTCCAAAGGGCACCACCGGCGATTCGACCGGTGTTGGTATCGACCACCTTCTGCCAGTAGCTTGTGGGATCCGCCTTGTGCCACGAATACAGACGGTTTGCACATTCGGCTATGGCGTCCTCGCGAGCCCGGTCTCCATTCCCATGAGTCGGGAAGAAGGCTTGGAAGAATTGCTGCGTAGGGGCCTCATACGACTCGAACATACACCTGGCCATGCCAGGGAGTTCGGTCTCACAATCGACTTCAAGAAGTTCCAGGGGCATTTTGTTCTCACTGAGTATCTGGAACCCAACCAGGCTATTGTCCTGGGACTGGTGCTGGACTCGAGCTTGCCGACGCTTTAAATACCCAAGTCGACGGGAGTGTGGAGACAGGCCGTAATCAAGCGGAGTCCTGGACCCTGCAGGTGAGGCCCTAACTAAAAGACGACGTGCCTATTTACTAGGAAATCGAGACGGATCCATGACTCCTAGCTCTTGCTAGGAATACGGAAGATTCACACGTATCCTATTGGCTCTAGAGTACCGATATGGACGTATGTCTCAAGCAAGCTAGGCGTGCATTTTCCGTACCTCGTATGACCTGCTTAATATTGGTAAATGGCTTCTTCACGTCAGAATTGCGGAAGCAGGTATTCGCCACATGTTACGCCAAGATAGAAAAAGCTCCATTGAGAATATAGTATAGGTCTCTCTGTCGTGGGCTCATCGTCGGCTGGATCCGTAATCTTTCCCTATTCTCGATGCTGTCCAAAATAGCCTCCACGGCGCCAACGCCGGAGAGACAGTACCATCCGGTATCCATAAGCCCCTCAACTTATCGTACCTACATACTATCTAGATTCTCAATTTCGTCACTTTCTGTGGTTGGTCTCTGGTAGGCTCCAGCCTCTGACTCTCCTATCGTCGAGAATATCTGACGTGAGTTCCCACCCAGGCCCCTAATCTTGAATGACGACCCACGGTCAGCGTGAAAATTTCCCAACTTCTAACTGCCCAAGTCACCGAGCCCACCCTCCAGCGTCACCCTTATGCTCATAATTCCCCACCATCAACGTGAGCTAGATATGTAGTGTCATCACTACGTCTGTACGTGCGACGTATTTGTTGTTGGTTCTGTTAGGTTATCACGTAATCAATAACAATGCCGGCCACCCACCGATTCCGCTCATCCGAGCTAGAAAATAGGCTTGACGCTCTTACCAACCCTTGTGGCGGCTTCATGCGTCAACTGGACGGAATGGGTGAGTGAGCAGGATTGGTATGGATCACGTTACGGTGTATTCAGTGCGAAGTACTAGATAGATAGTTACGAATAAGAACTAATAAGAGTGCTGCCAGCCTGAGAAGACACGCTCAACTACCCAGAATACAACGATTCCACCCGACCTCAGTCTGACCCTTGCACCTGTGATTGATAATACTGAGTAAAGCTGTAGTTGAAATGTATGTGGATTTCGATGGATGATCCCGACGCATTTAACGGGGTAGTAATACCATCCTATTGTAGGTATGCAAATATCGGGCGTTACATAATCGTACCTCCCCTGCCAAGCTCCGAAGACGTCGATCTAGCGGGCCGACGCGAAAACGCATGACCTCGCGTTAATTGGCTTTCACCTTCGCGAATCGCCCCCCGTCATCGCAATCCATCCTGCATCTCTTCGCAAAGCGCCGCAATATCCCCGCGACAATCGGCCTCAGTTCGTTTTGAGATCGAGCACATCCGGGTCTTTTCGATTGTCTGTGGTCAATTCCTGCGTCGGCACTTTGCCGTAGAGACCAAGTACAAAAGAACAACGTGCGCTCCGTTTAGTCGGCCTCATTTCAAACTTACAGACCATTAGCCGCCAGTGAATTGTTCAGTTCTGCGTCACTTTACTCAAGTTCTCCTACTTTATCGCATAAAATTCGAATTCATTGCAATGTCAGAACAGTTGAGCGCCTTCGAGGCGCGAAGACGGGAGAACGTGGCTAATAATGCCAAACTGCTTAAAGACACGGCCGAGATAGGCGCCAAGATGCGGAAAGCACCAGCGCCAGCCTCCGGGACGGGTGCGCCGAGGAAACGGAAAGCAGCCGAACCTGCAGTCCGCACTCGTATAATGCCCGTCAGGCAGAGTGCTAGACTAGCAGGCGCCAACGTTGAGCCGGCAAATCCTAACCCGAACCTGGGAACAGTACAGCTCGAAAGAGAACCTAAGCGGGCACGGAGAAACGGGGATCTCGACCTGTCAAAGCTTCAGTTGTCAGGCGACAGATGGTCCAGCGCGGAGACGCTTGCCAGCTTCAGGCAAGGAGCGCAGCCAGGAGTTCGCACGTTTACCGATGAGGACATAAAGGATACTGTTGACGAGAAACTGAAGTCGTTGCGGCGGGGCCTGGGGGATCTGACCTTGTATGATGGCTGGCAACCAAATGGTAAGTGACTCCACGCGCAGGTAGACGCCTATGCGTTTGCGCGAGGCAGTTTCATCGCTGACACGGCTCTGCAGATATAAAGATCACGCCTGAAAGAGTTTATGCCCTGACCTTCCACCCCATGTTAGACAAACCTATTGTACTGGCCGGGGATAAGAAGGGCACCCTGGGCTTCTTTGATGGTTCCCAGAGCACACCAGAATACCCCGAAGACGATGATGCCGATTTTGACGTCCCACTTCCTCAAATCAGTGCCTTCGAAGTTCATAATCGTACCATTACATCGATCAAAGTGCCCATCTTCGACCAGACTTCCGTGATCACGAGCTCTTATGACAGTTCTATCAGATGTCTAGATTTGACAAAGCAGGTCTCCACGCAATTGTGGGCACCAGTTATAGACGAGGAAGAGATGGGAATTTCGTGCATTGATATGTCCCCCGAGGCGAAAGACCATATTTTATTCTCCACCCTCGACGGTTCACTAGGTAGAATCGACAGACGGTCGAGAGACCAGGCCGACATTTGGGGTTTGACGGACAGCAAGATCGGTGGATTCTCTGTAAACCCCCTTCTGCCGCATCTAATCGCCACAGCATCTCTAGACAGGACCCTTAAAATATGGGATCTCCGGATGATGCAAGGGAAAGGCGACCTGCAACACCCGTCACTCCTCGGCGAGCACCAGTCACGACTGTCCGTGTCGCACGCGTCCTGGAGCCGCAGTGGACATATAGCGACATCATCATACGACGACACGGTGAAGATCTACGACATGTCGGGGGCGGCGAAATGGAAGGCCGGCGTCGAGCTAGACGACGACGACATGAAGTTCACCGTCAAGATCCCCCATAACAACCAGACCGGTCGCTGGGTTACTATTCTTAAACCGCAGTGGCAGACCATCCCCGGCGACGGCGTGGAGAAGTTCGTCATCGCGAACATGAACCGTTTCGTTGACGTCTACGACTCTATGGGCAAGCAGCTCGCGCAGCTAGACGGCGACGGCATCACGGCTGTCCCGGCCGTCGCGGAGCTCCACCCGGTGCATAACTGGGTTGCCGGCGGGAGCGGGAGCGGCAAACTCTGTCTCTGGCGGTAAGGTTTCCGGTATTACGGCGATCACACCGGGATATGAAACCCTAAACTCATTCCCAACTACCCCCTTTTTTTTACTACTACTCGGAATCACATGCGATCGTGCTTGTTCTACATGGTGCTTAGCAACGTCCTCTGGCGGTTCAACTGGCTTTTTCTCCTTCCTGGTCTAGAGTGGCGGGGGTGTTTTGCTCGGCTGGTGTTGATGCCGATCTATGCGGTCTGGTTAGGGGTTACGGTTTACCTGAGATGTCGTTTTCTTACTCTTACTCTTACTCACCCCTTACCTTACCTTACCTTACCTTACCTTACCTTACTTTATCAGACATCACCCTGCCCAGCTTATATTTTAGAGGTACACGGAACTCTTTTCGTATCTCCCTGCATGCCTACCTAGGTGGTTGACGGGACGCATGAATGGTATCTCGGACCTGACCTACGCTATGTGCATGTATTCTTCTATCATCCATGCTTTCCCATTCACGTAGGTATTGAGAATTTCGAGGATTGAAAAAGTATGCAGGGACCATAGCAATAGAAACACGAAGTGAATTTCACAATGGTTTATTGATTGATTCATTGATTTATTGATTGATTCATTGATTTATTGATTGATTCATTGATTTATTGATTGATTCATTGATTTATTGATTGATTGATTCTGTTTAATTCTAGGCGCCGCAACGCTTGGCTGTCCCGCTAGATAATGCGTAATCACAGTGGGGGGGTATCTACCTTTCGCCGATATCATCATAACATCATGACCTCCTCGGAGTCGAGCTCGGGCTCGGGCTCGAGCTCGAACTGCAGGAATGGGTGTCGGAGCGCCTCGCGCGCGCTGATGCGTCGTGTTGGATCTAGCTCCATGCACCGCGATAGGAACTCGATGGCTTCCTTCTCCGCCTGCGTCACCTTGCTCGCCGCGCTGTCCTTGCCGCCGTCGCTTCGGCATGTGCTCCATAGCATGATCTTCTCCAGGGAGAAGCCCTGGTTGCTGATCGTCGGGATGGTAGTGTCGAAGACGCAGCCGTGTAGCTGGCCCGCTAGTTTCATTCGCTTGCTACCGAAGATGGTGGCTATCTCGATCATGGCCTCGATGTCGTCGGCGCTGTTGAAGAAGGGGAAGCGCTTGCAGAGGATTGTTAGGAGTATGACGCCCGCGGACCAGATGTCTATTTTGGTCGTCTGCTCTGTGCATTTGAAGAGCACTTCGGGAGCGCGGAAACCGCGCGTGCCGGCTCTGTTGGCTCGACGGGAGGGGCGTGTGTCTTGCTTTGGGTAACCGGGTTGTGTGCCGGTTTGTATCGAGTTGAACGCTACGGATTGCTGTAGACGTTGCTTGCGAACCTGGCGGTCTTCGTGGCAGAGACATGGCTTTGTCTCGGTTCCCTCTCGCTCAGCCAGTCCGAAGTCTACCAGGACGCCACGCTGCTTGTCTGGGTCGTAGAGGAAGTTCGTGGGTTTGATGTCGCGGTGGATGATTCCCCTGGCATGCACGGCGGCGAGTGCTGTGAAGAGGGACTTCAGATATATACGCGTGTCGTCGATGTTCATCTTGGGATAGTACTTGCGAAAATCTTGGTGTCGGAAATAGGGTAGGACAATAAGGACTTGGTCTGCCTGGCGGAAAGCGGTGATCAGGGGACAGACGGATGCGGAGTCCCGGAGATCGTGGAGAAGCTCGAGCTCGTTAAGAATACGGCCAGGCGAAGACGTCACGTAGATCTTCTTAATGGCCACGAATTTGGGCTTGCGATCCGGGTTTCGGGGCGTGGGATTGGTACCGGATTGGGCGGTGGAGGATCTGAGGGGTGGTGGTGCCCATTGGCTGTCGTCGGCGTCTAGATCCCAGTGGTTTATGTACTGGTCGTAACGTAGATCCTCGGCTTTATAAACAGTTGAAAATGTGCCTGGATAGAGACGGAGACAGTTAGTTGCGTCTCAGGGGCAGCTGGGAATGGTGTAGTTGTTACCTTCGCCGATGCGCTTGATCAAGCGATAGTGGCCCTTGAAACGGGGGAATATGTTCTGCAGCTTATCCATGTCGTGTTGTACGGTCACGTCGATAGATTCGTCGTCGTCGGACGATTCGGATGCGTCATCGTCGCGGTTGGGCTGATCGTCGTCGTTCTCCTCATCGTCCTCTTCTCTTCCCGTCTCGTCGTCCTCTGCTGGCTGAGAAGGGTCGTCTTGCTCCGACACTTGCTCGGCAGCTAGCTCATCTTCATGAATGTCGAAGCTCTGTTTCGCCATGATAGGATATTGTTGCTCCCGAGCTCTGCGCGAAGGAACCTCATGGGTAAACATGACTCGTTGATGATTGAGAGGGTTGAACGAGAGCCTTCCCCTTTGCTACCTGCCGACACCTCCCCCCGTCGTATACGGCCTAGAGACGTATCCGGCTTCAGGAGGGTGTGTGCTAAAGATAGGTAGGTGGTAGTAAGGAGGGATACAAGGGGAGATTGAGAAGCGGTCCAATGCGACCGGACACCGATCGACAGACGGTAACAAGGGAAGACAAAGAGAATGGCAGCTATGGCGATAACGATAACGTCGAAGGGAATGTTATTGTTTGTGCATTTGCAATTCGTCTATGTAGATATCGCCCGGCCTTTGCAGCGTCTTTGGCATGGGACTTTGCAGGTAGAGCATCATCCTTGCTCGACGCGTCTGACGCCCGGACGCTAACGGGTACAAGCGGCGGTACTTCGAGAGCCCGCGAGACTGACCCAAATACAGTGTGTATATAGTGGCACACGGTGCTGTTCCACCATATCTGCGTGTTGGGTGAGTGCAAATTGCACTGTACCTAGCCGTATCGGTCGCTAGCGTTGCTGGCCCGCTCGGCTCTGATTGTCCAGGCGGGGTTTATGAGTTTACAGCGGGGGAACAGGTGGAGAGAGAGCCCGCGTTGCAGGAAAACAGAAAAGCTGCAAATGCAAATAAACAAAAACAAATCGTTGCCGAGGGAGCCCGCCAACTTGCCCGGGATCCATTCTTCCCCTACGTGCTTCATCATCGGCGCGCTGTCTCTCTCCCCTCCGTCACATCATCATCCATCAAGGTTATTTTCCTTGCATTCATTTTTCTTTCCGCTTGCGTTATCGTTAATTCGCCACGGGTTTCGGCGAGTGCGGTACTGCAAGCGCCGCGCAGTCACGATATTCTCTCTCTCATTGTTTATTTTGAATCGCTCCACCAGATCCCGTGCCCAACGTCGACACCCCCGAGTTCCTACAACTTCGCCAGATACATTCTCTGTGGATAGGAGAGGGGCAAGAATCCCTCGTCGCAGCCATGGAGTCGATTAACTTCGACATCAACGATGCGCTCAAGCATTACATGAGCGATCCCGCCGCCATTGCGACCCCCGAAGCAGCCAGCGCCCTCGTCGACTGCGAGTCCGATCCGGAGTCTCTGTCCAGCATGGCTGTCATAAACCCGGTCCTCAACCCCATCATCGATGCCGTCGCTGATAATCCCGATGCCATCATGCGTAGCGCTTACTTTGACTCGCTGCAATTCTTACTCAAGTGCGCACCCACTTCCCTTCCCCCCGCTCAAGAGTCGCTGTCTTCCGCGATCGACGCCATGGCTGCTACCACAAGTACAACCACAAGTCCGACCACGAGCACGGCTGCAAGCGCCGGTGAGATGCTACAAGAACCTATTTCTAAGCTATTCGTGCAATCCAGATACACCCAGTTCCTACCCCCCCATGCCCTCAGCAAGATCTTCGATCTCGTCATGAGCGGCCTGGCTGCCGAGGCCGACGCCATCACCCACGATCTCGAAAACCCCGACGAACAGGACGTGCTCGCCCACCACAAATCACTCCTCGAGATCTACGGATTCCTCATGCAATGGACCATGGCCTGCGTGGAGACCAAAGCCGCCGAGAAGTCATCCGCCGCCCCCGTGTCACGCGCCAGAGGTAAGGGCGTCAAGTCAAAGGCTGCCGCCAGCCGGGAGAAGGACGACCACTGGGACAGCGCTGCCCAACTCCAGTCGGCGCTGGATATCATGTCCAAGGTAATGAAACTGAAACTAGGCAAGCTTTTCCTGACCACAAGTGAGCGCGACACCTTCGTTGGCCTTCTCACCCGGCCCGTATACATGGTACTCGAGAGTGAGCAGCGAGTCAAGAACACCGCCATCAGGATGCACGCATTCAAGGTCCTCTGCATCGCGGTTAAGCACCACGGTCACGGCTACGGTATGTTCATCGTCTGCAATGGCAGTCGAGAGGCTGGGAAGCAAGGTCCGTCTTGGCCGACACTGACATGAACACAGCCGCCCAGATCTCTATTGTGCAGAATCTGACCTATTTCGAGCACCTCTCCGAGCCCATGGCTGAATTCCTCCATATCCTATCAGAACAGTACGACTATCCACAACTAGCCGAGGAGATCTTAAAGGAGATTAGCAACAAGGAATTCAACTCAAACGACACCAAGGGACCCAAGTCGGTGTCGACCTTCATTGCTAAACTTTCGGAGCTTGTGCCGAGACTGGTCATCAAGCAGATGACCATGCTTGCGAAGCAGCTGGACAGCGAGGTCCGCATTGCATTCCGCCAAGATTGATATCCACTCAACTAACCACTTGTTTAGTCTCATACACTACGGAGCTCTCTGATTGAGGTCTGTGGCAACATGATCGCCCATCTCAGCAATGAAGAAGACCGGAGTGACAACCACAAATCCCAACTCAACGCCTTTTTCGACGTTCTTGAGGAACGATTCCTGGACGTCAACCCGTACTGCCGCTGCCGAGTGATGCAGGTTTACATCAAATTGTGCGACTTGGACCAGAAATTCCCCAAGCGGAGACAAAAGGCCGCGGAGCTGGCTTGTCGGAGCTTAGAAGACAAAAGCAGTCATGTCAGAAGAAATTCTGTCAAGCTATTAGGGACCCTGATCAAAACTCACCCATTCACCGTTTTGCATGGCGCCCAGCTTTCCCGAAAGGATTGGCAAGAGCGTCTCGACAAGGTCGACGCTGAGCTCGATGCCTTACAGCCGCCTGTGGGCGAGCCTGGGTTGGGTGAAGGGAAGGCGGATTCAACTGCTTTAGTAGATGAGCCAACCCAACTAATGGAGTCGCCGCAAAAGCCGGCGGAGATGTCCGAGGAGCAGAAAGCCGCAGCGATTCAAAAGGCGCAAGAAGATGCCGCTACGTCCGAGGCCATCGAAAAGCTCACTCTTACGAAACGGTACTATACGGATGCTCTGAAGTTCATCGAGGTGTTGCGCCAGGTTACGGGCGTTGTTGTGCAACTCCTCGGTTCGAAGAACAAATCAGAAGTCATTGAGGCGATGGATTATTTTGAGATCGGCAACGCATACAATATTGAGGACAACATGGTCGGCATTCGACGGATGATGCGGTTGATCTGGACGAAGGGGAACAGCGACGAGGGTAAAGGTGTGCAGACACACCTGATCGATTGCTACAGGCGCTTGTTTTTTGAAGCGCCTGACCACTTCAGTCCCAATGACGCAGCCATATACATCGCAAGAAATATGATCAGTCTCACATCCGGTACTACTCCGGCTGAGTTGACGAGCTTAGAGCAGTTGCTTGCTACCATGATGAAGCAAGGCATGATATCGGATCGGGTCACCACAAAGTTGTGGGACGTATACGGATTCCAGAAACGAGAAATTTCACGGTCACAGCGAAGGGGTGCTATCATCGTATTGGGTATGCTTGCAACGGCCTCGCCCGAGATCGTGATAGGTGAGATGGAAACGATGCTGCGGTTTGGCCTGGGTTCTCATGGCCGAGCCGATCTTCAGCTGGCCAAATACACTTGCATTGCCTTGCGGAGACTGAACCCAACGGGTCGGCAGGCCAAGGATGCCACCACCTTCAGCCGACTTCCTAACGAGCATGCTGTCCTGTCCAAACTCGCCGCCATTACCGAAGTCCCGAGCGAGAGCAAGGAGTGGTTCGGCGTTGCCGAGCAGGCCATTAACGCCATCTATGCGCTCGCTAAGCACCCCGATACTTTGTGCACTGAGATTATCCGACGACGAACCAAAGTCGTTTTTGCTGCGCAGCAGAAATCACCACCCGCATCGCGGCCAGGGTCGCGAGACAACGCCACTACATCAGTGACGGGTGGTAATGGTATGACACAAAATTTCCAAACTATGGCCTTAGACGCGCCCACCCAGACTATTAACCAACCGCCGCCGGAGCCACCGGCGGAGCCCAAAGAGAAGGCAGCTATTGCCTTGTCGCAGCTACTCTTCGTGGTAGGACACGTAGCGATCAAGCAAATTGTCCACCTAGAACTCTGCGAGCTTGACTTCAAGCGGAGAAAGCAAGATAAAGAAAAGGAAGCCCCCAAAGCAGACGCACCGCGAGCCTCGATGGGCCGGCGGCGCAAGACTACTACACCGGCACCAGTAGCGGAAGAGGCCGGCGATGAGCTAGACTTGATCGGAGGCACGACGGAAGATGACTTCACGGAGGCCATGGCCCATATTCGTGAGCGCGAGCTCCTATTTGGTCCTCAATCACTTTTGTCCAATTTTGGACCCATGGTAGCCGAGATCTGCTCGCGGAGTGATATCTACAAGGACAAGAGTCTCCAGGCAGCCGCCACTCTGTGTCTAGCCAAGTTGATGTGCGTCAGCAGCGAATACTGCGAGGCCCATCTCCCCTTACTGATCACGATCATGGAGAAATCAACTAACCCCACGGTTCGATCGAACGTGGTTATTGCTCTGGGCGATATGGCAGTGTGCTTCAACCATCTCATCGACGAGAATACGGATTTCTTGTACCGCCGCCTTGCGGACAACGATATCTCGGTCAAGCGGACATGTCTCATGACACTAACTTTCCTAATCCTGGCCGGTCAGGTCAAGGTCAAGGGTCAGCTCGGGGAAATGGCGAAGTGTCTCGAAGATGACGATAAGCGGATTGCCGACCTGGCCCGGATGTTCTTCACCGAACTGAGCACCAAGGACAACGCAGTCTACAACCACTTTGTGGATATGTTTAGTCTCCTGTCCGCAGGCCAAATGGAAGAGGAGCCATTCAAGAGGATTGTGAAATTCCTCCTCGGGTTCGTCGAGAAGGTGAGAGATATACCAGTGACGGGTTTAATGACATTAATTAACATTCGATTTTCAGGACAAACATGCCAGGCAGTTAGCCGACAAGCTGGCAGCTCGGCTTTCGCGATGCGAAACCGAGCGGCAGTGGAACGATGTTGCCTTTGCGCTCGGCCTGTTACAACACAAGAACGAGGATATCAACAAGGTTATCAGTGAAGGCTTCAAGGTCGTGCAGGCGGCCGCTTAGAGGAAACGATGCACGAGGATTTATGATATTTGGGCCTTAATGAGGGGAAGGAAGATTATACCGTGACGATAGGTGTACGGCGTTCGGTCATGTCACATGCGTGCCAACTTATTGGGAGGGGTTGTGTTTTTAAAAGGGTTTGCGCTTACGCGTTCGGTTTTTGATGTTATGAATCACCTTGTACATTGAGGATGCCGCCTACTTCGTATCATTTTTATCAACGATTTCCAGGACTCTGGGTTTCAATCCTTGGACATTGTGTGAACGAGTATTTGACTTGGTGGGCGGGTTGTCACGTGAGATCACAGCCTTTTGTTTATTTGTTTGCTTCCTTGCCAACTGTTAGGGAATGAGTTGGACGGCTTGATAGCCTATCTGTTCAGCTGTGACTGCCATCCAGTAACCCAACATCTATTAACCATCCGCACCGGTTCATTCTCCAGGCTACGAAGGACGCGGTTGACTCGGCTCAACGGGCAACTGCCATTCATCCCAACTTCGCACCCACGCACCTGACCTGGCAAGTAATCGCTGCTGGCACGTACCTGCCCAGAAACATGCCTCGTCACTGAACGGTTCGCTACTGCCCCCTTTCCACAACTACACCTTCCGTTATCCGTTACTGGAGACACCCCTCTCCCGGTATTTAAACCCTTCCACCCCCCCATACCTCTCCCGATCTCTTCCTCTTCAACAACTTTTTTTTTCACCCGTTTCTTTCAACTTACCTATATATACAACCTATCCACAAAGCCCCAATCCCGTCAGCACTTCACCGGCTTGCCCGTTCAGTTTTTTGTCAGTACCGTTACCTCACATTGTCTTTCTACCACCCGGTCTCATCACAACCGGCATTTTCACGCCGTGCAGGTTCCGACATAGGGGCGTGATGCCAGTGCACCCTTCGGTACTCCGGCGGTCATGTTAATATCCTGGAAATTCATACAGTCCCAGGCGACCCCGAGGCCTTCGCCGACAACGAAGTTCTGGCCCACTCACCTTTGTGGTGTTATCAGAGCGTTCGAACAACTCCGGTTCCCAGTCGGTCTTGACTCCCCTCGCCGTCGCAAACGGTGGTGAAGATACGCTATACGATATCCCAGGATCAAACTGTATGCTTTGTGGCCCAACCATCCACTTCGGGGGGCGCCTGGGAACTTCCACACGTGGTGTTTTGCCATGCCTTCACAATGTTGGCTGTAGCATAGTTCATATCAGTCTCCGCTACTTATCGATTCCGTCCATCTAAACTATAAACGAGCACTCCTCCCTTATTGTGGCCGTTTATAGATTTGGTGGGCGGAATTGGTAAGTAAGCGGGATTGGTATGGACTACGCTATATATAGCCTGAGAATACCGCCCGTCATAGCTGCTGCCATTGACCTGGAGCTTTTTACGAAAGGCGGCTTCGTGGCCCGACAATTGCGACAAGCTACCGCCGGCCTCTATCATCATGTCGCTGGCTCTTATGTTTCGGACAATCGACTGGTCTACACCTCAACCCAACAGCAATGGGCTGCCTGTCTGTCTATTATCTAGGATGGTCTCCATCCAAAGCAGGGCCGTATGGACCTGATTAAAAGGAAATTACCGAGTACTATTATGGCTGTGGCCTCTGCCACTAGTCTAGACCGGAGAAACTTGGTGGCCGGAAGACGTTTCCGTCACAGTTGTCGGTGACCTTCGTGTCCAATGGTTGTCTCACCCGACCTGTCAACGGATTCAATTGCAATACCGGAGACCGGCGGAGAGCCTATTAAGATTGCGTGTCAATGGAACAACGTCTCGTCCGCCTTCTGTGTCCGCCGTACCGACCATACACCAGGGCTGTGCCCGACAATCGATAGTCGGCTTCGCTACCTGACGTCCAATGTCGGCTGTCGACTAGGAAATTTTGCCGACTGTCGAGGGGCATGTCGAGCGTCGAGTGTCAAATAACAACTAATTCATATTGACGTGAAGCCAAACTACGTCTAGTCTCTAGAGCTCAGACGTAGGGAAAAAGAGTTGGTGCCCAGCGTTGACGACAAAGCCAGTCATACTGGCAAAGGCAGAGTCCAGTGCCGACACTCAGGCGGGTTTGCATTCTACTTCTACGGCAACGGAAAGAGCCTGATACAATTCCACGGTACTGGCTGAGGTCGCGAAATCATCTTGGGATCTTGACGATAGCATCCAGCTGGTTTTTCCCGTGCTTAACATATATTTCTCCATCATCAAGCTTTACAACACAGCGATATGGGCGCCGCAGACCCATAGGGTACAAGTGCTGCGAGAAGCAATATATTCCGTCGGACGGCGACGCTGAAACGAGCATTATGGCCACCCTCCTCGCAGACTTGGAGGTGCTCTTTCGATAGCACTGGAATCGAAAACTAGTAGGATTGTACGGAGGCTATCCGACGAGTAGCAGCCAGTCGGTTCGTTACAACAACTTCCTGATTCCCAAGGAAAGTGCCCGAAGCCTAAACCAGACGAGCCAGCAGAACCAGGGCTGGGAATGAGATTTTCAGTAGAAGAATGGTGGCGACCACTGCAGGGGAACGAGGACTTTCCCATCCTAGAGTCTGGGGGTTTGGGGGGGCTATACTGTTCCGTTCAACGCTAGTATTCGACTACAGACAGACATAAGTCGGCACTTCAGGGAGAAATCCAATTATTTACAGCGGAAGAAGAAGCTGGGTTGACCGTTTGCGTAATGGTGGTGGAAGGAGGTAGCTCAGCACAGATATTCAAAAGAGTACGGAAGACAGATTGGAATTAAATGGGAACCGTAAGTCGCTATAAGTCTGCTGTAACAATCATTTATAGCAGACTTATAACGGTCTACGGTTCCCATTTAATTCAAATATGTCTTCCGTACTAGACTAGTTGCTAAATTGAGTGGGAGTACGGAATACAGATTGTGTGAGGTAGCTAGCTAGGTGGTGAATTCAACTCTTCTGACGACTTCTCTTTCATTGCTCTGCTTAGTGCTGAATACTCATCGACCCCGATTAGTTGGTGCGGAGGAAAACTTGAAGTGTGAGGTTGGGGATCCGTAGGTCGGAGATTGCTGGATGGATAGGGGCTTATCGGTTCTGGGAGCGAGGGCGATGGCAGTTTGGGTCGGGATAGGGTTTGGCACTTGGCTACTGTAGGTAGGTAGTATGGGTAAATACTTCGTATGGTGTGGTTTGTTCTGTGTATTTATCTCTTATCTTTTCTTGACTGGTTGTGGTTTTGTTCTGAGCGTTGTTTGTGGGTTGTTGGGATGGTTGGTGGCTTGGTGGCTTGTTTTATCTCCTTGGATCTTTGGTTGTGGGGTTTACGGCGCTGGTCGGCCCAGTTTTTCGCGCATCGAAACTCAGTATCGGCGCATCGCTTTAAACCGTTCTGGCTAGGCTGTATTTTTTTTCTATAATTCTCTGTGCACCGGGTAGTATATTACTAGATAGGGGTAAACAAGCGGTGGTATAAGCACACAACACGCAACACGCGTTAGGAGGCATTCTTACCTAGATACCTATTTGCGACACGGTCCTTAACAGCCTCATTCCATTTCACGGTGGTTGACGTACCTATCTGGGCTATACCGATTGAATTATGGCCTTGACGCCGCCTGTCGAAGGGGAATTTCCTACCTTTAACGATGGCCTAAACGTTTGGCAAACGCATGCACTTACGCAAGGATTCAGCATTAGTACATCAAACGCAGCATGCAAAAGAGATGGCGAGTATACAAGATATGTTCTCCGATGTACCTGTGGCAATACCGGACGGAAATCACAAGCAAAAATCAGGAAGTCGTCAATGCCTTCGTATCCCAAGTGCCCTTTCGAAGGTGTCGCGAAGCTGTACAAAAACACCACGACTTGGCGCTTCACGATAAAAAATTCTAATCATAGCCACCCACCAATATTTACGACCACTGTACATCGCCAACAAGAAATTACCGAGTCGATCACGAGTATAATCCGTACTGGCATTGACAACTTAGCAAGCGACCGTACTATTTATAAGGCAGTTCGGACAGCAAAACCATCGACTGTGCTGACGGAAAATGACGTACACAACTACATAGCACGTGCCAAAAAAGAAGAGCAAGGCTTGTATACCGACTGTGGCCAGATCATACGTCACCTACAAGAGAATAATGTGTGGCACAAAGTCGAGTACAAAGAAGGTCGTATGTACCGGTTGGTATGGTCGTTTGACTGGTGTAAAGAAATGTGGAAACGAGCACCAGAGGTGGTATTACTCGATGCTACCTATAAGGTAATTGTTGATTTACCTTAAGTACTGAATACCTGATGTAAAATCTAATATATATGTATACATAGGTCAATTCGTTCAATACCCCTTTTCTCGAAGTCACAGGTACGACATCATTGAACACAAACTTCAATATCGCCTTTGCTATTCTCCCTGATGAAACCGAAACATCATATACTTGGGTACTACGTCATCTCAATATGCTCCGTCAAGAACTACAAATCGAAGCACCAGCTGTTACTATTACAGATAAGGCTGAAGCTGCACGCAATGCTCTCCGTACTGTTTGGCCAAGTACACAGTTACAACTTTGCCTATGGCACCTTATGAGTAATGTACGGGCTGGTGTCAAACAAAAATGGAAGGGACCGGTACCATCAGGCTACGTGCCTTTGAAAGTCACTCAGTTGACAGCATTAAAAGAAGGATATATTCAGAAACCAACCAAAATGAGTGAGGAACGGTTCGAAGCGTTAAGGAGCACACCACCACCACTTACGCTCCTAGAACGTAACAATGAAGCCTATCGACGACAACGCCGTGAAAGACTTAGCTTACCCCAGATTGACCACGACATCAATGGTCTTCTAAGTCTGTGGGGTTACCTTGCGCACTGTAAAACAGAAGCAGAATGTGTACATCACTGGGCTGATATCTGTTCTGAATTTGCTGATCAGCCTAGTATCTTGACTTATCTCAAGCATACATACTGGCAACATCGGCAACAGTGGGCTTGGTGCTATGTGCGAACGTATTGCAATTTTGGCATACGTAGTACATCTAGAGTGGAAAGCGGCCATGCTGAATTGAAATCCTATCTCATAAGCCCTCACTGCACTGGGCTTCATTTATACAAAGCCACTACTTCACTAACAGAAACCAAGCGAGACCGCTTCTTTAAGCAAGCTGACCATCAAACACGACGTTTTCCAGTTCTTTGCCAAGCTAATATGTTTGCTAACAGAGGAGTGAAGCTCATAATTAGCTGGTACGCACTTGAAAAGGCATATGAGCAGTATAAAATTGCGTGGACTGCTCATTCACGCAATCAATCTCTCCATCCATGTACTGGTTGCTTCGAAAAATGTATGGGTATCCCATGCCGACATTCGCTATACAAACGTTTGTATAGTGAGGAGAAAGAAGGACGAGAACGCGGAAAACGGATTGTTCACCTTGGCAAAGGCATGGAACTGAACATCCAAGATTTCCATACTCATTGGTGGCTACAAGTTGACCTTACACAGATTGACCCTGTTCTACTCGTTGGTGATATTGAAGCTCAGCGTAAAAGAAACAAGCCAAGCTATTCTGTTCATGATCGACCTGTGCCTAAGCGACCCAGGCCTATTCCAGGTTCTCAGACACCTGCGTCGTATTTTCAGCATTCTGATAGTCAACGGTTACCTTCATGGCATGAATCGGTACTTGAAGAAGGTCCTGGAGCACCCCAATACCAGCAGCAATCTAGACAAATCTCGCCTCCGCCAGTGTTCAGAAACCCGACTTCGGAACCTTGGTACCATGATCTTCAGATACTCGGTATAACAGGGATAGGGTCTCAAGATAATCCGCTTGATATTCCATCTACTCCATCGCATTTATCTAATGCTTCGTCATCAGCATCGCTGATAAATTCCCCAACAGCGCCAACACAGCCTTTAACATCGCCAATACAGACTTCGGAATTGTCGGCCCTAACCTGGGATGACCCACGTGCTATATATGACAGATATCTCCTAGCTCGTGAAGAGTGGTACAAAACTCAGCCATGTGAAGCTAGGAATAATCAAGCATACCGACAAGCGAAAGGATTGCCACTACATTACAATAAGGCCAGCTATCAATGGTGCCTAGATTTCAAGCAGATGACAAAGCATTGTCAAACCCGAACGGGCACTAGAGAGTGGACAATGGAAGAGATGATGGCCTATCTTGATTGGGATAAAGCTCAAGAAGACCGTGTTAATGAGAGAGTGGCATTGACTACGGGAAATGCTTTATCTAACAGAAGGGGAATGACCGGACTCATGAGAATGGCTGAGCAAGATTGGGCCGAACAGCAAGCTCTTTATTTAGGCAATCATTCGGCCTAGATAATACCAAGGCTCTCAGATAGCCTTGGTAATATGGAGGGCTGTCGGGTAGCCCAGGGCTGTTCGGCAGCTTCAGGATGAGGTGGAAGGACTGTCGGGTAGCCCAGGGCAGTTCGGCAGCTTTAGGATGAGGTGGGAGGGCTGTCGGATAGCCCAGGGCTGTTCGGCAGCTTCAGGATGAGGTGGGAGGACTGTCGAGTAGCCCAGGGCTGTTCGGCAGCTTCAGGATGAGGTGGGAGGACTGTCGAGTAGCCCAGGGCTGTTCGGCAGCTTCAGGATAAGGTGGGAGGACTGTCGAGTAGCCCAGGGCAGTTCGGCAGCTTCAGGATGAGGTGGGAGGGCTGTCGAGTAGCCCAGGGCAGTTCGGCAGCTTCAGGATAAGGTGGGAGGGCTGTCGGATAGCCCAGGGCTGTTCGGCAGCTTTAAGACAGCGTGGGAGAACTGTTGGGTAACCCAGATAATATCGGGGGTTGTTCGGTAGCCCAGGATGGCGTAGGAGGGCTGTCAAGTTAATAAAAATTCCTAGATTTCCAATCGCAAGTGGACGAGTTAAAGTGTGGTATTATTAATGTTGTACGTGTACGTAGCGTACAGGACTGTACGGAATACTGGGCACCGGTATTATTAGCCAGAACGGTTTAAAGCGATGCGCCGATACTGAGTTTCGATGCGCGAAAAACTGGGCCGGGCGCTGGTGGGATGCTCTAGATAGGTTAGGTAGGTAGATAGATAGATAGATATGTGCGATCTGGATATCGGGAATTGGATAGATAGTGGGTAAGGGTAACTTAGGGGGTTGGAAGGAAGGATGATCGTAGAAACTTGGGGCTTATTGGAATGGTAAACGTTACCCGTTGCTTTGCCTGTGATCCATTGGGTGCGCTTGATGTGCGGGTTGATTGATATTGGTACGCCTGGTGTGCGTATGGGTTCTCTATGGGGGTTTTGTTGTGAATAGGTAAGGAAATTCCTGTTTTGGGGGTCTTGTGGTTCTGGTTGTCGTGTTGGTAGATGGGTATAGGTTGTTGGACGGGATTGTATGTACCTAACTATCTATCCAAGTGCGACGGGATACCCGGAGGTCCGGAACCCTGCCGGGATTGGAGATTGGGGTTATAGGTAGAGGTATACACTGGCTTTGTTTTCGGGATATCTTTGCCGAGAGCGAGGAGGGCCCAGGGACACATGGCTTACTCCGCGTCCGGATCCCCCAATGCTACGTTGTCTCCAAGAGTGGGTTGTCGATCTCTGCGAAGGGTGTGGGGAGGGAATATCCTATGTATTATCCTGGGGGTGGTATATTATGGGCGCGCTCGCTATGTTTGGATCTTGGGGCTGTGGATGTGTTTGGGATACCTGGGTAGCTATCTAGATAATCTGCTTGTCGACGGTGACTAGCTGGATAGATACAGGATGGCGTATTACCGGGCTTTGGGCTTCTTGCTCTGGTCTGCGGGATGCTCGTCTGTTCTTGCATCTGAGGGTAGGGTATGTGACTGATGGTTTTTTTTCTGTTTATCTCTATGTCTCGTCTTTTGTAGCTATCTGTGATTCTATTTCAAGGGTGGCTAATGTGGAATAGTCAATACCGGTAGACCTATCGGGATTGTTCAACAATAAGGGTTTCGGGACGTACCCGGGTGAGGCGCAGTTCGACGAGCTGGGGCAGTCGTACCCGCCGCCGCGCCCCGAGTACACGCCGCGTTACGTCTCGGGCACTTCGGGCATCGCGTATTCGTTCCCCGGATACACGGGCCCGTCGAAGCAGGACAACGTCATCTGCAAGGGCCAGAAGATCACCATCTCCGACGCCGAGGGCGCTGACCATGTTTTCTCCGCCTCGTTCCTCCTCTCCGGCGACGTCGAGTACGCCACCGTGTCGGGCAATGCTACGTTCGAGTACGCCGATGGCAGCAACTCGAGCTACGAGCTCCGCACGCTCGACTGGTTCAGCTTCCTGACGATTAACCGCGGCGAGATGATCTTCCCGCACCGCTTCACGCCCGAGGGCATTAATTGGAACACGAGCCATATCTTCGAGCGCACGGCTGTGCTGGAGCCCGGGAAGAAGCTGAAGTCTATTACGCTGCCGGATGCGGATGCGGACTCGGGTCGCATGCATATCTTCTCCATCTCACTTTGGGGTGGCGCCCCTGCTGTTGCGGTGCAGTCTGTTCGTCCTACGCAGAAGTGGTTTGAGGCCGGGGAGCAGGTTGTTGAGGTCACGATTAATAATGCTGGGTCGGAGTGTGTTTCTGGGTCTGGACTTGAGGTTTCTCTTTTTGGGGAGGGCTTTGAGACGACTACGCCGGGACATCTTAGGAGATTGTGCCCGGGAGATCAGAAGATTGTGAAGATTGGCGTTAAGGGGTGCTCGGAGGGGCCTGGGGAGGTTTCCGTTGTTATTGATGATGGCAAACCTGGTCGGAAGACGTTTCGCTTCTCTGATGTTGAGATCGGATTGACTGAGTGGACTGCCGACCTGGACAACCTCGCTAGACACGAGGCACCCGACTGGTTCGACGGCGCTAAGTTTGGTATCTTTGTTCATTGGGGAGTATACGCCGTGACGGGCTGGGGTAACTCCACGCCCCATGAGAGCTATGCTGAATGGTTCTGGTAAGCTGGAGTATTTCAATGTCGGACTTTGACGATCGGATTATCTGACTGAGGATATCATTCTAGGTGGTATTCTACGCATCACCCCCAATCTGATCCGTCGGACGTCTACGACCACAGACTCGAGACATACGGACCCGACTGGGCCTACGACGACACTTTCCCCGACTTTACTGCGTCGAAATTCGAACCAAAGGACTGGGTTGACCTGTTTGCGGACGCAGGGGCGCAGTACTTCGTTATTACGTCGAAACACCACGACGGGTTCGCGATCTTCGACACGGGTGATACTACTAATCGGTCGTCGTTGCACTACGGCCCTCAACGCGACCTTCTCCGCGAGATTTTCGATGCCGCTGCTACTTACCAGCCTTCTCTTCGACGTGGCACGTACTTCTCGCTTCCCGAGTGGTTCAATCCCGACTTCGGCCCGTATGGCTACGACCAGCAGAACGTCACGTTGGACCCGGCAACTAACTCGTGGCCGGGCGTGCCGGCCCTTAACCCATACACGGGCGTCGTCGAGCCGTACACGGGGCGCATACCGGTGGACGACTTCCTCACTGATATCATGTACCCGCAGATGGAAATCCTGGCGAACGACTACGAGACGGAAATCATATGGTGTGATGCCGGCGCCGCGAACGTCACGGCTAAGTTCGCCGCGGGCTGGTTCAACGAGACGCGCGCGGCGAACCGGCAGGTGACGATTAATTCGCGCTGCGGGATTCCGCAGGCGGCGGACTTCGACACGCCCGAGTACGCGACGTTCGCGTCGGCGCAGGCGCGGAAGTGGGAGACTAATATGGGGATGGACCCCTTTAGTTACGGGTATAACTCCGCGACCGCCGCCGACGCGTACATGAACGCCAGTTCGCTGGTGAACATGCTTGTCGACATCGTGTCGAAGAACGGTAATTTGCTGCTTGACGTTGGGCCGCGCGCCGATGGCACGATTGTGGAGGCCGAGGTGAACAATCTGAGGGAAGCTGGGAAGTGGATACATTCGCACGGCGAAGCGATCTTCAACACTACGTATTGGTTTGTGCAGACGGAGGTGGTGACTGATGATCTGGATCTACGCTTCACGCAGACGGACGATGCGATGTATATGCTGTTCTTGGAGAGACCTGTTCCTAAGAACGGGTTCGTCCAGGTGCCGGCGCCGCTGCCGATCTTGAAGGGTGACGAGGTTAGTTTCCTGGCCGTGGATGGCGGCGAGAATCTACCATGGCACGTGAGCGGTGAGGGAGCACAGAGAGTGCTGAATTTCGCGGTCGAGGATGCCTTGCTGGATAAGGAGGAGTACTGTTGGGTGTTCAAGATCAAGTATGCTTAGAATCTATGAATATGTTTAGCAGCATCCCTTAATAAGATTTTGTGTACCATGAAGGATGGAGTGTAGATATTGCTCGTTGATCTCGTTTATGTTGACCGGTTCGGGTATCTCGTTGGGATATAATAGTACACCCGCGGGCGCCTGCGCTCCAGATCTATTAATTATGCTGCCGTTTATTATATGGTTAACTCCCTAGCCAACCCGCCCAAAGGCGCTGCTGGGCTGCCTCCATTCCTATATTGCCATAGCCGACTAAGATGTTTTACTTTAACCCTTCCCGCAAACAGGCTTGGATCGTAGCCTCGAAACGTTCCCCTAAGGCTCCCGTGCAGGCTTCCGCTGTCGCTTCCGTGAATCGCTACCTCTGCTGGGATCGTATTATCTGGCCCTCCGGCCAGCTCCATCATAGCCCAGCTTTTCTCCAGGCCTTCGTGGACGTCCTGCTGCTCGGTCCCTTCCTTCGCGACTTCGATTACACTGTCCATAAACTCGTTGCTGTCCGCACACCCGGTGAAGTCTCCCTCGTCGTTCTTAGACAGGGGAAACATTCCGTTGAGATAATGCTGGCAAAATTGGTGCCCTCCACGAGAGGAAACACGCTTGAACACGCGGCCGACGAACCGTGGCATCTCTGGCGATGCCCGCTCGTTGGTGACGAAGTGTAGTACTCCCCAGAGCGCTACGAAGTCGGTCGTGTGAGCATAGTGCTCAATGTGCCCAATGGCCCTGCCTTCTGTGGATACGGTCGAAGTCCGTGGCGGCGGCGTCCTCGTGCCCTTGTTTATATGCGTCGAGGGCCGGGGTAGATCTATACTCTGGAAGGACGATTTGGAAGCACTTGAAAGTTGCCTTACCGGTGGCGGTGCCCTTATTTCGACAGGCGAGTCGGTAAGTGGGATGTCGAGGGTAACCTCAGACATGCGAATCCTGGCGCTAAGGTGCCCCGGCTCGTCTCTTGAGGAATTGACATGACGGTGAGGATTGTTGAAGTGATTGGCTGCGTTGCCGAATGTATACACCTCCAATTTCGCGAGCAAGTCGTGGGCCAATTCCTGAAGAAGCCAGTCCAAGACAAGCCCGCCTTCAATGCCGCCCTGGGAATGAAGGATGAATATTACCTTGGAGTACCGGGGGTTGTAGAGTTTATCTTTAATGATCTTATAGGCCAGGCGGACATCGCCCGTGGCATAGCAGAAGTTTCGCTGTATCAGGCATTCGATGACATCAAACACAATACCATTGGTGCGGTTGTGTATGCCAAGAACAGGGCGCTTGAAGGTCAAAGCCAGGCGATTGATGTTGCTCTTCAGCCAGGCCTCACTGGTGTATGCATCTCAGCTTACAGTGCCTCCAGGGCTCAGCCACGCAGCCGAGAGATCGGGGTAGAGGGGATTCGGACCTACCCTACGGCTACACCATTTAAAAATATCCACTGCTCATGCTGATGCTCCTCTAGAGCCGGAGCGTATTTCGGATCCGACTCGTACGTGATCGTCTTCCCGTTCAAGCAGCGGCAGAGAAGCCAGTTGATGAGAAAAAAGGCACCTAGTGCAGCCGCAAAAATATACACGGGCAGAAACAGACTGACAGGCAGTAAGATGAGGAATGCCAACTGCCAGATAACCAGAACGACGTGTATACATATACACCAGACGTTTTCAGCAGTGCAGGACAGCTCGTCGAAATGGCCACCGTCACAGGGCCTCACGGGCCATAGGATCCATGGGAGCGCCCAGGCGAAGGTGAAGAAGTACCTGACGTCGTAGGCAGCGAGCTTCCAGGGCATGTCTGTGTAGCTGTAGTTGATTACGGACTTGCCCCCGATCTGTGAGCTGATGAATTCGGTTCGGTCATCGCCATGTTCGGCAGCGGTCTTGCGTTTAGTCATCTCGGTGTTGACGGCAGCGCGCGAAGAGCAAAAAGGGCGAAAGCAAAAGGAAAACAGAAGGCATAAAGGGCGAAGGAGTGGAAAAAACGGAAAAGAGAGAGACAGACAGAGAGGGAGAGCGTATGTGAGAAATGGAAGAACAAAACGTCCTGCCGATTACATTATGTAGGTAATAACGAACTTATCCTGCTGTATAAAAGCAGAAAAGTCGATTGTGCCTAGAATAGTGTGGCCCACCATCCATCCATCATCCCCGGCATGCCTGAGCTGGCACGACGTGTTGGTCACGGCGAGCCTGGTCAAGTACCATGCAGGCAATCCTTTCCGGTGCTCACATGGCGACGCCACGAATAGCCTCGACTTCTAAAAACAGCCAGAGCCTTACGCAGATTTCGGCTTCGGCAGTCCTCGTGCAGGCGATGATGGCTGGAGGGAAGACACTTGGCAGTGCCTCCACCGTTTTCCCCTGCAAAATGTAACTACAACCCACAAGCGCACTAACAAAAATGCGTGATGAGAAAACGTTCGCTGCGATCGAAGCGGCCTGGATTCCCCGGGCCACTAGAATTATAGCGGCCTGGACATCCATATCCCGTAGTTTATTAGCCCCCAAGGCCAGGGGCCACTTCTCGTCAGCAGCCGTTGCCTGTCGCGTTAGTCCTATTGCTTGGCCCAGGGATACCAGCCGCATCACTTCGTCAGCATGTTTAAGTCGGTCAGGCGGTCGAGCAATGCGACACGTTAAATAATGGCTTGCTGGACAAGTTTGGCAAGTACGCTTTAGCAGATGTCCATTTTCGCATACCGATATATATACGAGTTGTCCCCAGGTGATATGATCTTAGTATGTCAATTGCGCTGTTTACCAGTCACCGGTCCCACAAAGCGCGAAGCGTAAAGCCGTTGGTGCATTGATCAATGATGTCGGCTCTCTTGGACCTGAAATAGTGCGCGAGCAGCATTGGTGAAGACCTGGGAACCGAGCAGTCTATTTTCTCCAGCTGTTATGGGTGCTTGCGCATTAAAGAATTTGAAGGATCTTTTCGTTCCTCGTCCGAATCCCCCAGGAGCCTCATAACTTCTGGCAAGACTAGCAACAGGTGGTCGAGCGGGATTGTCTGTCCGATTAGCCACAACCGAAGACGCCCTTCAAGTCGTAGTCATCATATAATAGGAAATTCCCGTGATGTAGGTCAACGTGGCAGAGAGGACACGCCGCGGGAGAACGAGATCTCCAGGACGACATTATCGAATCGGCACGTGAACGAAGATGGATCAATGGGTAAATAGTGCACGAGATGCCCGGGTCTACCATTTATCCTGACTGATGCGGGTCACGAGCACTGTCTTCTGAAATTGCGGAGGCTTGACTTCGACAGGGCAGTTTTGATCCGCTCGTAAAGGCCGTTGGGGCCGGACTGCAGATCGTCGAGCTCTTTCCAGCTAACTATCAGTTGGACGCCCGGTTGGCATGGAGTAATGGAGAGGAGTGAGGTAGTAGGTCTCCGTGATAACAATAGCAGTCACGGTTGCTGAGGGCGGACTGCTAAAAATTAAGTTCCGAGTTGGTGATCACCCAATGAAAGCTCCTATAAACTGTAGCCCTAGTCGTCATGTTCGCGATCCCTTCAATCCCGGCAGCGTAGCCACAATTTCTAGATTTCCCACCTCATCATAGCTGCGACCTCTTAAGCCCTTGACAAGGTACGTAGAAGAACAGAATACTCGGGCAGCGTGAGAACCCGGATTTAGGCTCTATCCGGTTAAGGTACGGATAACTTCGTCGATGGTTACTGGGTAGATGCGGTAGATGGAGATGGTGATGGACTCAGTCAAGAGCTCTCAGTCAAAGTGGGGAGTTGGAGGAGAGACCGCTATAAGTCCACTGTAGCAACCATTTACAGCGGACTTATAACGTCGAAAGTCCGATCCGGCCAAGACGAGTAGTCGGCCATCAGGGGCTATCCTGCGCTCATAACCGCCTATTGGCGTGTTTGTCAGGCAGTATAGCCGAAGTATATGGCTGGCCGAAACTCGCTCCTACAACTACAGCGATGAATTGGGCTTCCGTCGGATACCCAACTTTTCGGATTCCCAGTCTTCCCCAAGATACGCCCGCTCATATCATTCCCAACTTACTCGATTCTCGCTGCGCACTGCCAAAACCTCGAAATCCCCACGAACACTGTCGCCACCCAGATACAAAGCATGGAGGACCCCCAGATCACAGCGCCTGGTGTGTCGATTCCGACGCCAAAGGCCATCTTCCTCATGGCCGACTACGGCCACGACCCAACAGGTGCGCGCATTCGTACACTGTCGACTCGCACTCCGTTTGACTATCTTGTATCTGGCTGAAGGCCACTAATCCCGTCAATCATGGCCACAGAAACCGCCGTGCCCTGGTCCGCATTCAAGACGGCCGGATACGAAGTCAGTTTCGCGACCGAGACCGGAAAGACCCCCAGATGCGACAAGAAGATGCTCGAGGGCATCACCCAGAAGCTGCTCGTAAATGCATTTTGCTCCGAGTTTACAACTGCCTCAATAACATAGAGTATAGGGTGCGAAGAAGGAGGTTGTTGCCACATACAGGACGATGCAGCAAAGTGAAGAGATGCTCCATCCTCTGTCCTGGTCCACGCCAGACTTCTCGCTCGACCCCTATGATCTCGTCATCTTCCCCGGCGGACACGAGAAGAGCGTCCGGCAGCTCATCGAGTCGCCCATCGTTCACAGCCTCATGCTCCAGTACTTCCCCCAGACCAAGAAACCCGGTCGCAAGGTTGTCGGTGCCGTGTGCCACGGCGTCATGGCTTTGTCGGAATCCAAGGACGCAAACGGCCGTAGCATTCTACACGACTGCGTGACGACCGCACTGCCCGCCAAGTTTGAGCAGACTGCCTATTGGAGTACACGCGCTTTCTTGGGCGATTACTACAAGACCTTTGGCCACGGCAGTGAGAACGTGCAACAATCGGTAAGAGCCAGCACATGAATCGATGGGTAGCTGGTTCAGTCTGACATTGGGCGTTATCATGACAGGTCACCAAGGTCCTCGCGAGCCCTGACCAGTTTAAGTTGAGCCTGAATCCGGGCCCGTAAGTGTCTAACCCCCCTTTTATCCTTGATTTTCAAATCCCGGTCGAATGGCCCTGCTGACGAGACCCGGTAGCTTTGTGGTCGAGGACGAGCATTACAATTACATCAGCGCCCGCTGGCCGGGTGATGCTGAACTATTCGCCGAAGAAATAATCAAGCTTATCGAGAGTTTCGATAGAATTGTATGATTCCTGCTAGGGGTGGGAATGAGCGGGCGCTAGGGAGTCGGCATTAGGATATCACTACGTTACGACAGTCATGACTATACTCGAAGATACCACATTTATTATGATTTATTGACAACAGCTCTGTTTTCCTTGGGTGGATTAACAACCTAGAATAGACCGGATTGCTTGATCTACAGAACCGGCAATCAACGATGGAACATTGGTCTCGTCTAACCGGTCAATCCAACCTTTTCCCGATCGATCGATGAATGCGGCCTTGAGACCAGACGCTCTGGCGCCAACGACATCAAATGGGTTTGCGCTCACAACCCAGATCTCGGTCAGGTGGTCTTTCTTCCCAGTCTGCTCAACCAGATGCGCGTATGTCCTCGGATCCGGCTTGAAGCATTTCACATCGTCAACCGTAATGAGAGACTGAAACATATCGGCGTGAGGTCCCAGTTCAGGTGAGGTCCGGATAGAATTGCCGACCATGTCGCCAGTGCCATTTGAGAATACATACGCATCGACTGTTGCTTTGTTCTCCTCCAACAGCTGTATAGCTGTGGGTATCTCAGGGAAAACATGCAGCGCATCGTACGCACGCATCAGCGTCTTGGCATCGTTGACCGCCAGCGTCAGGCCGTGCTCGGCGACAGCATGTGCAAGCGCGCCATGGGTTATTTCGCCGAACGTCTTGTACTGGCCTGTGAACTGTGTCAGATTCATCCTCTATCCCTTTTCCGTTTTTTGGATATGCTAGATCCATGTGAAATGTCACGACCAACCCATGCTATTGATCCGCCAGGTATATTCAAGCTGATATCGACGCCACGTCGTAGCTAGGGACGCGGCGATATCCTCTCCGTAGATCTTGGCCAGCTCATCGCCAATTGAATCAGTGGACAGCAATGTCCCGTACAGGTCAAAGGCGATGATGACCCTCTGTTTAGACGCCATGATGTTCCCCGATAGGTCGTTTTTTGGAATCTTTCCTGGTAATGAAGTGGCTGGCTCGATAAAATGCCCACGTTGACATTCGGAGTGTGACTCAAACGGCGGCAATGGAGCTAGAGCTGGAAAAGGGGCGGATGAGTTATCAACAACCCCTGAACAGAGTGTGCATATAAAGAGATGGGAAAGCGACTTGATACAACGACAAACAACTTGGTGCGATCATACTCTTCTTATAGTAATAGTGCTTATAAATCATTTGCACCTTTTTGACATCACCACCTACCTTGGCCTCGAGTTGGCGGTACAAAACCATCGGCTGGCGTCTCCATCATAAGATCATCGTTAAGCCCCATGGTTTTTATTGCGGGGTAGGTGAATACTCTTTTCGGAAGTTCGTCGTACTTCTTACAATTGGTTGAGCCGGTTGGGGACTTTCAACGACTTCATCCCCGCCGTATAAAAGTGAGTAACTCAGACAAACGACAAGTTGTTTTTTTAGTAATGCGATCGGCTATACGGAATACTGTCGGGAGTGAGTCTGGGACTTATAATTCGCCGTTAATTCAGTGAGATGGACTGAGATGGACGACATTCTAATTCATTCTCTAGGTCGAGATAGTAGTTCGAATGAGGCCAGACAATCCATGGGTTAACACCGCTGTGGCTTATGCCACTTTCACGATCGTATCAGAATGTCGATGTCGATTTCCGAAGATCAACAGCGCAACTATGAACTGTTCCGCGACTGTCTTGCGACGGCGTTACTTGAGAAGATTTCAGAACCACAGACTAAGCCTCGCCGCCGGACCAATAAGACCAAGTCCAGGAGGAAGACAGGCACAGTCTCATCACCAAGCCACATCGAATCCGCATCAAGCAGCCCAGAAGAAGAGAACCATCACCAACCCCCAAAACTCGCGGTTTCACGGCTAGAATCATCCCCGGAAGATGCAGAAGATAACAATTCGGCACAAGTAGACGACCTCGCCGACTTCACGGACTACATCGCCACAGAAACCTTCGCCTGCCTCCCCGCAGAGCTGAAAACAGTAGACTACCACGACTACGTCGCCTCACCCACCCTGCAATCCAAATACACCCTACCCCTAACAGGCGCAGACATCGCCGCGCACCTCCCGGCCCTAAGCCCAAGCATTGCCGACTCCCTATCAGCCTACGTCGTGACGGACGAGAACACGCAGGGGGTAAACGAGTTCCTAGCGCCGATCCTGACGGCCTTCCTCACGGCCCTGGCAACGGCGCCGCCCCCGCCGTCCTGGACGCGCGCGGACGCGTGCGAGATCTGCGGGCGCGACTGGATCAACCTCTCGTACCACCACCTCATCCCGCGCTTCGTGCACGACAAGGCCGTCCGGCGCGGCTGGCACCGCGCGTGCGACTTGCAGAACGTCGCCTGGCTCTGCGGGGCTTGCCACCGGTTCGTGCACCGCTTTGCCGGGCACGAGGAGCTGGCCAGGCGGTTTTATTCTGTCGAGCTGCTTTTGGCTGACGAGGGGGTTCGGCGGTGGGCTGCTTGGGTGGGACGGCTGAGGTGGAAGGGGAGGTGATTTGGGGTTTCTACCCTATTTAGAGTTATTACTGGCTTAGGGCATGGTTGTGAGGATCTGGTTTTGAAGAGCGGGAGGATTTGTTACATTGACGTGTATATTGTCACGGCGTTGTTGTGTCTACATGGGATTGAATTATGGGCTTGGAGCTGTGAGGCCGTGATATCCTAGATAGATACCATATTACAATTCACAACCTACGGTAATAGCTGTTGTCCGGTTTTTATAACATTTAGGCTTTGTTGGCGTTGCTTCACGACTCAATCCCCCCCCCTTTTTCTCACTTGTTATCACGTTATCACGTATTCACATGGTCAGGAAAGTAGACTGTTTAGAAGATATCGGGTACCATATGTATTATAATAACCTACCTCCGACGAATAATTTGTGACGGAGGATACAAGGTTAACCGACGAATAAACTGTGACGGAGGATACAAAGTTAAACGCAGCACGCGTCCGTTTGGGAGGTTTATCTGGCATATATATACACCGTGACCTGGTTGCGAATTCTGACTCCCACGAACGAACGGGACATCTTCCTGATCCTGTCCCAGATTGGGACATCCTCCGGATTCTGTCCCAGATTGGAACATCCTCCTGATTCTGTCCCAGATTGGGACGTCCATCGTTCATTGTGGCGCTCAGTCCGAGGTACTCCTCATTGCGGACAACGGATCATGGGCCCGCATTTGACGGAGCCCACACATGCGCTGGACCTCTCGACGAAGTACAAGCCAGCCCGGCGGCAACGCCATGATGATAGTTACCACCGAAGAGGATGGGAGCGCATCCTCTAATTCGCCCATGTCTAGACAGGTCTTGCGCGAGACCAATGTTCCCAACCCAAGTTTGCAGGGCACAAATACCACAGCCATAACATCCCCCGGATGAATCCGTTCCATGAACAGACGTGCCCGAAGCCGGCTCTTGATCCCTGCCTGGTAGCTTCTTGTAGCGTCTTTCACCAGCTTGTGAGTCGTTCGTGGCCTTTGACCCACCCGACCTGTGAAAACGGGTCAATAGGGGCATCAGCCCCCATTGAGCCTGTTTGACAAGTCGGATAAGTCAATAAATAGGAAATGTCTAGCGCTAGGTGAAAGACGCTACGACGGACGAGGTAGAGAAACCCATGTTGGCCTTCAGAGTAAAAGAGATCGAGCGACGATGATTAAGGGTGGCACGATCCCACCACCCCAAAGGCCAACAGAGATGTGAGCTGGGCTAGCTTCTCTACCAACGACCCGCGCGGCTTATACCTCACTGTCGTCTCCCGAAGAGTTCAGGCTCACCCTTTTCCAGACCTTAGACGAGGCTGCGCTGTGGCCGTGCCATATACAAGTCCGCGGGCCGCAGACTCCGTTGGTCATGGTTCCGACCCGGAATTTGACGCCGCCTCCTGAGGGCATGCCGGAACCCCAGTCTTGAGACCGTCTATGTCGATCTCCGAAGGAGCGAACCTGGTATTTTGATGGAGCAAGCCCTCACCCCCGAGGTGTGGTCGGCCGCCTCATGCAGGCCTGGAAGCAGCGAGTCTGCTAGTAACAGCCGTCATGTCGGCGGAGCTATTCACGCCGAATGACGACGAAAGCCTAGAGGCTTCGCACCCCACAGGCCGCAGGCCGACCGCGTCGAGCCTCGGCAGCGTTATAGCTCCAGGCGCGGAAAGGGGTCTGGTGGCAAATGTCTTCCCGGAGCGGACAGAACGGTCCTTCGAACCAAATTCTAATAAAAGTGTTAGACAAGCACGAGTTCCAGTAAATAGTTAAGGGCCGAATACTGACGTTAATCGAAGAATCGGTTCGCCCACCATGGAACGCCTGATATCTTGGAACGGGACAGGCACGCTTTCGACGCCCCGCGCTTTGGCGGGGCCCTCAACCAGGTTCCAGTCGTGTATTTCGTCCCCAGCGCCAATAGACTTGGCCATGGTAGGCTTGGCCAAGAATCTCTTTGCCATAAATGGCCAATTCCTAACCCACAACCCGAGGATCCCACCCATGGTAACCATCCTCCTACAAGGGGCGGGTTCAGCTGAAAGACGAACAGCGGCGCTGTCATGGTAGCCGTTGATCGTCTTTCAGCTGAACCCGCCCCTTGGTCCTAGGATGGTATACACCGTTGGCTCGGGGATGGGGAATTTCCACGGCTAGCCCTTGATCGTCCACTGCGGGGGAGTTATTTGTGTTCTCCAGAGGCGGCACCCGCAGGGACGATATGGGCTTCACCAACTTCCCATCCCCACCCCAGGATTCCTGTTGGGGATTGCTTGCAACCCTTAGACAGAGCATCTGAGTGTGTCACGTCGTGACTCCACAAGATCGATGGAAATCGAGGCTGTGCGCGGCAGTCAACAGGTCGACGTCAGAGTAGATGTCGGAAGGCGGCTGTCAAGTTAATAAGGAATCCTCATGTCGACTAACGTGTACGGGCCTGACATGGCTATCCGCGTTGAAAACTGAAAACTGGAAGCAGTTGACACTCGAGCGCACACCTCCGCTGGCATTTCCTTTGGCGCACTGACTTGGGCCACGGTCATCCCCCTGACGTCCACGGTAGTGAAGAAAGGAATGTGCTGAAGAGATTTAAGGAATGGAAGGGCATCCTCGTCTGCCAAACCATGATTGTTGGTGAGCTGTTCGAGGGAGAGCAAATAGGCTCGCCCGACTCAGCGAGTCTCTGAGTCGGTTTACATCCTCGTTCTGAAGGTGCAACCTGCGTTGGCAGGTTGCCACCGTCGAACCGACGTTGAATAGAACCCGTCGTAGGGCTTTGCGTCGCATGGATATCCATACCCCACCACCCAGGAGGCTGTGATCTTCGGTGCATATTGATTGTGTGCATCGTGGGTGGGTGGCAGAGTTGGATCGGTACAAGAGGTGTGAAGGTGTTAGGGGTAAAGGGTAGCCAAGCGACGTATTGTCATCGTAGCTCTTTTCGCGATTCATTGGAACGCACCACTCAGCAAGTCCGGGTTGACATCCCGTGCTGACGGCCCAGCCGACGCCAACAGTGTACAACAGAATCTCCATTCGTGTCCACTGTCAGACGTCACCCGGGGCCGCACGGTCAAGCACAACCTGGCGCTGAGAGGTGCTGACTCCTTTGATCACGATGAGAGACTGTGCTACGACCGAGACAATTTCCCAGACAGTCGCCGTATTTCCGGCCCACTGCTGTTGCCGTCAGCCGGACGCTGGGACGAAGAATTAGCATTCCGGAATCCATAGTGATTATGCGAGTGGCGGGATGGGTTGAGGCGAAACTAGGAGGTAGAAAATGTTAAGTAGGAGGGATTGTGGAATACACTCACCTTCAACGACGTCTACTCCTGCTAGATTGGTCCTTGGTTCGTAGCTGTCTGCCGGCGGCGGGGGGCCAGCTCATTGAAGGGGCCAGCTCATTGGAGGGGCCTGTCCTGGTCGGTCTCTGTGTATTTGGTATTAGCATCAACGCCAGAATGACGATTGGGACGATTAGGTAGACGTGCGACGTGCGGGTGGTAGTAACAAGCACGCGACAGGGTGATAGGGCTGCGGGGGGATAGTGTGTTGTCTTGGGAGAATAAACGAAGTGTGGAAATGGGAGACAACAAGGCAACGGGCTGTGTGGATGTGCAGTCGCAGATGCCGATGCAGGCCGGCATCCAAAGGATGTCGTTGTGAGACAGATAGATGTGAGGATTGAACCCCGGTGATGGAAAGGAAAGGGGGCGATGAATGAATAAGCGGACAACTGGGTGTCTGGTACTTACGTTCGACGCGGGAGCGACGGCAACAATGATAAGGACAGCGACAACGACAACAATAACTGAAGTCTCCTTGTAGGAAGAATGAGAAGGGGGACGTGAGAGACCGGGGGGGGTTGCCGTGGTACGCTCCGTTCAACGGAGCGTACCACGATGAAGCGACAGTCCGCTGTACAGCAATGATTCGGCCGACGCCGTCGCTCATAGAGTGGTATGAGCGACGACAGAGGCCGAACCATCCCTGTGGAAGCGGACACTGGACAGAATATGAGATGGGTGGAGCGGGGAGTGAGATGGGGGAGATGCAGAGATGCACAGATACAGAGATGCCGAGAAGGGATGTGGCGGCCCAACCGCGACCCGGATGAAGGTGGGAAAAAAAAGATGTTGTGGGTTAGGATCAGGATTGGAAAGTCGGGAGGGGGAGAAACTATTTATGGACAGCCAGTCAACCACGCTAAGCGCTTGCTGCCTGGGCGCCTCATTCACTGCGTCGGGAAGGCAGTCACGACGGTACGTACCCCGTAAATAGAATCCCTTCGAAGCCTCGGGAAGAAGTACGTACCATGTCTCTTTCACAGGTACCCTCGGTATCTAGGCAGTTACGCGTCCTGTTGACGCGACCTGGGGGGGCGTTGACGCGGTGAGGCCCTTATCGTGTTGTGCCTGGCAACCAGCTTCGGTTCAGGCCCCCCCAGGGACACCACAGAACTAATACCATCCAACGAGAGCCCATAACAAGCGGCCGGGGACATAGGTACACGGGGATACTGCCTTTACCTCCCTGTGCTTTCCTCTCCAGAGTTCAAAGCTCTAAGGAAAAAGACAAGGCTTCATTGTCTAAGAGCTTGTTTCTTCTATATCCCTTGGTCTAGCCCATCTCACATGGTATTTATATTAGGTACTCTTAGAGGCTGTAGGTATTGCTGATGACTGAGTTTCCTGCTGGCATTCAGCTTTGGTCATTTCAATTGAAAAAGCGCTGAGATTGACAACATCGTACGTAACAGTGAGCCTAGCAAGGAGCACGCGTGGTGATACGTAGGGAGTGCACTTTTGGTAACCTAGCTTGATCAATGTGGTTGGCGCTGTAACAGCTACAAACCGGAATTCCCCCCTAATTAACACCACCGGCTTCCTTGAAAACAGCTGTACTTTTACGCACGTAGACAGCAATATTTAGTCGTGGGGTTAAGACAGACGACGATAGTTTCTGCCGGACTGCCGGTGTAAGTGGGATCCTAGTTGTGACTCCATCTCGATCGTATTATCTTGCGTGATTGTAGAGAGAGGCCACGACTGTGGCAACGAATCACTTCGAGATCAACGAGACTACCTCCAGTTTATCGTATCTACTTCACTTGATTCAAACCAAGAGGTGTCCGCCAGACAAGCTGTTCACAACGCGTGATCCGGCGTTGAGCAGGTCACGTGCCTCCCCGGGGCCACAAGAGCCCCTTTTCATCTCAAAGACAGAACATGTACGTAGTGCGGGTTCTTTGAATTCATCTTTTCTTGATTTTCTTTTGGCGTATTTTGATTGATGATATCGTATTCACACACGCTGTGATTCGCAGGGTATTCAATATAATATATCATGGTGTTCGGCAACCGTGGCGCCTGTGAATTGTGCCGCTGTGTGTTGCACCAAGACGGCATCATAGCTTCAATGTGGACCCCTTTAACGTATCCGATCTGATCGCCAACAACCGGCGATTACGTAGCGAGGGATCTGCCTCGGACAAGCAGTCGCAGAAGTCGATTCAAACCGAGTCAATAGATAGGCATTTTCGATCTTGCCACCCTGGTCGATCATACTCTAATCGCTGTATCTCAACGTACACGGTAATATATCGGCTTTACGCCATTAATCTGAATGCACGATTTTTGGACTTTGGCTTGACAACTAGATAATTATATAGTCTCCTAGTCATGCAGCAAGCGCCATTTTGGTTCTTGGCATCCTGCCTATCCGACTTGCGACAGTTTGGACGGCCTTGTGAATACGTCTTGGATCAAGGCCGCAGGCGCGCACGATAGTCAAGCCGATCTTGTTCATCCTGCCACCCGCGCAGTCTGTGCATGCGTTCGGTGTCACGCACAAGGTAATTAAAAGGAAAGGTATCATAAGGACTGGCAGCTGCAATAAAGCATGTATCCCTCTTTATAGGTAGTTTGGGATGAAGAAGCGGTTCACAATCACGTCGGCCTATCGTATCGTGTATGTCATATCGGATCCGGTGGTGGATATTTCTGGACGTACTGACAACTCAGGTCGAACGATTGGGGGATGGACATCATGGGTTCATATCTAGGTAATATGGAAGCGCGGGCCCGCGGTTCAGGAGAATCACCAGATAGCAATAGTGCAGGATGGACATATTGTTGGAACTAGTCTGACCCGAAGCCAGAGGCACCGCGGAGGTGAAAGTACAGGTTAGCGGCGTGAGATGACAGGAATTCATCTCCGATACGCTATGTAGGTACGTAGGTCATTTGCTAGTTGAAACAGAATGATCGTGTCCTTAACCGGGCACTGCTACACCATGCGAAATGTGTATCTCGACGTATCTAAGTCGCAGGGTATAAATCAATGAGTTGCCAAGACTCTGGCAAGTAGTTAGGAGACACGAAATCGAGTCGACTACACTTACCTGTTTCATGAAGCAAGACTGCACAGAGCCCAAGCAGGCATAGGATTTATTTGACGATACAGAATGCATGCTGCGAATCTAGGTAGATATCCCATTCACCATCTGCGAGGGGCGGCCGCACCGCCGGATGTAAATGTGCGCGTGGTTATCGTGGCCTTTTCCCGTTCCCTCTCCAGCTTTGCTAGACCCGTTCTGTCTGTTATGGGGGTTGCGTCGATGATGTTGTCGAATGCCTCGTCCCCGTCGCCATCTGAGCCCCCGTTGTCCGAGTCCGGCTCCATGTCCGAGTCGACATGGTACTTGTGTGGTTGAGGCGGAGGGATGGATTGTGGTTTTGGTTTCCTCTCCGTGTCTTCGGAATTCGCAAAAGGCTTGGACGCCAAGATCTTTCGTCGGATCTCCTCCATTTCAGCCTCGTCATCTTCATCGTCCTCATTGTCGCTTATATAAAATGGGTCTTTATATCTTTGTGCCCTTTTCGGATCCTCGGAAGCTTGACCAAGCTCAGGCCATTGAGTCGGCCTTTTGCCTAGGTAGATCCCGTCTATATCATCATCGTCTTTATTGCCGTCTTCACGTTCGGCCCCATCCCCATCCCCGTCCCCGTCCTCGTCCTCGTCCTCGTCTTCATCAGAATCTGCTGGTATTCTACGATTAACATTACCTCCTTTCCAAAGGTCGCCCTCGTCGTCATTTTCTCTGCTCTCAGCATGCTCTCGTTCCAGCCGTTCGAGCCATTCCTTTTCGGTACTCTTTACGGCATCCTCATCTTCGCAGGCGGCATACTTCTTTAGCAGTTTCGAGTTGATGGCCAGGAAGGACTCGCCGTAGTTGAAAGGGCGCAGGATCTGCTCGGCCCAGTCAGGATGGCGGCAGATGTAGAAAGAGGCAGCCAAAGCCTCGACGCAGTTCAGACGATAGGGCTTGCCGTAGTTAACCGTGTTCGCAGCGACAAGGTAGGGCAGCAGACGTTCACACTTGCCGCCGACCTTATTCCACTGGACCTCCTGGGTCCGGGCCCAGGAGCATTCGACGACAGCAGCGCCGTACTGGTCCATGAGGTCGCGGTCGGCGGGCGACAAGATGTGTTTGCCGTTGGGGGTGATGATGACGCCGTTGTGGCGCTGGCCGAGATGCAGATCGCGCATGAGGCCGAGTCTGATGAGTTTTTTCCCAGAGCACCGCTTCGGGTCACAGTGATTCAGATCCCAGCAGGCGGCCTTGAAGGGCGGCGGTGCGTCATTGACCTCGTCGGCATCTTCGTCTTGGATGTTTCGGGCCGGACGCGGACGTGAGCGCGGGCCATTTCTGCCCCCCCGAAAATTATCTTTTTTGTGACGAACCATGATCGGTGGGTTTCCCGAGCGGCTCGTCCGGTATATTCAGAGGAGACGGTATGGATGAGGAGCGGAAGACGGACAAGGTATAGCAAACGACCGAAAATGACTTTCGTAGTTCGTAGGCCGAGTCAGTTTACCAACGAGATGACATAGTTGTGTATATTCAGTTATCCGAGTCCCTATCTAATCACCCCACACTCCAGCTTACGTAACTCAACTTCCACACCCTGCTCGGCCAAGCCGCGATTCTTTTTGTAGGCAAGTGGCCGGGCAATATGGTATGTCAAACGGCCACACGCACTCATTACGTAGCCAACTCACGTACGGTATACAGACTAATTAGTAGAGAGTCACGTTAGGTATTCCGCATGTGTAAAATGCCTGCGAATCCGTATAGCCAGCCTGCGTGTGCAGGTAGCACTCGCTAACCACTTAGATCCATGATGGTTGTTCAACTTCCATGCTTCATGTTACGCATTTGCTACCTACCTCAGACGGAGCTCGGCTATCGGACTCGGACAGGTGTCAGAATCTCGACGGTCCGAAATCGACCGATGCCTAGGATTCTAAGCGCCATTCACGACACGGCGGGTCTCTAAGTCGTTAAAAGTGACAGCCGTACTTCGGGCCGTCAATGTTGCAACAGCTGTCCCCGGCCCGGAAGATGCCTCGTCCATTGGTTCTAAAGTGGTATGACGGCCCCCGCACTCGCGTCCGGCCCGACCGGCGGCTTACAGTCCTAGACTACCACCGGGACCCTCTTCCGCCAGGCCGGGGTAATTAGCAGGGTATCACGGACTGTACACGTCTACCCACTGCTACACATACGGGATATTGAAGGGTACCTGTTGTGCCTCTATTCCGAGCGGGAGGCAGTGTCTGGGTATACTTTGGACGGGGCACTGAAGAGGACTAATTCCAAATACTTACCTACCCACCCACAAGATAGCTTCAAGAGCGGCCCAATCGTTACTACCAATCGTTACTACGTGCTGCCTCGGCCACGGACATCGTTGCGGGGTGCTTATTCCTCCGCCATAAAGACCTACTACCTGGGAAGCATGTAGAACTCAGAAATGCCACTTCTGTGGACTTACGTATGCTCCCCGTCAATGGTCATGAGCCACGGCTGATGCAATGGCATCATGTGGCTCCCCCATAGCTCCCCACTGCTACGTTGCCACGGACGAATCCTGTATCCCGTACAGACTGTACAGAGTATCATCATACTCAACCCGCGGGGAGCGGTTGCATCCGCACTGGACGGACGGCGTTCTCGCAGTTCGTGTTTGAGCACATGCGGGCCGCGACGTTGCTGTGAAGGCCTAGACACCGAAGCTTGTTCTCGGGATCCTTGACTGTCGCCGGGGGGGTTAATTCCTGGCAGAGAGCGTCCGGGTTCGACGACAGCTACGACTACACACGAAGTAGTATAGCGTCCGCAATGCCTGCATCATGCACATGCAAGACGCAGGGACTTGGTTCAAATGACAAATATGCATATCTGCGATGTGACAGGCTTTGATGTAGGCGACGATGGTCTGTCACGGAATCGTACGGGGCCACCGGCTTTGGACTCCAGCTATATAGGGCTAGGCAAGAGCTTGGCCATGGAATCCCGACCTGCTTGATCATTCGGTCACAGCGGCTGGAGCCATTCTGAGCCTGAGTCTGAACGGTGTGGCCGCGGTCTCGCCGCGAAAATAACCACCGATCATGGGACGAGTTGAGGATGCATTAGTCCGCGATGGCGATGATTCCAGCATCAGCGCAAATGGGGCCGAGACCTACACCTTGCTACGAGACTCTCGTGCGAGCACGCGGTAACTTCGCCTCAATCTTGACGAGAAACGTTCTCCTGACTTATGGCCTAGTCTCACGGCCCAGCACGGTCTCTGGAAAGAGCTCTTGGGATTCCTTCTCCACCCTGATGTTCCTACGAGCGGCGAGAACTTGAAAATCGCCGATGTTTGTACCGGCAACGGGTATGTTTGCTCCGTTTCCTAGGCCTCTACCTCGGACTGGTTATTAACGTTACTCCTTCCAGTGTCTGGCTCCTCGATCTTGCGCGTAGGATACGCACCCCTTGCGAATTCCATGGCTTTGATATCAGCATGGACCAGGTCGGTCCAAAACCTTGGCAGCCGGCAAACGTCCATATGCATAACCTGGACGTCTTCAAAGATCCTCCCCTGGAATTTCAGGGCATTTTTGACATTGTGCACATCCGGCTCATCGGGATTGTGGTGACGAATAACGATCCCCGGCCCGTTCTTGCGAGCCTGACGAAACTGCTAAGTACGTAATCGCCGGCCCCTCTCCTTTTCAGTCCATGTTTGCATTTGAGCGCTGGGAGTTTCAAGCCCTTACTTGTTCATATAGAGCCTGGTGGATATCTCCAATGGGACGAGGTTGATACGATTAGCTGGAAGGTTGAAACTGTTCCGGGTGTATCCGGAAAGAGCCTTCATGCGCTATATTCGCAGATGAGAGAACTGGACACGTAAGGACCCGTTTCCTAGACAATTACGATTTAATTTACGCTGACGGACTCCATTTCAGGAGCTGGAAGTACGACCTCGCCCGGATCATCGGCGAAAGTGGCTACTCGGACACCTCGTTTCATACGTACCCATATGGGTTGGATCTGGCGCGGATCTGGAGCGACATGTAAGTTCAAAGCGTCGTGTTGCTTGGGTGACCACAGCCTGAGCGGTTTGTCAGAGAAGAGAGCTGACCATTAGTAGTTACGTCAGTACGTGGAGAGAGTTCGCAGACAAGAGACTGAAGACGCCCGAGGCATCGGATCAGCTGGAGCTGAAGGCTATGGAGGAAGTTAGGCAAGGAGCTGCGCTTATGGTCCCGTTATTGATGTGGGTTGCCCGGAAGACGTAACGGTTGGCTAGTTATGGGACTGTAGGTATCACGTTCGTCGTTAATCGCTCATCAACTCTGGACTCTGGACGCTGGACTCCCGGCAGTATTGGTTCGTCCATGTCGGGCGGTTACGTGGAGTAGCCGTCTCGGGGCCGATCAAGATAGGCCAACTGCCGTGGGGGTATTCCATAAAGGAAGACGCGCTATCCACGATGTAATCGGGCATGAGTAACGGCCCTCCATTTGCAGTCGTATTGGTCGCGCCCGGCGGCTGTCCCGGCACGACTCGTCCAGTAGTTCTGGCCGCGGGTATGTCCATCGAGACCAGACCTGCTATCTCGATAATACACTCTAGATGCATACCATGAGCCAGTCGCGGGTCGCGTTAATTGCATTCGTACGATTCGTGCGGCATTATGTATTCATTATGTAATTACCACGTATTTGGCGGCCAATACCCACCCGATTATCCCCATCACGGGACGGTGGCAAGTGGACGGCTACGGCGTCTCCTCCCTTACCCATTACCACTTGGCATCAGCGAGAGTACGGTAGACCCAAGAGCGTAGCAATCAATCGACGAGTGCTGCATTCCTTAATCAGCTCGCCGTCCACACTCGATAGCCGGCCTTCTGCTTTACGTCTGCCACCCGATGTCCCTGCTTCGGGCTGAGCCAGCTATCTAGTTCGAGCTGTTTTGCGGCCGGTTCACGCGTGCCGATCTCCGTCCGTATTCACCTTACATCCCACGCTCGTTTGCCAGATCGTCCGCGGACCGACGACGACATGACTGCGTAGCGCAGCATATCCGTTGAGCCAGCCAGCCAGCCAGCGCGTCTATCATCGTATTCGTTTTAGTTCTGCCGTGCCTCGTGCCTGGCCTCCTGTCGTCAATTAGAATAGGAGGAGAGAAGACGGAGGAGACAAGAAGAAGGAAGTGAAGCGGAAAGTATATAAAAAGACGAAAAGTAAACCGGCCAAAATGGAGGCCGCGTCCGCTCGTGCGGCTGCCCGGGACCGCTGGAATGAAATGGGCTACCCCCGACCCTCCCAGCTCCAGCGCTTCATCGCGAGCGCGTGTAGCGCCGACAACCTCGAGCCGAACCTCGCTCTGAACCTCGAGATCGCCGACCTGATCAACAACAAGAAAGGCACTGCGCCGCGCGAAGCCGCCGTCGCCATCGCCACCTACATCAACTCCCGCAACCCGAATGTCAGCCTGCTTGCTCTGGGGCTCCTCGACATTTGCGTTAAAAACTGCGGATACCCTTTCCATCTCCAGATCAGCACCAAGGAATTCCTCAACGAGCTCGTCCGCCGCTTCCCGGAACGGCCCCCTTTCCGCTATACGCGCGTCCAGTCTAAGATCCTCGAGGCTATTGAGGAATGGAGGAGCACGATATGCGAGACGAGCCGGTATAAGGAAGATCTGGGGTTCATCCGTGACATGCACCGCCTCTTGAGCTACAAGGGCTACAGCTTCCCCGAGGTTAGGAGGGACGATGTCGCCGTCTTGAACCCGAGCGATGTAAGTTGGCCGCCGTAGCCGAAAGGCCTACGATACTATCGCGTCTCGCGTCTCGCATCCGGCTAACAGATAACCCTTCCCAGAACCTGAAATCAGCCGAGGAAATGGAGGAGGAGGAGCGCGAGGCACAATCTGCGAAGCTCCAAGAGCTTATTCGACGAGGCGCCCCTGAGGACCTACAGGAGGCAAACCGGCTAATGAAGATCATGGCTGGCTACGACACGAGGTCCAAAACGGATTACCGCGCCAAGGCCGCCGAGGAAGTAGGAAAGATCCAAGCCAAGGCCCGCTTGTTAGAAGAAAGACTAGCTGCTTTCAAACCCGGCGATTCTATGGCCGATGGCGACGTGTTCGAGGACCTGGCTGCTTCGCTTCAGAGTGCGCAACCCAAGATCCAAAAGATGTGTGAGGAAGAGTCGGACGACCACGAGGCCGTCGCCAAGCTGTTCGAAATCAACGACAGCATACACCGAACTGTCGAGAGGTGGAAGATGCTGAAGAGAGGCGATATAGAGGGGGCCAACAAGTTGGCGCAAGGGGCACCCATTCCAACACCGTTAGCCGCGGGCGCGGCCAAACCAGCGGCAGCGAGAGAGCTGTCGTTGATTGACTTCGACGCCGACGCCGGCACTAACGGCTCCCATAACGAGACTACGTCTTCTCAGGGAGCAGGTGTGGAGAATGATCTGCTTGGCTTGTCTCTCGGGGACAGCAGCAGCGGCAGCTTCGGACAGGGTGGTGGTATCTCCCTTGGGTTTGGCGCCAATCAAAGTTCGTCTACCTCCCCCCTTTGCGATGTCGATGTGGGAGTCCATATGAAATGAGCATCTGGTTAACGTGTTCGCAGACATACCAGGGCCTGCACTCCTATCGTCACTAACAGAAAATAACACGGCCAGGGGGACGATACCAGCTCCCACGCCGTCTCCCTCCTCACTTTACACCGGATTCGCCTCTAAACCATCAGTATCAGTATCGCAGTCCACGACGCCGCACGCTCCTCCCGGTCAGTATTCGGCATTTTCGAAACCAGCTTCACAGAAGCCGAGCGATCCTTTCGCTGCTTTGGGCGCCTCGCAATTCCCACCGAAGCCCGCCGCGCCCCAAGCGACGCCCTCCGCATCTAACGACGACGACGAATGGTCGTTCTCCTCCGCCCTCCCGCCAGAGGCCTCTGTGCCGCGAGATCACCAGGCACTTGTCAGCAATACCGTCTTACGAATTAACATGAAGGCTGCCAGGGTGCCGAGCGCGCCGAATGCGCTGTCGTTATCATTTTCATTTTCCAACACATCGCCGCGGCAGATAAGTGATTTGCATTTTCAACTAGCCGTGACAAAGGTAAGACATACTACGCCAACTACGCTATCTATGGTCTCCCTCTTTCTTTCTTTCTCTATCTCTCTTATTCTCGTATACACATAACTCTAACAATCACCAGGGCTACGAGCTGAGTCTCCAACCCCAGACCGGGCGCACGTTGCCGCCCAACCAGGAAAACGGCGTGACGCAGGCGATTCAGGTATGGCATGCAGGCGACAGGACGAGCAAAGTAGATAGCGCCAGGCTTCGATGGCGTGTGGGTTATGCATGGGGAAGCGAGAGGAAGGCCGAGACGGGTGAGATTCCGGAGTTTAGCATTGCGTAGGGTTAGGTTAGGTTAGGTTAGGTTAGGTTGTGTAGTCCGTTCACGTCCGCTACGCCCTCCATGCCCCCCTTTTTCACCCCCCTAATGTTCATAATTTACTATAGAATATAGTAGAGATGACATTCCTTCCCGTGATGGGATTATTTTATATACATGGTTATCTGTGCTTGTTTTCACTTTGTCATGTTGCGCACGTTCAACTCTACGGAACGAACCTGGTAACCAAGTCTACGATATCAATACACATATGTAGAACACGGCACGGCATGAAATAGCTGCGTGGTGCGGTGTGGTAGGGTATATACAGTATAGTACAATAGCTGTATGGAGGGCCGTCTATGTCTAACACCCCCCATTTTTCCCCATCTCTATGCCGTATAAATGTTATTATAAGGTGCCCTGGTGAGCGAGGGTCCTTATCACGGGATTCCCGTCCGTCTATATATGTAATGCACACACATAAACGTATACTCATCGTATCTTACGAGTCTCTCCCGTCTCCCGGCCTAGAGTACCGTACCGTACCGTGCCGTACCGTACCAAGGCCGGAGTCAAGCCAGACAGGGCGAACTTACAAAGTCCGCCGTGTCTTGACCTCTTGATACGCCTGTACCGTGTCGCCAACGGCAAGGTCTTGGAATCCATCGAAGCCCATGCCGCACTCGTTGTCCTTGCGCATCTCCATCACGTCGTCCTTGCCGTGCTTGAGCGTCTCGAGCTTGCCTGTTGATACACGTCCCCCGGTTAGCTAGTGTTGCCTTAGATCGGCTATATATTATTTGACTGAACTTACCATCGAAGATCACGATGCCCTTCCGGCGCACGCGATACAGATTGTTCTTGCCAATAATGCCGGTACGGACCCTGCAGCCCGCGATGTTTTTATGCTTACGGCCGCGGATATTGATGGGGAATATCTGTAAGATCTCGGCCTCTCCCAGGACACGCGAGGTCACGGCGGGGGCTAGGTATTCGCTCAGATTGGCCTTGACATCGTCTAGGAGATGGTATATCACGTGGTGCTCTAGGATACGGACACCTTGTGACTCTGCCATACGCATGACGTGACCCGGGGTCACGGTCGCGAAGTTGATGATGACAGACTTCGAAGTGGCTGCGTGCGCTACATCGAACTCGCTAATGGCACCGGTCGCGGAACGGAGGATACGGGGACGCACTTCATTGTTACCGATCTCCTGGATGGCAGCACATACAGCCTCGACTGAGCCATGGACATCACCTTTGACTACAAAGTTGACCATTTTAGGTCCGTCCTCCTTCTCTGTAGGGCTCCCAGTCGCCTCTTCAAGCGCGCGCTGTTCTTCCAATTGCTTGCGAGCTTCAGCGATGATTTCGTATTCAGCGGCGTCCTTTTCCCGTCCCCGGACGCTTTCACGATAAGACACGGCCGTCTTGACCCTGGCTTCATCGGCCCCCTGAATGACTTGGTCTCCCGCGGCAGGGAGTTCCTTCCATCCGATAATCTCTACCGGCGTGCCGGGCGGCGCCTCAGCGACGTCCACGCCCGCCTCATTGCGAAGTTGCCGGATCTTACCCCAAGTTAGACCCGCAGCAATATGATCGCCAGGTCGTAGGGTGCCGCGCTTGACGAGGACCGTGGCCACCTTGCCCGAGGGTTTCAGGCTGCTCTCCAATACCCACCCCTCGGCTGGACCGTCTGGTTCGGCCCGGTGGTCAAGAATTTCAGAAAGGGCAAGGATGTTCTCCTCTAGGTCTTCCATGCCCTGGCCCGTTTTACCACTGACGCAGACGACTTGAACATCACCACCAAAATCCTCAATCTCAATGCCCGCCTGGGCTAGGTCGTGCTTGACGGCATCGATGCGGGCACCTTCCGCATCGATCTTGTTGATAGCAACGATAATGGGTACCTTAGCAGCACGGGCGTGCTTCAACGCTTCAAGTGTCTGGGGCATGACGCTGTCGTCTGCAGCAACAACTAAGACAATGATATCGGTGACATTGGCTCCGCGTTGTCGCATAGTCAAGAAGGCAGCGTGTCCGGGCGTATCGAGGAACGTGATGGGCTTGCCTGAGGATAGCTTCACGGAGAAAGCACCGATATGCTGCGTGATTCCACCATGCTCTTGTGCCGCCACGGAGGATTTGCGCAGATAATCCAAAATCGTTGTCTTGCCGTGGTCGACATGTCCCATGATGGTCACAACAGGAGGCCGCGGAGGAAGCGCTGAGGGATCCGCCGGGGGCGGTCTAGGTTTAAGGTCTTGTCTATCGCCAGCGTCCACGGTTGGTTCGTACCCGTACTCTTGAGCCACTAGAGCCGCGGTCTCGCCTGCCATGAGGCTATCCAACGTGACACCCTCGAAGCCGAATTCCCCAAGCTGAACTACGAAGTCCTCAGGCTTCACTTTAAGGGCTTGTGCAAATGCCGTAATGCTAATCAACTCTGGTAGTATAATGGGAATGGGTCCCATTCTTGCGGCTTCGCGCTCTGCCTTGCGCTGTTGTTTTTGCTGGCGTGTGTCTAGACGGTTCTCATACACCTCGTGATCATCATGGTCCTCGAAGCGAGATTTACGCCGCGAGCCCTTGCCACCGCGTCTTTTGGCATGTTTTTCACCTCGTTCAAAGAATTCACTTTCCCGGTCAAAAGAATCTGGAATGGGGTTCATCTCGGCTTCGGGAACGACCTGAGGGTCGGGGAAATCTCCCTTAGTATTTTGATTCCTAGAGTGCTCTTGTTCCGACGTGGTCATGTTCGCTTCCTGCATTTTCCATGGGTCATTCGCCGGTACAGGTATCTCATTGGGGACAACCGACGGATTAGGGAACTCCCGCGCAGTATTTTGGTCCATAGAACGTGCCGGCTCGGACTTAGCCACGTTCGCTTCTAGTGGTTTCCATGGATCATTCCGTGATACAGGTATTGCGCTGGGCTTGGAGATGGCCCATGGATTGGGGGAGTCTCCCTCGGTGTTTCGACTCTTAGAACGCGCTTGCTCAGGCCCAGTCACGCTCGCCCCCAGAGTTTTCCATGGGTCTTTCTGTGGTACGAGTGGCTCGTTGGGCTTAGAGACAGACGACGGATTGGGGGGAACCCGTTCGGTGCCTTGAGTTTCAGCACCTCCCGGTTGAGATTTGCGCACATTTTTCCGCAGCGCATTCCAGAAATCATCCTCCAAATTCTTTTGGACGGTGGGCTTTCGTGCCAGTTGACCCCATTCCCGCCAACTCTCAGAAGGCTGCGGCGTGCTAGGGGCACTTTTCGGATTCTGGACCTTCAAATCACCCAGCGCATTGAGCGGTGACGTTACGGGTGACTTGGTCTTAGACGGATAGCTGATGATTTTCTTGCTCCAAAGTTCTGGAGACCCCACCAAGCTAGATAAACTTGACGCCGCGGGTCCCTGTTGCTGGGGTGTATTTATTGGCTTCCCACCATGTCTTAGCCACGGTGTTGACGGTTGCATCTCAGCTGGTGAACTTGCTAGCGCGGGCTCCCCTCCCTGGGATGTATTTATAGGCTTCTCATCGTCTCTTAGCCACGATGTTGACGGTTGTATCTCAGCTGGTGAACTTGGTAGCGCGGGCTTCCCTTCCTGGGATGTATTTATAGGCTTCCCATCGTCACCTAGCCACGGTGTTGACGGTTGCGTCTCGACTGGTAAACGTGATGACGCGGGCCCCCCTCCCTGAGATGCATTTCCGGGACTCCCATCATCATCTAGCCGCCGTAATGGCCGCTGCATCTCAGGTAAACTCGATAACACCGGGCCCTGCCTCCGGGACGTATTTGTAGGATTCCTATCATATCCCAGCCGTGGCAATGGCTGTTGCATCCTAGGGGGTTTCTCTATGGTGCGAAAGCTCGAAAATGTAGAGGGCGTAGTTGTCGGCTTAGTAGGTGCAGCCTCGGTCTGCGCGCGGTCATACTGGGGATGGAACCGATTGTTGAAACCAGGTTTGGTCTCATTTCCGATAATGGGCTTAGACAAGGTTGGAGATGGCTCCTTCGATTTGCTGACATTCACGAAGCGGTCAATGGACTCGGACCTTATGTAGCTCTCGATCTCCTGTTGGCGCTGTGAGTTCCAAACATATCTGGCATTGACCCGGGGGTCGAGAGCTCCGTTCGGGGTCTTCTGAAGAGTCTGTCGAGTCTGCTGGACTGGCTTAGCAGCTTTCTCGGCAGCGAGGATATTGGCCCGAGCTCTCGCCTCGTGAGCGTCAAGAATAGAGTTGTCCGTGGTTTTCCTTTTAAAGGTTGGTAGCCCAGGGACGGGTGGGCCGTTCAGAAAAGTCGGCGCTTGGCCATTTTGAAGACTATTGGGGCCATGGGGCAAGGGAGGTCCCAGGTTCGTCGATGGATAGTTTGGGGCCGTAGGGGATGCAGAGGCGTTCAAGAAACCCGCCGAGGCGCCGGCCGGAGGGATGGGCCGGAACGGAATGGGGCGACCTGAGCCATTATCGCTCGCACGAGGTGTTGCGGAGAAGAGCCTCCTCGTTGGAGCCGTCGCCGGCCGCAGGGAGGCCCGATATCGACAAAGCGCACAGATGGAGCTGTCCCGCTGCGACCCGAAGCATTAGCATTGCAGCAGCCGGACGGGAAATGGACGGCCGGGCGGCGATTGCAGGTTGGACCAGATGGGGCGAAGGGTAAAATAAAACCAACCTCGGCCAGTGTCCTCCCTCTTAACATGCTGATATTAACTTCTCCAAACGAGGTCGAGACATGTGTGCTCGGGGATGGCGTCGCAACCACTCAGTGGGGTGTGTGAAAATACGACTCGTCGACGGTTGTGTCTATAAAGGTAGGTAATTTATGAGCAGGACATTGTTGTTGCGCAGTCCCTAGAAGTAGCTGAGGACTGTGACGGCGAGGCGAGTTGAGGAGATTGGCGGAACGGGGACGTAGGTGCCCATGGGATGAGAATGCCGTCTATCTGGAAAATAATGAGCGAGAATGCACTGCCTGCTATGTATGCCTACCCTTTACCACGTAATTGCGAAGCAAGGAAAAAATGAACAGGAGCTCTCTCTTGGAGGTCGTGCGAATTCGCGCCGACTCGGTGGTGGGGCATCTAAGGTAATTACACGGTTACAGGCATTCATTATTTAGCTATCCATTATTACGGGGTCTCTTATGCGGATAGATGTATCACATATGCAATATCTCTATACGGTCTGGATAGCACTGTATGGACACTGTACCCGGGACAGCATCGTGGACTTATACCGACGTATAACAGTATTGACGAGTTTACCTGGGCAGCCTCACTTGTTTTCACCTTATTTACTAAAACAGGCAGATGAATACCATAAGATGTAATGGCGAAGACATTTGCACCGATGAGAAGAATTGTATGTGTCTAGGTACCATACCTATCTACAAGCTGCAACAATGGAAGAGAAGCCGGAGGCGTTGTGCTGGGTAGACCACGACGCCATGCCTTGGATTCGCTTTATAGCTTTTGTATATTAGTTAAAGTGCCGGCTTTCTCCGTACCTCCTACATATTAATTAAATTCAGCATACCTCGGTCATGCCCAGGGCCCAGCCCGCTACCTTTCTCGCTGCCGAGCAGTCATGCCTCTCGCCTCTTCTCTTGGTGCCATTTTCCTTCCATTTTCCATATCCCGATCCCTCATCGCACGTACCATTTAAATGCCCATCGCCGAGTCCGTGCCCACGCTGTCCTTCCAGAACTGATCAAAGTCAACGCCTTCCTTCGAGAACAGTTCCCGAATCTGTAAGGCAGCATGCTCTTGCTTCTCGGGACCAAAGCCGCCGGGCTGAGACGATTCAAACTGAACAATCTCGATCCAGCGGTAGAATAGATCCTCCTTCCCGACGGCGATGAGTGCGTCTCGGAAGGCGAACACCTGTCTCCGGCGGTCGTCCTCCTGTGCCGCCGCCTCGGCCTTGAGATCGACACACAGCCATCCCCACTCTTCCTGAAAGAGCAGGATGACGAGCGTGAACGCCTCAATCGCCGCCATCTTCTTATCCACCATCGTAGTAGCGTCGACCATGGCAGCCCAGTCGAGATCCCAGTCATTGTCCATCAGCACGTAGCCCGTCTTCTCACCCAGCACCATGGGGGTGGTGGCGGCGTAGATGCGCGCCAGGAAGAAGCTGCGCGCGACGTTTGTGCCGTCTTCGCCGTCGTTTACGACGTCGCCCGTTGCCTCCTTCCACTTGCGACTGCGCCGGACGACGATCTCGCGGCTGCGGAAGCCGATGGCCCGCCGCCAGGCTACCGGGTTGCCGTGATGCTGGCCGAAGCAGAACTCGATCGGCCAAGGCCACAGGAAGATGAAGAGAGACATGTCCAGCATGAAGGTCAAGGCGCGGCGACCAATCTCGGGGAGGATCTCCTCCCACGTCATGGCGTCGATATCCAGGGTGGTCTCGCTCCGATGGCCCATGGCCGAAGTCACCAGGCTCAGGTAGTAGGGAGAGATGTACCACACGCGCCAGATGAAGAGCGCGACGATGGCCAGGTTCATGAGCACGGGTATGAGGAATATCTTGCGCTTGAACGACTCGGGCTTGTGGTCGATGTGCATGATGTACACGTGCTTCTCGTCGAAGGTGTCGATGATGGGCTGCAACACCTCGGGCGGCCGCTTGAAGGGGAGAGGCGGACCCCCATCTTTGCGTTCGCCGGTTGATCTGACTGCTTTACGTTGCCGCGCCATGGTCGGCACCTCATACGATAGAACTGGAGGCAGGACCGGTAACTCTTACAGTTTGTTATTCGGGAAGATGAGAGCACGTGAGCTTGCCGGGGCTACCCTGTCCGTTCAGAATGGGTCTGCGGATGTGCTAAATACGGAACTGTGGCGGAATGTAGGTAGGGAGAATCTAAGACACCAAGGGGTTCTCCATTCCAGCAAGGCTACCTGCCTCCAGTACTATTCCTACTATAGTACA
>MU279753.1:5288-110680 GCA_022385655.1 Xylaria intraflava
AAATAAATAAAACCTCACTGTTAAATATTTTTTATCTCGCTAACACCCCAACCCCCCCAAATCCGGGCAAAACCCCCTATTGAATAAGCCCCCCCCCCCCCCCCCCCCCGAAACCTAGATAATAATCCAAGGAACGAAAACCCTCCCATCCTCGCCTATAAGCACTACATCGCCCATGTCCGTGACAAAGCCACTCCAAATGTAACGATACCCATCCCCCCCCCGGGTCCAACCAAGGCGGCGACCACGGCTTGAATACCTACCTAAACCTCCAACACTAAAAGTATCTATGTAGATACGAGGTTTCGATAGGTTAGGTTAGGTACTCATCAACACCGTTAACGCCGGAGAGAGCGAAGCCCGGCCCACGGCGTGGGGCATCCGCGACAACCCGTCGAATACCTAGGTACCTACACCAGAACTCTCGGCCGCGAAGTACTCGCGCAGTGGATCGAAACAAGCTAGAACAAGTGCGAGTCATAAGTGAAGCCGAGCGAGCCCATAATATAATACAAAGTCAGGTCTTCCCGCCGTTGGCCGTGACCAGTTCTCGTCCCACGCGGACCCGGATAAGCGCCTTGATGATGCCGGAGCACCAGCATAGATAGGCGCAAAATCACTTGCGCGAACGGTCTGCGCTACCGTAGCCCCAGTGCAACGCCTTGTTGCCACGTGGGTCCGGGCGAGCCGGGATCCAGAAGGCGGTATGCCGGCCAAGACTCCATACTGGCGCAGATGGGACCGTGTGTGCCGTCCATTTGATTTCTCGTTCAGTCACTTCCAACAGGTGCAGTACATAGAATGAAGCTAGTTAGATGAACAGCTACCTATGTTGCCAGTCTGCCTAGATCCTAACCACCTTGAAAAGAAAACAAATCTCAAACTACCTCGCTATGATCTGGTTACCGTAGCACAGATATGAAGACTGGTATGGTGGGAAAGGCAGGCACTCTAATTCCCAGGCGTCTATCTTCCCATCACTACACCATATAAGCAAGTGCGCCAGAACCCCCGTAATGAATCTCGAGAGATAAAGCCGAATGGGCCGGGGCTCCGATGACCTCCCAACGCCTCATCTCAGAACGCCATACTATGATCGTATGATATGCTTAAACAGACGCGGTTTTGTCGCATTCGCGGGAAGCCCGAGTTGGCGAGGGCTTATTCCCGTCGACGGTAGCACCGACTCTCAGAATATTCACATGACGGCGCAGGACGATGCAAGCGTCCTCGCCCTCCGACGGCTGAGCCCGCCAACGCCTCCCTCCTCTTCATCTGCATGCATAAGTTGGGCCTCTCTGGCACGGCGTCTCCGACGGCGCATGCCGGCACCCACGGCCCCTGCCTCTTCTACTGCCTGCATGTAATCTCCCCACTTCCGCTCTAATCTTGCCGCGGCAGCACAGTCACCCCGTAGCACGCGTTTCGTGTGTTCATCTACTGTCTGCTGCCATCCGTAAAAACATTTGAGGCCGATGATTTCTGTGGGATACGTTGGTTCGCTCCCAAAGGCGGGGCGTATACTGGCATTCCAGGATAAGATTTCACGGATGCCTGTCCAGGTGACGAAATGGCAGTCGAAAACAACAAGCCTGAGTCCTATGCGAGGGCCGTAGCCACGCACTGTCGTCCGAGCTGCTCGAGACCGTACCATAGCGGCGGCTTCCGTAAGAACCAGATCGCCAATTCGTGTGTTATCTATGTCCAAGTTCCTGAGACTGACGCAATTCTTGATAACGGGTAGCATGCCAATGTCACCAAGGTTCTCGCAATAGCTTACAGAAAGATGCTCTAGCTTCGCAGCGCAAGGTGCCTTGGCTAGGTGCTTGGATAAGAAGTCGTTCGTGAGCTCCGACAGGTCCTCTAACTCTAGATGCGTGAGACGAGGAGTCGAGGCAAGAATGGGTTCAAGGGCTGCGTCAGTCAGGTGTTTACAGCCGTTGAGCAGCAGGCCTTCCAGATTTGGGACAAGATAGCCTAGAGCTGTGACTCCCTGATTCGTCAACTGTGAGCAACGGCTCAGATCCAAATGCCTAAGCTTCCTAGACGGAACAATTGGTCGATCGGTGAGGATATCAATATCAGGCTCCAAGCCATGAACCATGGTCTTGAATGTCGTGTCCGTCAGGTCATCGCAGCCGCTCAAAACTAGACGTTCAAGGTTGTTGGTCTCGAAGATAGCTTTTGCGACTTCAATGTCGCCGAAACCTCTGATTTCACCAGCTCGAAGATCCTTCAGCTTGGAGCAGCCCAGCACTATCATCTTAACCCCTTTCGCATCCATGTGTTTGCACCAGGAAACATTAAGGGTTTCCAGCTGGGGGCAATGCTGGGATATGATTTTACAGGTGCTATTGGTCACAGCTGTCATGCTCGTTAGGTTCAAGTTAGCCAGTCTATTGTTGGACCGAATAAGGGAGTGAAGGGCCGGTCTCTGAAAATTTCGACAGCCTTCCAACGAAGCATTGATCAGGTTCTTGCATGTTGTAACCAGAATCTCGGCACGCTTATAGTGTTCAATCTGGAGACAGCCACGAATATTTAAATCCTTGATGAAGGGTCCGGTGGAAGCAATAATATTGGCTAGGGATTCTGCCGGTATTTGGCTGTAGAACTCGGAAGCGTCTAGGGACTTCCAAAGCTGGCCATCGAAACAGAATTTATGAAATTCTTTGCTCACGCGCGAGATACGGACAAGTTCCTTGGGTTTCAAGTGGGAGAATATCAGTATCCTGATTTCATCGGGCAGAGCAGCCCAGAAATCGTAGAAAGACTTTCGCGGAACGTGGAGCCTCGGTCGCGAAACCGTGACATCGGCGGGTAAGCAAGCAGTAGTTGAAGTGAGCGCGGTGGAAGAGGCCCTGGTCGTCTTACGGGGCGCTGGAAGGTCTTCTATGCCCTCGATTGGCTGGAGCTTAAGGCCCGAAGTGCTAGGAAAAGGTCCTTGGCTACCGGTCGGAGTAGCACTGCCCGGCGAGGGCGGACCGAGCGAAACGATTGGTGTAAGACTCACGCAGGACAGGTTCGCACGGGTTCCGTATGGCGCACTAGACGAACGAGACCGACCGACGTGAGGTAAAGACGGCGACGAAGCCATGCGTTTTACGCCACGGAAAAACCTTTGCCGACGTCCATTTTTAGATGAGGCTTCAAACGGGGGCGATTGCGGTAGAAGTGGTGTGAGGGGCGGCGAATTCTCGCTAGTTGGAGATGAAGCAAAAGTCGCCTCAATCGGGGCGTCGGCAACCGTGGGTGCCATTTCCACAGGAGCTCCCCCTTTTACAGAGAGAGGAGCAATAGGTAGAGGCAGAGCAAACGCGATCCTGTCTTTGATGATGTAACCAGTGCTCCCCGGGGCGCAATACGTGGTCGTGTGTCTTTGTTCTAGCAGTAAAAGTACTGGCGCCGGCCAGAAAGTCACCTCGGCAGACAGGACTTTTGACGTTCAGTTCGCACTAGAGATGGCATTAGGAAGGAAGAGGGAATACAGAAGAGGAGTCGGCCATGAGACGTAGAGTCATGTGAGAAAGAATATGACTGTGTAGAGAGGCTGATCACGGCTGACGGCAAGGGAATGATGATGCGGTAGTAAGCAGGGAAAAAGTGGCAGACGTATGTAAGTAAACAAGTGATGTATAGGTATGTATATATATATGGTACGTGTATATATATATATAGATAGATATATAGAGGTATTGAGTCGACGGACAGGTAATGAGATGATAGTCCCGATTGACCGATTTAGACAACACGGTCACTATTTTCTGATTTACAAGGGATGAAGACGAGTCAAGCCCGCGGTCGGGTTGAGGAGGTATCTGTGCTCATGGGAGCAGCTGGGCTAGCTCGGGATGAGGCGTTATGAAAAATAATACCGCTTAGCTTCCGACTCACAGCGGAGGAAACCTTGGCAGTTGGGTTCGTTCAGTGCTTCACAGGAGGGCGACCATAAGGGAGGGTAGGGTGGCAGTGGGGTTATCTCGACTCATGCAACAGACGGTCCGGATACCTGAAAGAAGTGGCCAGGAGAGTTCGACGAGGTGGCATCGAAGGCGACTGGCGACATGCCTAGGAGGGAGTGGTGGCCCCGTGTACGTAGGTCGTATGTAAGAAACGTGGCTCGTGCATCGATTGACCCTGTCGCTTTACGGGGGAGTCTGGGCGCGAGGCGGCAAACGAGACACGACCACATAACACGGCGACGAGCACGGGAGATGACGCGAGCAGCCGTCAAATGATGATGTCGAGGGTCTCGGGGCCCCAGACATGGCGGGCGGGCCTGACTTGTCCATGTGAACCCCAGCAAAGGGCAGGAGCGAGAGCGTCTTCCTTATCGCCGAGTCGTTCTTTCGTTCTTTCGTTCACTCGTTCTTTACCTCTTCTCCCGCGCTGCAGGCGGGGCACAGGGCCGGCCATGGGTGGGCCGTGCAACCCCGCCTGCTAGCGCCGCGCTAGCCAGTGGGTAATACGTGCTGCGGTTAGACTTGAGGCTGTTTCAGGATATCGCTGAGTGATTAATCCTCGGCGCATCCTGGGGGTGCTTAGCGAACAATAGGTACCTAAGTATGCCCTCTACGGAGACCTATGAGGGCTATTATACCGCTGTTCTGCCTATAAACACGGGCAATGCCCCTCCTCCCGTTTGCATGATACGGTACAGTCTGTAGTTACGTCGAATTGATCCCCAACGGATCCCTCCTAACAAGTTTGTTTATCCCGTGTGACTGGACACCGGTCATCCGGCCGTGTTCCATGGCACATAGCCATCTGCGACACTCGACTCATGACCATCTAGATGCGCCAGGCCCAAACGTTCGATCTGTTACAACTAACTACCTGCCTAACATGTACTTACTTCGTACCCGGGTACGTATCTTATCTACGGCCGAAATCACCGTCCGTACGCATCGTGCCAATGCACTGGGACGGTGTGTTTACACAGTCCCTGACACTGTATTTCTTGATCGTTTGTAGTGTTCCCAGGTAGAACGTAGGTCAATTGGCGTAGTTCGTAGCCACTGTGCCAGGAGCCATAGCTGCCAAGTTCACCGTAACGTGTTTCAAGTCCGTGTGCAGCCGACCCGTCGCACACGGTGACCGCAGTCCTGACACAATGCGTAGTTCCGGCCAGTATTTGGATAGTATGTCGTCAGATATGGAGGGTGGCCTCGAACAAGAGGATATAATACGGGAGGTAGTCGATGAAACGACATACTTACCTATTAAATCTGATCTGCCAGATGATAGACAGATAAGGTTTCAGTACCAAGAAACCTTTTTACGCATTCGGGCGCTGATGGACCACTCCTTTCGTAGTCTACCTACTTTCCGGCCGGCCGCATTGCTCGACCACACAACCTACTCGAACGCATCAAAAGGTGGCTACCTGGTTATGACTGCACGGGCGAGTGGCGCCCTTAGATGGCCGAGCTGTACAGGAGGCGGGTCGACCAACGGGGTGAACGCGCTCACATGCACACAAAACTTGTTTGCCGCATTGGGTGGCCTACCGTTTTGGTCGGCCGCCATTAAGCAGCGTCGCCTATATCATCCTCACCCTCCGGAGGATTGGAGTTGAGGCCAATGCGCAGCTGCTGGTGAGGTCCGCTATGACATCGGCACAGCTAGGCATTGGATATAAATACGGCAGACACGTCAAACACCCCGTCGACGCGCTCGAGTATATTAGGTGGCCGAGCAATGCGGTTGGCCAAATAAAGGGGTAAAGACGGTACGGTATAGCCCGGACTCAACCCATTATCTTAACAATTTTGTGTTGAAGCTGTCGGCGCCGATGATATGGCCATTACACGACTGCACCGGTATGTCTCCAAGCTTTGAGCTCGTCAAAGAGGCTGCCGATCGCATTGCCGAAGACATTGGTATCCAGTGTAAATGCCTTGTCCTTACAGTACACTCAAAGCTGCTCGATACCAAGACCTTTCCTGAGTGATCGTCGCGGCAAATTGTACGAATCAAGGAGTGTCCTCGAGGTGCGATTGCCGCCGAACAGCACCGTCATAAACAACACCGCAAGGTCTGAGTCTCTTTGAATGCGCCGAGGCCCTTGGGACTGCCGAGACAAGAGCTGTGAACGGCACGCTGAAGCGGAACCTGTGTATTCAGCAAGTATGCAAGGCCCTATTTCCGTACACGCCGACAGGCTTGGCACAAAGGACCCCACACAGAGTGGTCAAAACGGGTACATATTCCCGAGTCCGGGAAATTCAAGGTCGAAGACGGATGGTCGCGACTCGAGCCATGCTCTCGTGACGTACCGTAGAACTTCACTTCTGTCGCATTGAAGACTCGTTGATCGAGGGGTTTAAAGGAAAGAAAGGAAACAGTCAACCAGTATCAAAAGAGGCAGAGCGTGTGTTCACTGTTCTCCAGGGCCTGCAGACCTTTAATACTTGGCAACGTCTCCGACTTACTCAGCTCAGAACTCAGCTGCCTCATGGGGCTCGCATGTTAAGCACATGGTTGGCCGGGAACGGGCAGGGGGGCCGAGCAAATAACGGTCCCTGTTCATTCACACATAACGGAGGTCCGAGGCGATTGCCGGAACAAGAACCAACTGTCTACGCCGTATTGTCCAGTTGCGCCCAATACACCTTTGGAATCGTCATCCCTTTTTTGATTCCGCTCCATCGCACGATATTGCCACTCTATCCAGTGTGACTACATCTACCGAGTGTCGGTGAATCTTTATTAAAGCCATCGCACCTAGTGCTGCCTAGGTGCTGGGCACTACTCTAGGTTGTTAATAGGAAAGATGATCATCGATATCCAAGCCTATTCGAGGATAAGTCTTCATTACGGCTTACCTAGGCAGGATGAAAATCCCTGTGCACATGCGATCTCGATGGGCATCGCGCGCATCCTGGCTTTTGGATACTGACTGCGCCGCGGCGCTGGAATGGCTACATACCCATGTAAGGTAACCGCTTTATATCAGAGCTTGCCCTTCTAAAGTAAGTGACGTACTCAGTAGTTATGCCAATGGTGAGAACTGCTCCAGAAGTCTTCCGGCGCCTGTCGTACCTATAAGCACGTTGCCGTGGCCTTTAATCGGTCATTTCGTTTCTTCTCTGTCCAGTTTAATCCTCTTTTTTGCCTCGGCCGGCTGCGCTGTCGAGTATCGTCACGCCTAGTATCGTATAGACATAACCATATATCCATCCACGCTTCCTGCGGTTGTCATTAGAAGACGCTTGCCTTGCTCCTTTGCGCGCGCATCATGAGAAGCAGGCAGCCCAGCGGAACACCAGAATGTCCGGCAAAGGTAAGAAGACGTTCCGTTCCAGATTCTTCGCTAGAAAGCATAAGCTGAGTGCGCCTTCGATCAGATATCAATGAACTATGTACCATCACTATCACGGCCCAGGCCGACATAAAGAATGGAAAACTCGATCCCTGCCCGGATGATGGGATGTTGAATATTATCATCAAAAACGCGACGGGCGTGCTGAATTTCTCAAACGTCACAAAAGCTTCGATGGTCCAGGTCTTCAGCCCGGAGTTACAGACCCTACAGTTCCCACAACTTGGATCTCTACGAAACCTGATCGCAGATGGGGCGACTAATCTATCGACAATCTCGTTCACGCAGCTGTCATCGCCCGTTCCCGAAATATTCCCAAATGGGGACTATAGCAACACCGACGCCATCTCCATCAACATTACAGGATCTCCGGCATTAACCGAACTTGACCTGCCCACTGCTCTTGGGTTATATGAGGTGGAATTGCGAGACGTCCCGAAGTTGAATTGGATTAACCAGAATGTCACCACGGCGGCCGTACTCGAATCCGACACGTGCCTCGACTTTCCCGCCCTAGAATCCGTGTCCGACCTCCACCTAACCGGGGGGAATTCTGCATCTTGTTTCCGCCTGGGAAAATTGACATCTGTCGCCAATTTTACATTGACGAGTATCGGCCCTTCCGAAGTATCGTTCGGTCAGATGCCGCTATCACTAATCGATACGTTGATCCTGGAGTCTTCCGTGGTAGACCCGTCCGCCCCGGATCCCACGCTCGAGTTCGGTCCATTAGCCACTGTCGGAGGTAGCGCATTCGTCACCTCAAACGCGAACGGGCACATCGACCTGGGAAACCTCAACAACGTGAAGGGTAACCTTTCCATCAGTAACAACCGGAATTGCACGTTCAACTTTGACCATCTGGGAGACGTCGACAGTTTATTGTTGATGGACAATCCGAACACAACCCTACCATCGTTCCCCAGTTTGCTCAGGGCAAACAACATTCACTTACGCGGCTATATTGAGACGTAAGTCCATTTTTCGTCATCTTCAATCCCGCCGCAATGCCCTATCGGTCTTAGATTCAGGGGAAGCAAGCGTAGCTAACCGCCCACAGCGACGATATTTTCCCAGCCTTGCTCGGGGTTTCAAATACAGTGACCATCGAAGCCTGGAACGACGATTTCAACTGCTCCAAACTTGCTTCGCAGCAGCAAGCGGGCACCATCAATCAGTTGAGCTGCAACGGGACAGATTCGACCTACACGGCGGCCACCTCATCACCGTCATCGTCGCCATCAGACAACGGCTTAAGCCCAGGCGCGAAGGCAGGTATCGGCGTCGGGGTTACAATCGGCGTTCTCGGCGCGGCCATAATAATCGTCTGGCTAGTTCTGCGTTCCAAAAACCAGCGCAAGGGCCTTTTGCAAAGCAGCTCCGCGCCACCGTCCGTCGAGAACAGGTACACCGATGTTGCCACCCAGGAGGAGGTACGGGAGAGTTCGGACGCCTACGCACATGAGATCGACGGCCGGATACCAATACAGCAGGTCGAGGGACAAATGATTATACAAGAGAACCCGGGAGAAGAAATCCACGAGCTGCCTTCTAATACATACATACACCAAACCGCGCCCCATACTTCTGCGGCGACATCCGGTTAATGGACCATATATACCCCTTGGCAGTTGGTCTTGCCTAAGATAAGGGGGTAGGCCGTCTTTCTCCGGAGAGATCCTGGGGCATTCTCTTCACCGTGGTATGATCTCCCCGTTTTCTTTAGCATTCGTTGTAAACCTAGAAAAAAAATTTAGAAGAGTTTGGCTCATTGCCAGTCATTTTCATAGCGATATTGGGGATGCTACTTATACCATACCGCCACAATGAGCCCGCAGAGGCCTTCGTACAGAATGTTCAGTATTGCGCTACTTTTCAGTATGGCCTTGGATTATTTTTCCAAGCTGTTGGACGGCCGGTTGACGATCGCCGGCGGACCGCTAGGAATATATGGAATCCAACCGCTTGATACTTGCTGGCTGCTGAAGTGGATAGTGGTTCGCCCGTTGTCAATTACGGTATGCAGGAGATAGATTATACACCTCACAGGCAGATTTCAATACACAAAGGGTTCAAGGGAGCCTTAGTTCATCGCAAGATGTCAATTTTTCTGCCTTATTCTAGCTAATTGCAAAGCAACTCAGTTCATCGCGTGGTGCCAGTTTCCCTGCCTTGTTGCAGGTAATTGCAAAGTAACTCAGTTCATCGCATAGTGTCAAATTCCAGCCTGGTTGTAGCTAATTGCAAAGTAGCTCAGTTCATCGCATGGTGTCAGTTTTTCTGCCTTGTTGCAGGTAATTGCAAGGTAGCTCAGCTCATCGCGTAATGACAATTTTCCTTCGTTCTTCTGGCTGAAGCCTGACTGCAAGGTGTTTCAACTTCTCAGGCAAACAGAACAAAGCAGTGTTCTGCATGTAAAGCTTGGTATCATACCGCAACCGGCGGCTGTCCGTCGGCACAGAATCCATCGTCCTACCACCGCCGCTAGGACTAGACATAGGGAGTACAAACAGAGCTAGCGGTGCACCAACTCCTGTCTGTCGGAGAATTTTGATACTTTTCTCACTCCATCACGGGCATCCTGGCTTGATACCCAATCCGACAAGTATGAGGGCAAAGTCAATCCTGACTACTGCGTCTCTAGAAGTACCGTTAGCCTTCACTGGCACCTATGACGAAAGGTAAGCTTATCAAGCCAGATATTATGGCGGGGGTCGTAGCAGCATTTCTCGTCATAGCTCGATAGTAGTAAAACGAACTTCAGCTCAAGGAAGTTCCAAATCCACCGGAACTCTTCACCTTCCCGCGTTTTCGCCTCGTTCGTATCGGAAAGTATCATGACATGTGCGTCAATATACCACAGCTTTTTAGGACCGTCTCCTTCGTACAATAATGATTCATTGTAGTCAGTAGGGTGCACGAACTCATAACCGTCCTTCCATGAGTAGTGGCCAGAGAAGCAGCGCATGGCCGCATCCATCAATGCCGTACCAATCTTTTTGCGGCGATATTCCGGCTTCACAATGACTAATAGTTTGCCGCCATGGCTGGAGAGCGTTTCATAAGACCCGTCAATGCCGCGCTCTAAGGCAGTGATTAGAGCAAACCCAATCACTTCTTGATGTGGTCCTGCGCCCTTGGCCTGACCCTTGATGGCTACAACGAATGGCATGCCTTTGGCTTGGCATTGACTGTAGATTGCTTGAAAGGCAGCTATGTTGACCGGCTCAGTATTCACCACCTTATACCCTTCTCTTATTTCTTGGTTGTATATAGCTTGAACAGCCGCGATGTCGGATTTGCGTACGGGGCGGAGGTGGCAAGGAATTTTAACTCCATTGTAACGGGTAGGCACCTCATCCTGAACCACTGTCTCCGGCACGTTGGCCGCGGCCATTTTCTCGCGCATCTGGGCCTGGGCCTGGGCCTGGGCCCGGGCCGGTGCTCCCAGCACCCATTCAGAAGAGGTGGTTCCGGCCGTACGGCTGGGTTCTCTCCCTGCCTCGTCATGTGGTCTCACACCTTGATCCATACGGCGATCCATAAAGACTTGCTCGACCATGGATTCAATAAATTCTTTGCGTTTGGTCTCCGCTGTCATAAAACGTTGAGCATCTGACCTCATTCCTTCTAAGAAATAATGTTAGTGCCCTTTTTGAAGGCTTTAGGAATTTTGAAGCTTACCCAGTCTCGTGTCTGGATAGTCGACAGGGTTTAAGGGGATACCTGTGTATGTATCTATGTCGCAATTCATATATCTGTCCGTTCTCTCGGTGAGAAAATGTGTCGTTACATCATGGGCATCCTGCATCCAAGTGAAAACGTAATGCGGAAGCGAATAGTACTTCGGAAAGAGCTTTTTCCATTCCGTGGACGTCGGCATTGCATCTACGGGCTTCTTCTGTTGGCCAGTCCGGTTTTCCATGTCCTGGCGGACTTTTTGCCCAGCATTTAATTCCGACGCGCGGTCTTCTCGTAGGACAGGGATGGGCTCGTCAGGCATCGGTTTCACTATATTAACTGGGTCAACAGGACTGGAAGAGGCAATGTTCTTCACTTCAGTGGTTGGGTTCGTTGGGTCTTCTTCAGCGACCTTGGCCAGAGTCGCGGCCGCCAGCAGCAGGGACTCCGACAGGGGTTCCAACTTCTTGGTCTGTGTGTCCATACCCGTTGACTCATTATATGAATTTTGTTGAAGACCATTGCGGCCCTTCAGGCTCTGGGGGCGAAGTTCACTGCTCTGTTGAGTCGAGGCGCGCGGTCCTAATTCTGCGGCAATTATTCTGTTTTCAACTTGGTTCTTGGCCGCTGCGGGCTGCTGGTTTTGGACAAGAGGTAAGGAACTATCTGGCGACATACTGGGCTTGGCGACGGGAGCGCTAGAATCGGGTATATCCTGGTCGGCCCATCTACTTTTGGCCAGACCATTGTGACACGGATCCGGGGAAGTTCGTACAATATCTGATCGCTGTACCAGACGTGATGGGCGGATTTCCTGGAAATCTGCAGGATCTTGTCGTTGGCCGAGCTTAGGATCAGCAGACTCGAGGTTGGACTTGTCTTTGAAATATTTTGGCAACGGGACCTTAAAGTTTGTCTTATCGCTGCGCATTGAACCACTCGGATGTGCCGCAAATACTTCTTGATGTGGAGGAGCATGTCCTAATTGTCCCTTGCTAGTTTCTTTCGGTGTTTGAACTTCTGGCTCTGGAGACGATATAGATGTCTTCATGAAGTGCGGCCTGAGATGTGGCGGTAAAGCATCGGTGTCCCGGCGTCCGGAACCATTATGAAGTGGCTGACGATTCTTGTCCGCCACGTGGTTCTGGGAGGAGGACATCGTGTTTGAATGTCACTGATTAATTGTGTAAAGGCAGTCTCAAACCATGCTAGAGCTGAACTTCTAAGCTGCCGTTATTAGAAAAAGAAAAAGGTTCGAACGAGTGAAAAAAGGTATCATCGGTACGGATGTTTGATTGCCTACTTACCTGACGACAGTTGGCTGGGAGGTTTTGTCGTTCAGATGCGTTATACACAAGTCGCACACAATACCTAAGTTGAGTAGTCAATTGTGTTAGCATGGCAATTACTTCTTGTACCGCCAGCAGTGAAAAGCGACCTATTTCCGGCTACATGTAAATTCAAAGGGTGAAACGTCTTCAGTTATCCGGGTAGATCAAAGTATCGCAGGTTTTAGAGGGTGAGAGAAGTAGGCAAGGATCCATGCCGTAAACCTGATTATGACAGAGAGATACAATTGTGGGACAAATTACCTTTTTAGATGGGATAGTTAAGGGAAGAAGGACAGTGCGTCTTCGGCATGAGATCCTGGTATATCAGGCGTGATTAGCTTGCGATATAAGTATAGTTGTAGCCGCGCACTAAGTGTAGGGAGAATAGTAACTCAAATAGGGGCTGGGAGATACAAGGGCAAGCGGTAACAAGACAAACAGAATATCTGTCTCGACGATGTTAAGGGGGGGGGGGATGTGGAAAATTGAGGGTTGGTTTGCCGATTGTACACACCTTAGAGATAATCAGAACCGTCAGCAAGAAGGCAATGCCCGCATCCGTACCGTCAGGTAGGAATTCGTATCTCACAGCCGGATTCAGCAAGACGTGTGCGATGGAGATCCGGGTATTGTGGTGTCTTAGGGTTGGCAAATGATGAAGAATCAAGTTGGTTGCCGGTTGGGTCGGTCAGGTTGGTTGGACTTGGTTGGTAACTCGCAAGCTTGCAACGAAGGTACCATAAGGACTACCAGCGTTACGCGGGGCAGCCTACACAGCAAAAGTACCCTGGAAAACAACCGCGGTTCAAACTTCAGGCGCGAAGCTGGGCCTCTCATTCAGCCTGTATTTGCGGACCGGATGTCGTCGGGAAAGGGGGGCAGGCGCGTTCTGGGCCGGCGTACCTGCTTGTTGCTGTATGCTGTGAGTCTTCCATTGGGTACTTGGGTACTTGGGTACCTGGGCAATCAGTCCACTCGGTCCACTGAATCCACCTATGTATTGATCAATATCAACGTCGATATCAACAATGATTCCATGATGTCCAATCGCAACTACTGCCAGTGTTGCAAGTCGTCCCGGTAGAAGACATTAGTAGCATAAACTCCTTCATACCGTCTAGACCTTTGACATTATTGCTCAAAGTTAAATGACCAAGGTGATATTCGAGAACCCATCTTCCAGCTGGTACATGTCGTGTTATTCAACGTTCTATTTCAACGACAGCGGCCGCCGTCACTGCTTGAATACTGCCATACTAGGGAAGAAAGAGTGCTGAAATCGTAATAAGCTTTTGAAGGATGGGGCCGCCTAGTGAAAGGGGCGCTTTGTTGAAAGTTTCCTTCTAAATGCCTAGAGAAGGGTCCAAGACTGAGGGAACGGCATTACTGTGATCAAACATGAGCATGTAAGGCCACACTTAGGGAGATGAAATATCGGATCGGGCCAGCTCCAAAACCTTGTTGCCCCTTGCGTTACCGCCTCGAGGCAGAGAGAATTTCCATACCAGGTGTCGTCGACTAGTTAGCGCTTTATGAAATCAGACCCGAGAAGCCTTTTGATCAGCGTATACCGCTTCGTTTCAGCTCTGACAAGGCCGCGTACGAACACCTAATTCCTTGCAACGAATCATGAGACTGTCGGGGCGCCGGCACTGCTCATGACCGTTTCTGGCCCATTTCTTCCATCCCTATATCTTCCCAATCCTCGCCCCAGTCGCCGACCTTACCCCCTACCCAAATCCCGGCAGCGGTAGCCGCGCTTGCGAGCAGGAACCAGCCTTCGAACCATCTGTCCACGAAACTAGGTTCAAGAGCACTTTCAAGTGCATCCCCAACGGCGCTACTGACCTCCTTTGGAAGATTGCTTCTGAGGAGCAGCGCTGCTGAGATCACGTAGATCGCACTGATTTGTCCAATCAGTAGAGCCAAGTTGGCTTGAGCTTGGTATAAAAGCCCCGGAGTCCATTTCGCGAATAAGTGGAAGGTTTGTAGAACACTATTCGCACTTGCTGCTAGGATAACCCCCGATAACAAGAAAGAAATCTGTCTTGCCCAAGCAATTTGATCAAGTTTAGGATCCCAGTGTTTGGCTAAAAGTCCGAGAAATCGGTTGATAGGGTCAGAGGAGGAAAATGAAGCCGTGGGATAATATAGACGGCGAAGGGTTGTAAAAGTAGTGGCTAAAATTCGGTACATACAATATGTACTGAAAACATAGGTCGGTATCATCAGGATTTTCCCTACCGTGGTCGCGGCACGTTCCGAGCTGGCCTGCCGAGATCGTAGCGTGTTCAGCGAGGACGCGAGGTTTGCTTCCATGGCCTCTAAACCAGAAATCTCGAGGCGTAGGCTCCGGATCTCAGCTGCGTCACCTCCTCCACGGATGCTGCCTATGAATTTCATGACAAGGCCTGAATTTTCGGTATTCGACGCGTCGGCAACTTTGCGCTGCAAAGTCTGCAGGCGATGTCGCTTCGTAAGAAGCATCTCGTTAGTGGCATCCAAACCAGCTTGCTTGCGTGCAATATCCGAATCTGTCACGGGCCTTCGTGAGGCTCTGCTGCCAAAGGTATGCCAGGGAGAAGAGACGGATGCAAACCCAGACAGGAGAGCCATAAGTGATATACCAATAACACCAATACGCTCAAGACACGCACGGGCCAGACCATTAGAGGAGGAGCCCGAACGGCCTTTTGCCATTTGGGGATTAAAGTGCATGATCTCATCTTTGACGGGCACCAAGTTTCCAAGCGACCAGAACAGAAAGAGCCAAGCACCAAAGAGGCCAAATTGAAGAATCCACGGAATTCGAGGTAGGCGTCCTCGAGCGGATCGCTGAAAAGACCACCCCGAACCAGAAATCAGCGACTGCAGTTCCAGGAAGGGAATTAAGACAATGAGCAGGAATAAGAGCGTCGGAACGGTGATATGCAGCGCAGTCGCCCGGGCATAGGGGCTGACCAGCTCAGATATCTCGCACAAAATTAGCTCAGCTAGGACCGCTGCTAGTCCAACAGTAGACGCGAAGGCCCCGGCTGCGACATGCCGGCGCAGTGATTTAGCACCATGCTCAGCGTGAGCTTGCTGTAATGCTAGTGGCGCGTCAGAAGGAAGAAAGTGGTCGGCACCGTCGCGTGAATTGTGAATCCGGGCTAGTTGGGGGAAGATTTTGCGCAATACGACTGCGAAGACGAAGAAGAATGAGAGAATGAATGGCGTCAACGATATCGTCGTTGACAGCAACGAGTAGGCGGCGAAACCTGGCGCCGTGCAGAGGTCATCGGCGCAATGTGAGAATCGCATTTGGAAACTGAGAGCCCATGCGCTCGGCGCGTGAGAGAGAGCTTGTTACCGGAGAACCGTAGCAAGACAATGCAAAATGCCGGGGCGGGATAGGTCGGCGGCTTCGGGAAACGGTAGACCGGGAGAGAAAAGAGAGGAGGGAGAAAGTGGGCTTGGGTTTCTTAGGACAGGTTAACGGATGGTTACGCATCTGACAGATTGCCTTGGCATGTCGGCAGCGGGTGTCGCAGACAAGCAGGGAGTGTAGTGTAGGTCGGCGAAAAACTTAGAAGACGACGTTATCGGGACGGAGATCCGTATCTCCATTTTCCACGGGTGGATGACGACGACGATTTGGCTTGAATCAAATACAGTAGGTACCGGTAGGCACGAGATGGTGCGCAGTGGGGGAGGAACATGGGGGAGGAACAGGGGACGGAGTCTGATGCAGGAACTGTCTCCTCCCATTGCCGTGCTGGGTTAGCGGGTGGAAGGACTTATAGCGCACAACGGGCAACCGTTCGTAGCGTGAGCGATAAGGCGATAAGCAACGTGGAATCAGCCAATGACGGTCTCGGGTCGCGCCTCCATACCGTGAACGTCCCGAATCCCGATAACGTCAGCACCGACCGAGCACGGGTATCTAAGTACCGTATCTGTTAAGGCTGTTAAGGACAGTGTTACGTAAGGTGTGGCTCGCCGTGGCTTGTGCGCCATAGCCCGGCCAAGGTTGCTTGAAGCTCCGAAAAAAAGTTAGGAATTGAGCACCACTTTGCTGTCATACAGTAGCACGTCCGTACTTCGTACATTTCTGCGATATACGCGCAACATCACATCGCAGATAATGACGGCGCCGAGTAGAGGCCGCAGTGTTGCTGCAGCCTTGTTAAAACGTGTGTTTCTCCGTTCTGATGCTGCTCGCTCCAAACCTGAAGTTTATTAACAGATCCTTGCCAGAGCAAACAAATCTATGCGCCAGCTGCAGAAATCTCCAGTTTCGTCCCTACTCAGCTGTTGTCGAAGCTACCCCGATCACTGAGGCTCCTCCTCTTAAACCAACCGAATCACACTCACATCCATCCGTCCCAGTATCGCGCCGAGCCGAGTACCAGATTAAGAGTGGCGTCATTCTCACAAGAGCGCCATTGATCACTCGTGCCCTTACTCCTTTTGAAAATGCCTTTTTCTTCTACCAAAAGCGCCTAAACGAGCGACTCGTGCTACCATTTCGAGACACCTTCTACTTCAAAACGGACACGGCGTCAGAACTAGACTGGCAGATCAAGTTCGAGGAACGTGGCCAGATTGCTGCCAAAGAACTAGGTCGATACTACGCCCGGGGTCGCAATGCCTGGAATGACGAGCTACTAGTTGGTAGCACGCTTAGCAGCGAGGATCGTATTCGCGAGATTCTGTTGAAGGACGCCGAGTTACGTGTGACGGAGGATGGTGAAAAGGCCCCCCCAGAAGAGATTGTGCCGGTCGAACGGCCAATGGACAGAATTACAGAAGCCGATAAGAACAATGATATTCGGCGGCTAGACCGCAAACTGGACCGTACGTTATATTTAGTCGTTCAGGGAGTCGACGGTACATGGAAGTTTCCCTCCCAGGACGTTCCCACAGACGAGAATTTACATGAGGTGAGCGAGACAGATTTCACATCTGATAATAAGGATTCGGGACTAATCGCAACTCAGACTGCGGCAAGAACTTTGACGCAAGCTGCCGGCGTCAACATGAACACATGGATGGTAGGACGGGTACCAGTAGCACATTTCGTCACGCAGCCACAGTTCAACGAAGACCAATCGCTGAAATCACGCGGCCAGAAGACATTCTTCCTCAAGGCCAGGATAATGGCCGGACAGGCCGATCTGACAGGCAATAAGATGGGACTGAAGGACTTCAACTGGTTGACCAAGGAGGAATTAAAGACTAAATTTCATACTGATTACATGCATGCCCTCAGAAATATGATGGCCGATAGGTAAAAGGAGGGGGCAGAATGGGCGAAAAATAGCCGGCCATGCCTGATGCCAGCCAAGAGGCATGCTATCACTGCTCATTGTGATCCACAACCAGCGGGACACATGCCAACCCGTGTATCTACGCATTGTATCTTACCACTGTACCACGATCGTCGTATAAGGGAGGACGAGCCCTATAGGCTCAGAAATGAATGTCTGGAGCTGAAGTACATACCAATTGTACGTACTTTTAGGACTTCCTACTTCATATCAGAGCAGTTCAATACCGTAGGTATGTTGACGAACGTGTGTTGAGCTGTTCAGGCGTGGAAACATCCTTCGATTTATTGCGAGGCGCTTAAGAACGCGAACTAACCGGATCTGGTAGCTCAGGCGTGCCTGGTAGTAGTGTACGGTGGTAGTTGCCAAACTCCCTACGAGATATACTGTATACTTTTTCAGTACCTACTTCAGGTCGTGACATTGGCTCTCGGCCATTCGGAGAGCACGGCCACCCAGCCTGGTCGGACAGATCAACGGCGCACTGTAGGTGAGTTGCGCCCCTGGATGGCCGCCCAATATGGTCAGCCGAGAAAAGGCGTAATGGGCAAAATGATTCAGGTGCCAAGGTGGAGCGTGCGCTCTAATGGGCCGAGGCAAAAGCCGGCATGACTAAGGCGCCTGGCAAATCACCGACGACTGGCATGTTATTATTGTTGACTGCAATCATTACTTTTCTCTGCCGAATTGGCGGTCGCTTTTCCACATGCCACCGCAACACTCGAAACATCAATGAGTGACTACGTGTATGGCTCAACCTTCTTAGATCTGATGTTTTTTTACTTTCTTCATTAATTAACTCTGGCAGCATCTCCTATTTTCGTTGGCGCCGTAAGTTCAATTAAGGCGTGTTGTAGTGTCTTCGCCAGCAGGCATAGTCGAGTACTTTTACTACTACCTCACTCCATCCCATATTTCCACAACCAAGTGCCCCGAGACTCCCGATGGCGTTTGACGGTTCTTTCTCGGCCGCCCTGAGCCCAACAGATTCAGATTCCTTCGGGTCCCACGTTCTCTCGACTTCGATATCGTCTCTCGTTTCCTCAACAAGTCCACGTGTTGCGCCGTCCCAAATATCTAAAACCTATAGGCAAGCCTCGCAACTATTTCTCACGCGTCGGTTGCCGGAGGCCTTGTCAACTCTGCTGCCTCTGATCACACCATTGACTGAAGGGAACGATGCCAATGGCCTGACAGAACCTGCACCTGTCGTCAGGGCCTCACGAGCCACCCGGATCAAGGTGTGGAGTTTATACCTGACAATATTACATGCCATCCTTGAGCTGGACTCGGAAGAAGGGAAGGACGCCTTTGGGGCACAGGAATGGCGCACACTTTGCCAGAAGGTCCGAAATGGAGATGTATGGGAGGAAGTGGTGCAGTTTGGTTATCATGGTGTCGAGGGGGATGTAGACTCTGATGTGGTCATTAACTTGTGAGTCCTGTTACAAACTCGTCATTGCGAATTCGTTTCAAGCTGCTGGTCGAGTGGCCATTGTCTGTATATTGGACCTGGCCACACTAAGAACCTAGGAGGATCCAAGGTCGATCTGAAATTGTGTTTGGCTTCTGACTAACACTTCTTAGGGCAACACTCCTACTTTCACATGCCCGGTCTCAGTTGGTAAATCAGAAACGACTGGAAAACTACCTGGCCGCTTCAAACACCCCAAACCTGGATATATCCCAACAGCTGGAAACGGCACGCCCTTATCGACCGGCATCACGAAGTCGCAAGTCTGCGTCGAAGGGAAGTGGAAACGGTACTGATACACCGAGGAATCTTAATTCAAGAGTCAAGATCCTCGAACTATATACTCTTCATGTTCTATTACGTAACAACGAATGGGATTATGCAAGGGAATTCATCAGCGCCAGTTCAGTGCTCGACGAGGAGAGAAGGGAGGCATTTTTGCAAGCTCTCGAAAGCCTTTACGAAGAACAACAAGCAGCCCAACAGAGAGAGCGCGAAGAACTACAGAGACAGGAAGACCTGTTGAAGAAAGATATTGAAGAAGCCAGAAGATTGAGGGCCGAGAACGAAGCCAGAGAACGCCATCGACTAGAAGAGGAACGCGCCAAGCGAGAAGCCAGTGAAGTCGATTACGGTATCGATCAGTCACCACATCCTTCGTCTCATGCCAAGACCCAGACTTCTAGCCACGGTTCAGCCTTGTCAAAATCAACCCTGCCAACTTCATCTGCTCCGAAGGCCAAGAAGACCGTGGCACCTCCAAGTTTTGGCAGGCGGGCTGCCATTATAATAGCAAGTGTCCGGAAGGTCATTCAGCAGACGGGAGCCTCATTCAAAGCCAACCCCATGCTGCTGATGAAACTGATTGCCTTTGTCATCAGTATAATAACAGTGTTTAGTCGCAGAGATCTCAGGGAGCGGGTGCAAGGGATTCTTGGGTCAGGATGGAACAAAATTAAACAGACCGCCGGAATGGGCGTCAAGGTCAGCTACATCTAGTGTAATCGCGGTAGATGGGATCTACCCACAAGGTGCCATACTAATGCAGCATAATATGGCTAAGCAGCAAAGTATCCTGTACATTATGAACGACTGAATGGTATCACGAGTTGGCGAAAGGCCCGAAGCAATCCGGTTTTCTTTTCGTGTAAGAGCTCGTAGCGTATATTAAGTGGGCTGGTTAACTTTTATGTCTTCAACCTTGGTAACATGCCGGATATAACCGGGGGTATCAACTTGATCCACGCAAAACGCCAACGTGAATACAATATACATGGACATGATCGTATCTTTCCGCTCTCCATAACACCAACTCCTCCATCATCTGCTGGCACACTGCCCCCTGAATAGCCCAGACCCGGGCAACACAAAGGCTAGTAGCCTGTCCGATTCGTTTTCTTCTGGTAGAACAACTGTGGGGGGAAGAGAAGTCGTTAGCAATGTTCCAAATACGAAAAGGTAGCTTTCCTGCTCGTCCCAAACCAATGTCTGGAGAACGACGCAAATGGGGGTAAAAACTCACGTCTGTTCGTGAACTACCGAGATTTATAATCTTTGGGCAGCCGTCGCGGTCCTTCTCAAGACGTGTACACTCGAAGCAGTAGAAGGCGTCTGAGATCCCCTCGCCGCCGCACACGACGCACTTGTTCTGGTAGTTGCCGAAGCTGCACTCGTCGCAGATGCGCACGAGCGTCGTGGGCCGCACGTATGAATCGCAGACTGGACACTTCCCGTCGCATTTGTCGCACAGTCGGCCGATGGCAATGCCGGACTGCTTGCGGCACATCACAAGATCACTGTAGAGGGGTATGGATGTTAGCCTCGTTCTTTGCCAGGGAGCTATATGCATCTGTACAACTGGCGTCGGTACTTACGGATGATGGCGCGACATCTTATTCCGCTAATTGCGAGTATTTTCCTTCGGGCGACGGATGCTTATTGGAGACGAGGCTTCGAATAGTTGAAATATGTGGTTATAGGCGTGTAAAATGCGGGTAAGGCTGCGACTTGGATTATGAAGCTACCTAAAAGTAGGTGGTAGATATGGAAATGCGAGGAATTTCTCAGCCTTGCCACCCGCCGCTCAGTGCAGCCACGCATGGGTCCACTGAGCTTACATAATCTCCTCAATCGCCACAGGGAAGCCCACCTGCCTCACTGCTATAACCCGGCATGGCATTCACCAAATCCTACTATCGGCCGAGCTTGGCCTTGGGCGCATTCTAGTTCGTCATACATATTTACGTTACATTAGTAGGTAGGCGAATGCGGCATTCAGATGGCCGAACAATACGGTCGGCCGACAAGGAGAGTAAGCACGTTTACGGAAATCCGGTAGGATGGTAATGCGCCGCTAAGAGTCTAAAACCGCCAAGACTGCCAAGACTGCCAAGGCCCACACTCTCACACCTAGGTATTCCTTGCCACCTGATGGCCAGCTGAATCAACAGACTTGACAGACGTGTACCTAGTTACGTAATCATGGATAGGCCCACCTAGCGCTAGGTCTACCCACCGTGCCCAGTGCGCGCCAAGGTCAGGTACTGACTGATAGCAGCGCGTACCGGTACCCATCTTCCATACAGTGCGCTTGCAGCTGGCACACGTGTCTGTAGGCCATTTACCGTTACGTCGGCCAGGTGAGGTACACTGCGGAAATGTAAGTTTGCGACAAGACCTCCCGCCTCATTTTCTCATCCTTCAATTAATAAATATCGTAGCACCAAGTGAACAACCCCCGGGCCTCATTGATCAGCAGAGCCAAGCCAGTTGTTTCTATGCCCTCCACGCACTCTCTACCTACAGTACAGACTTCGCATAGAGGCGCCGCACTTTATCACGTGTTGTGAACTAAATCGCATTCGAACCATAGATTGATCGATCGTCTCGGGTATTACATTACACTTCTTGATTTCTAACTTCTGCATTTGCAGCTTTTCTTTCACGTCCGATCCCCCACTCCCGCGCTCTGATGCCATGGAAGAGTAAGCAAACCATCCGTGCAGCGCTGCTCTGGTCCACGCCGTACTCCTGCTGACCACGTCTGTAGCCCCCCGAGCCGCCACGGTACCAATGGCAACATGGCCAAACCCGAACATGAGCCTATTGCGGACCGGAGCCTAGACACTGGCACCACAACCAATACCCAGCAAAAGCGAAGGGCTTCTTCGCCAATTCCTACCGAAGGCGCAAGTCTCAAGTCGCCCAAGAGGGTAAGGGTGGATGACGAGAAGAGCGACAATAGACAGCAGCCTCTACCCCAAGATGTAAGGAAGCTTGGTACAGACCGGCAAGAGATTGCGCGTTTGGAGGAGAAGAAGCGTGGAAGACGGTTACTAGGCGGTTTGATGAACACCCTAAGCCAAGCCAATGCCGGCTCCCAACACAAAAAGCGTCAAGACATTGAGCGACGACAGCAGGCAAAATCTACCCAACAGCGAGCCGAAGAAGATCGTCTGCGCGCGCAACGGCTTTCTACGCTGGAAGATGTGCGCAAGGTTGAGCAGCTCAAGTTCGACGAAGAAGTTGTATGTTGTCCCCCGTGCCTCCCAGGTCCCCCCATCAGCCATAAGGATATATTGCTCATGAAGGTGTCCAGATGAAAACCAAGCACGCCGATATGCTAGCCAAGGCCCATTACCTACAGACCAGAGCCAGCCCCAAGATCGTACGTTCTCCGAGTAGTTAAGGGTGAAGTTCTACCACCTCTAATGGCACTAACCATTATTACAGTTCTATTTGCCATGGAAGCTCACCAGAACGCAAGAGGAAGTGATTAAAGACCAGATTCAGCAGGTCGAAACTATCATCAAGAAGGAGGTATCAGAGGTTTCGGAGTCCAAGGAGCGCAAAGCACGGCGTCTGCACAACCCGGGCATTGCAGCGAAGTCCTCAGTACTAGCCGAGAAACCCCTTTTACTGGAGAGGCACGAAACAGTGGGTAAGCCCAAAAATGAGCCACCTGCTGACAAGTCGCAACCTGAGTCTACTAATAGCCCCCCCTCACGCGCTGCTAATAAGGTCGGCCCTGAGAAGGAGTCTGACAGAGTAGATGATGTTATGATTGAGGAGGATGAGGATATTGTAATTTATTGATGATGTTGTTATTTGCACGTGCTGGCAACTTTCGTCCGTGGGAGCCATGACGGCTACAGCAATTTTTGACAGGCAGGTGTTACGGAGGTCTTTGAGTCGGGCATATCAGAGCGCCTTTGTAAGTAGCCGAACGGGCTACGGTAACAATCACATCATCCTATTTGCGTACTTGATAAAACCTTTTCCTGCCGCTATGATCTTGGAGCGCGATGGCAACACCGAGAAGTGTATCATGCACCTGCTAGAATCGGCCAGCAATGCCCCACCCGGATCTTGGGTTTGTAGGTACCGTAGGTATTTCGATCTTGCAGACGTCGATCATTCTGTACGTAGTATGTATCTAGTATATCGCATAGCCGAGGAACTAGAATATCTGGCTAGCATGACGAGGAAATATGGGTCATCTACGTCCGTACTGAGTAGGAAAAGGTTTGTAGGTAGCTCTGTGGCTTCGCGCCAACCAGGTAACAAGTATGACTGTCTACGAGTAGATACTAAATACTTCAGTACACTACGTAAAGCTGGGTGTTTATGATGTGCGAATCAAGAATAAGTACACATATAGTACCGGCAGTAGTCCGTAGGTATACATCGTATCTAGATGGTATCCCAGCACCATGCGCAATGCCCAGCGCGTAATGGAGCCCACCGTACGCACGTAGTAATGTTTGTAATCCAGCATACGAAGGCCGCCTTGCGGTGACTTACCTGGGTATAAAAGCTGATGATGCCGGTCTCTTCCCCTCCTTCTTCTGCCTCTTTTCTACGCTCGTCTACTTATTCTTCCTCCTTGGCTGTCGATTTATTCCACGATTCATTGAAAGGTAAGAGCACACAGCATCACGGCGATGAGACAGAACTTGATTCAATTTTGCAGCCATATTGTTCTCACAACCCTGCTTTGCTTCACCTCCACTCTCACCTTCACCTCGGCCCAACTAGAACTAAAATATGGGACTTACTGATTCGTGAACAAGTCTATTTCGAAGCAAAAGATGGCGGATTCATTGGTCCCCAATGACCCGCGGGTCGAACACAAATTTGCCGAAGTAGATGGCTTCAAGTACCACTACATGTTGGCGAAGCCCGCCGGCAAGCCGACGGCCACCGTATTTCTTATCCACGGATGGTATGGCAATGACCGACTCAAGCTCCTGTGCGGCAGCTTATTTGTACTTATAGGCCAGATCTCGGCATGGGGTGGCGCAATCAGGTCCCCTTCCTGTTGTCCCTGAACATGCAAGTCGTCGTGCCAGACATGCTGGGCTATGGGCAGACCGATGCTCCCTACTCGTACGAAGAGTATACTCTCAAAAAGATGACCGCCCATATGGTTCAAATTGTCAAACAAGTCACTGCCGAGCCGATCATCCTAGGTGGACATGATTGGGGTGCAGCTTTTGTCTGGTAAAAAACCCCTGACCCGATTCGAGCCGCGTCTCTATAATCAGTGGCCCTCTGGCCCTCTTCCCCTCGAGGCACCATTTTGATTGTGCACGAGTCAAATCTAATGGAATCGCAGGCGCATGACACAATATTACCCTGAACTTATACGATGCGTCTTCTCTATTTGCGTGCCGTACATGCCCCCATCTTCAGCCGAGATCTCGCTACCCGAGATGGTCGAGAAGCGTCCCAATTTCCGATACCAACTGCAACTAGCGGGTGGCGGCGCGGAGGAAATCGTGGCAAGGTCACCTGAGCGCATCCGCGGGTTCATTAACGGCTTGTATGGCGGCACGACGCCGGATGGGAAGCCCGTGTTCTCCACCGGCGTTGGCGTCCTAGAGGAAAACATCGATAGCATCATGCAGAGCCCGCTGATGAGCAAGGAGATGACAGACTTCTACGTACAGGAGTATTCTAGACACGGTCTCCACACCCCCTGCAACTGGTACCGGACCCGTTCGCTTAACGCAGATGATGAGGCCCTGATAGCGAACGACGATTTCAAGTTCCCGATGCCGGCCATGCTGCTGATGGCGGAGAAGGACGAGGCGTTGCCTCCTTGGCTGGCGAAGGGCCAGGAGAAGTACTTTGCCGGTGGGTTTAAGACGGCAACGCTTAAGGATTGCACACACTGGGCGATGATTCAGAAGCCTGTTGAGGTGAATGCGCACATTCGCGAGTTTCTTGAGAGCGTGCTTGGCAACGATCTCAAGGCAACTCTGTGAGAGTTGATCTATGAAGAAAGACATATGTGATGAGAGAACTGAACAAAAAGACACCTTCTAGCATATAACTGACCGGCTGCCAATCCTACGTGAATACAATCAGCCGTGACATGTCAAAGGAGAGTAATATAAATGCAATGGGTTAAACAAGGAAAATCAAGATAAAGCAAAGCTGTCATCCTATTGCCCTCTACACAATTGGACGTTAGATAGGTACCTTGACGCGCGGGCGGCGGCGTCTACTGTAGGTATTCGTTGGTACATCAAATTATTTTTGACCGCTCGGCCCCGAAACAAGCTGCTGATATAACACTCACTACCTACGTGACTCTGTTGTTTTCATTTACATATGGTCTTTAAAACGGAGTGTTAGCCTGTGTTAGCCCCCTGACCCACAGTTTGTAACCCTGTTGGTTAATCCCTTGACCACGGACGTTTCTCAACCCGACGTTTACGTTTGCACGTCTAGGTAGGTATTTTGACTTATAACCTTCCAATGCCGGTACCGAGTGGCAGGATGTGGACAGCTGCCAGGCAACAGGTGAATAGGTAGGTACCGTACCGACGTAGAAGGTACCTACATGTAAGTACCCCGTATGGACATGCCCCGAGAGTGGAATTCGACTCCACTGCCGTATTGGAAGGGGCTGTGGTCGCCAGCGGGTCGTGCTAAAAGTAGGTACCTAAATACCCTAAATACGCTACAACTCCCGCTGACCTATCAGTAATTATCGCCAGCCAGGGCCCGCTGCCGTTCGACCCTCCATTCCTCTCGTTACTTCTTTTGTCTCTCTGCCTTGTCTGGGATTAACCACCTATCTAGATAGCGTCGAGAGCCGATTTATTTTTTTTTCCTTTCGGTTTTCTAGCCCAGGCATTTCATACCTTTGATCTCAACTGCCTTACGCTGGCGGTACGAAATACACCACACTGCACCGGCCTGCCACGTCTTTTTCCCCCTACCTTACCGCCAACCGCCGTGCCAACAGCTGCCCTCCGGCACGCAGCGCTGCCGGAACGACCAAGTCCCCGTTTCCATTTCGTGCACTCGCTCAATTCTACCCAGCACATAGACAGCATATGCTGGGCTATACTCTGATTTCTTCGACACCCGCGGGCCTCTCGCATTGCAATCATCCCCTTTTCGCCCTCCTTCCTTTATCCTTCTGCCTGGACGCGGTCAATCCGTATGCACCACGGTGCCCCCCTTGCGACGCCATCGGCAAATCTAGCATCTGCGACATCTCCCGTCTATTTTCGAAGTTATCGCTTGGCACCCCCAAAATAAACCACCTACCTCCTTCACACGCAGCCGCCCATGTCTCCGATTCCCATCCCTGCATAAACCTCTGTCTTTCTTTGCGATATGGCGGGAAGGGCGCCTCTTGGAGGCTCTTCCAACTCCAAAAATGACCTCCTTCTCGATCTCGACGACCAGCCCGTCTACGGTAGACAGCGCGCTGCTGTGAATGAAGACGAACTGCTTCATTCCTACGGCACCCATAGCCCCGGCAATGAGCCCCTCTCGCGCCCGTCCGTCTCTTACGATGAGTTCATAGGCGGCTCAAGTCAGACAACGCATCCCAGCGTGAAGAATCCTGCCCCAGGCGCTGTCGGTTCGGGTCTTCGGCCACCCTACATGGTCAACAACGACAGACAATACAGTCAGACTTCCGACTTGGGCAACTACCGGCAGTATGCGGATGATTTCGACGATTACCCTGACGACGACCAGTCATACTACCAACACGGTGGCGGGTCCGGGGGTTCGATAAATGGTGGTGATCCAGTGCGCCGCGAGAGTGCTCGGAGTCGCAACAGTGTATTAGGACTTGGTGGCGGCTTCTTGGGCAGGGCTAAGAACATGCTAGGAATGGGGGAAGGCTACTCGGAAATGGACCTCCCTTTGACAGAGGCCGGACGCGGACGGGCCGATTTCTCTGCCGCTCCGCCACAGGCTAAGCAGAGCAAGAAGTTTGAGCTGAAGAACTTCAAGTTTGGATTTGGACGAGGCAAGCCGGACCCTTCAACACTAGGGCCCAGAATCATTCATCTCAACAACCCACCCGCAAACGCAGCCAACAAATACGTCGACAACCACATATCCACCGCCAAGTACAATATTGCTACCTTCTTGCCAAAGTTCCTACTCGAACAATTCTCGAAATTCGCAAATATCTTCTTCTTATTTACCTCGGCATTACAACAGATTCCCAACCTGTCACCGACAAATCCGTATACCACCATAGGCCCGCTCCTTGTGGTCTTGCTTGTTTCCGCAGTTAAAGAGTTTGTCGAAGACTACAGGAGAAAACAGGCAGATGCCGCGCTGAACAACTCGAAGGCTAGAGTTCTGAGAGGATCAAATTTCGAAGAGACGAGGTGGATCAACGTAGCAGTAGGAGACATCGTACGTGTTGAATCCGAGGAGTCGTTTCCCGCCGACATCGTGCTTCTTGCCAGCTCCGAACCCGAAGGTCTATGCTATATCGAGACAGCCAACCTTGACGGCGAAACAAATCTCAAAATCAAGCAAGGTCTTCCTGAGACATCGGCTTTGGTTAGTCCCGCTGAGTTAAGCAGGTTAGGAGGCAGGATTCGCTCGGAGCAACCGAATAGCAGCCTGTACACGTACGAGGCAACGCTGACCATGCAAGCCGGTGGTGGAGAGAAAGAGCTACCATTGAACCCTGAACAATTACTGCTTCGAGGTGCTACCCTCCGGAACACCCCCTGGATTCACGGCATTGTCGTCTTTACTGGTCATGAGACGAAATTGATGCGTAACGCAACTGCTGCGCCGATTAAGCGGACTAAAGTTGAACGGCAGCTCAACAAGCTCGTTCTTTTCTTGATCACATTGCTCTTGATTCTCAGTTCGATTTGCACAATTGGTGATCTAGTTTACCGTGCGGTTTCGCCTGAGTCACTCTCTTACATACAACTGGATCAGTTGAACAGCGCGGGTAAAGTTGTTCAAGCTATCTTCAAGGATCTTGTCACGTACTGGGCGCTGTTCTCAGCTCTAGTTCCAATCTCGCTCTTTGTCACGCTAGAGCTGGTCAAATATTGGCACGGAATCCTCATTAACGAAGATCTCGATATTTATTACGAACAGACAAATACTCCGGCAAATTGTCGTACGTCCAGTTTGGTAGAAGAATTAGGCATGGTCGGATTCGTCTTTTCCGACAAGACGGGAACTTTGACATGCAACATGATGGAGTTTAAACAGTGTTCGATTGGCGGTATCCAGTATGCGGAAGAAGCTCCAGAGGATAGACGAGCCACTGTCCAGGATGGCGTGGTAGTTGGGATTCACGATTTTAAGCAACTCCGGGAAAACCTCAAATCACACCAGTCGTCTGAGGCCATTCAGCACTTTTTATCTCTTCTGTCCACTTGCCACACCGTTATTCCGGAAAGAGATGAAAAAAATGGCGGCAAGATCAAGTATCAAGCTGCTTCCCCTGATGAAGGTGCCCTTGTTCAGGGTGCTCTGAGCCTGGGGTACACTTTCGTTGCTCGTAAGCCTCGGACGGTCATTATTGAGGTTGAGGGCAGGCAGCTGGAATACGAGCTTCTGGCTGTGTGTGAGTTCAATTCCACGAGGAAGCGGATGTCCACTATCTATCGCTGTCCTGATGGAAAGATCCGGTTGTATTGCAAAGGCGCGGATACCGTTATTTTGGAGCGCCTTAGTGAAGATAACCCTCACGTTGAGCAGACGCTTCTACATCTAGAAGAATATGCGTCCGAAGGCCTGCGGACTCTTTGTCTAGCTGTGCGCGAGATCCCTGAACAAGAGTTCCAGGAATGGTATGCCATATTTGATAAGGCCCAGACTACCGTGGGTGGGAACCGAGCCGATGAGCTTGACAAGGCTGCCGAAATTATCGAACGTGACTTCTACCTACTAGGCGCTACTGCTATTGAAGACCGACTTCAAGATGGCGTACCGGAGACGATTCATACTCTACAGGAGGCCAACATCAAAGTTTGGGTCTTGACGGGAGATCGACAAGAGACGGCTATCAACATCGGTATGAGTTCAAAGCTCTTAAGTGAAGATATGATGCTCCTTATTGTCAACGAAGAAGATGCCATCGCTACGCGCCAAAACATCCAGAAGAAGTTGGAGGCCATTAGGAATAATGCTGAAGGATCAGTTGAGATGGATACACTAGCACTGGTTATCGACGGCAAATCCCTCACTTACGCTTTGGAACCAGAGATGGAGAAAATGTTTTTCGACTTGGCCGTCCTATGCAAAGCCGTCATCTGTTGTCGTGTTTCCCCGCTTCAAAAGGCTTTGGTTGTGAAGCTAGTCAAGAAATTTTCTGATGAGATTCTCCTGGCTATTGGTGACGGAGCAAACGACGTGTCCATGATTCAAGCTGCTCACATCGGTGTGGGTATTTCAGGTGTCGAAGGTCTCCAGGCAGCCCGATCCGCCGACATCTCAATAGCCCAGTTTCGATTCCTCCGCAAACTCACATTGGTCCATGGCGCTTGGAGTTACCACCGAGTCAGCAAGACCATCCTGTTTTCCTTCTACAAGAACATCACTCTATATCAGACCCAATTCTGGGTAAGTTAATTTTCGATATCATGTTACATGATCGTTGGTAATCAGGATAGCTAACGTGTCGCAGTATGCGTTTCAAAACGCTTTCTCGGGTGAAATCATCTACGAATCATGGATGCTTTCCTTCTACAATATTTTCTTTACGGTCTTGCCGCCTCTTACGATTGGTATTCTAGATCAGTATGTGTCAGCCCGTCTGCTTGATCGATATCCACAATTGTACGCTGCTGGGCAGCGCAATGAGTTTTTCAAGCTCAAGACGTTCGCAGCCTGGATTGCAAACGCCTTTTATCATTCACTTATACTGTACATTTTCTCCGAACTCATTTGGAAAGGCGATGGCATCCTCCGTGACGGTACAATTGGAGGCCATTGGTTGTGGGGTACCGGCTTATATGCTTCTGTTCTGGCAACCGTGCTTGGCAAAGCTGCATTGGTTACGAGCAACTGGACAAAGTATCACATCATAGCCATCCCGGGTAGCTTGTTATTCTGGTTTGGCTTTATAGCCATCTATGCCTATGTCGCTCCGATGGTTCATATTTCGACGGAGTTGCGTGGGATCATACCCGTGCTCTACTCGAGCCCGTACTTCTATATTCAGACGGTATTCCTACCTCTTGCCTGTCTCATCCGAGATGTGGCTTGGAAGTACGTGCGGAGGATGTATTTTCCGCGCAGCTATCATCACATCCAGGAGATTCAGAAGTACAACATTCAGGACTATCGTCCAAGGTATGCCCCTATCCTCCCATTACCCTTCGTTCCTTTAAACAAGACATGGCTCGGTCACTAATCGATCAAAAAAGAATGGAACAGTTTCAGAAGGCAATTAGAAAGGTTCGCCAGGTGCAACGGATGCGAAAGCAGCGTGGCTACGCCTTCTCACAGGCTGACGAAAGCCAAACGCGCGTCATTAACGCCTACGACACGACAAGAGGCAGGGGAAGATACGGAGAAATGCCGGCGTCGACGGCGCTGCAGGGGAGGTAGTTTATGCTTTGAGAAGGCAGCTACCCATGTGTGTAGGATTATATTACTGGAGTTCGGTGCAATGATCACGACGTCCGTGTGTACTATCTATGGCATGGTCTAAATTCTAGGCCACAAAAATCGGGCGAGAAATGCTTTTACTTTCGGATCGCCAAGAATCTGATTCACAATAGTCCCCGCCTCTATGTCTGTGCTCCTCTAAGCTCTAGCACTTGGCTACCTGTAAGCATATGAATAGTTCATGGAAAGCTGCCTACAGTAGGTATCAACGGGGGGAATAGGAGACCTCAGCAAAAGGCGGTTGGTGGTAGATATGCGAGTCTTGTTGCAGAGTCCTGGCCTGCTGTATATGACTGAGCTACAATCTGTACCACCGTATTTCTGAAAGTCCATTTGATGGGCATGAGATAAATTCGTGGCTTTGATGATTCTGCCCACGTAGTGTGTCCGGAAGGCCTGCGTTTCTGAAAGCCGCGCGTGAATACATTCCCCCTTTCCTTTTTATCAAATCTCGGTGGATATGGCTGCTATCTTGTTCGGGTTTAATCGGCTTATTTAAGCACTGCCGGAAACATCATGACGAAAACAAAGAAGCCGAAAAGTATGGGGGGGACACAACAAATACGCGGAGATGTCTCGGCGCTCATTCGTTTACCTACCCTTGTGGCTATGGTATGGGTATTCCTGCGGGAAGAAATATGACTGTGTCATTGGTGGGTGTGCTGGCTGGCTGGCTACACCGCGCCCGCCGGAATCTACCCTCGGAATTTAAAAGATGGCGCGAGGGCCGGGACTGTGTTTGGGGGCTTATCTACACTGCGGGTTGCTTTTGAGGTTGGGTTTGCCGTCGTGAATACTTGTTAGGAAATATGACTTATGTTTCCTGGCAGACTCGCGTGCGGTTTACCGCGTTTGCTAGGACTTGGATGCTGACTGCATTGAGAGGTTACCTCGGTATACGATTCGCGATGTGTTTAGTTAAGAGAGGACCCCGGACGTAAGTAAGATGAATAAATGAATAATGCCAATCGTTTCCTGGACGGCTAGATCTACATCCTTCATTATCCGGCCTGGGGAGGCTTGATACTACGTGAGAACGAGATATTGCCGACGAATCGTACTTTGTCGCGTCATGCTTCTTGTGCTATTCGAATAGGCGCACCGGTGCTTGAGTTGACGCCGGAAAGGCTCGGACAGAGATGCCGAGACAACGCCGACCCGATCCGTGATCACGGCAGGCGCGCCTTTGAGGCCGAGCTACGTATTCCGTGCGGTACGGTCCACGGATTACAGACTGGATACACTGTAACTGCTTATGAACATACGCATACAGACGACAGGCGGTTTCTTGAGAATGTAAGTACATAAATGGCAAGGTACCTACAGCAATAAATACGGTCGACTTTGCTATTGCTAAATGATCGCAAGGAGTCCACGTCCGGCCACTCGGCTCACCTGAACTCATCGCTCTCGTGATTGGGCCGCAAGAAGGTCGTCATGCGCGACCGCCGGCCGGCCCACAAAGCCCCACTTAGATAATAGTGCAGACCCACTAAATAGCATAACAGGCAAATGTCAACGCACCGGGCAGTTCCCTGGCATGGGTCTGGCATGGTTCTGGCAGGGGCAGCAGCATGGCGAGATAACGGCCGCGCACGGACCAGCGGTAATTACCTAATGCAGTTACTAAAAATGGAGTTGCGAAGAGCTGACACAGCCTGAGCTGACTCCGAGCATTACTTCATTTTTTTGCTTTTTCTTTTTTTTCTCCCCTTCCCTCTTCCTCTTTCATCTGCTGAGGCGTTCATCTCCCAACCTGCCGCTCCACGGCCCAAATCTCGTACTTTCGCATTGAAGGTTCCCTGGGTCCATCAATGGCCTCGTCGAGGGCCTTGACCCGCTTCGGCACCGCAGCGGCTCGACTGTCGCTCGCTGAAGCCTCCACCCGTCCCTTTGCGAGGTTTGCGACCACAAAGCGTCCCGTCCGCGCATCACCTATCAGCATCCTCAACGGTCCCCTGCTCGGGAGAAGATCCTACGCAGATGCTGCGCCGGTCCGCAGGAAGAAGTCTGGCAAGGTCCGGACCACTTTCAAGTGGCTCTGGCGCGCAACCTATCTCTCGCTCATCCTGGGTGCTGGTGCTGTCATCTACGATGGCTACTTAGATCGCAACCCCGACGATCAGTTCACTCCTGCTCCAGAGAAGAAGACATTAGTTATTCTGGGTGAGTTCGCCTCAATTCAGCTTAATTTCTGTTTTTCAGCATTGTTAGAACCAAGCTAAACATCGAACCAACGCCCCCTCGTACAGGCACCGGTTGGGGTTCCGTCTCGCTCCTCAAGAAGCTCGATACTTCCAACTACAATGTTGTCGTCATCTCCCCTCGCAACTACTTCCTCTTCACGCCCCTGCTACCCTCGTGCACGACTGGAAACATTGAGCACCGCTCCATCATGGAACCCGTCCGACAAATTCTCCGTCGCAAGAACGCTGCCGTTCAATTCTACGAAGCCGAGGCAACCAAGATCGACTACGAGCGAAAGACCATCAAGATCTCTGACAACAGCGACATCAAGGGCACTATCAACGAGACCGAAGTGCCCTACGATATGCTCGTCATCGGTGTTGGCGCCGAGAATGCCACCTTTGGTATCCCCGGCGTTCGCGAGCACAGCTGCTTCCTAAAGGAAATCCCCGATGCCCAGGCCATCCGAACCAAGATCATGGATTGCGTAGAAACTGCCACCTTCAAGGATCAGGATAGTGCCGAAATTGATCGCCTGCTTCACATGGTTGTTGTTGGCGGTGGTCCCACTGGTGTCGAGTTTGCCGGCGAGTTGCGTGATTTCTTCGACGAGGACATCAAGAAGCTAATCCCAGGAATTGCCCCGCGTTTCAAGGTCACTCTGATCGAAGCCCTGCCTACTGTCCTGCCCATGTTCTCCAAGCAGCTAATTGAATACACCGAAAGCACGTTCAAGGAGGAGCACATCGAGATCAAGACGAAGACCATGGTTAAGAGGGTCACGGACAAGACCGTTGAGGCTGATGTCACCAATCCAGATGGCACCAAGTCTAAAATTACTATCCCCTACGGCCTCCTTGTTTGGGCTACCGGCAACGCTCTCCGCCCGTTGGTTAAGGACCTCATGTCCCAAATCCCTGCTCAGAAAGACTCGAGGCGTGGCCTGGCCGTGAACGAGTATCTCGTTGTTCAAGGTGCACGTGACATCTGGGCCATTGGTGATTGCGCTGTCGCTGGGTATGCCCCTACAGCCCAGGTTGCTGCCCAGGAAGGTAACTTCTTGGCGCGCCTGTTCAACAACATGGCCAAGACCGAGGCACTCGAGAGCAGGGTGAAGGAGCTCAGCTCAAACCTGAACCTCAAACCTGGTAACGTAGCCGAGACCACGGCCGAGATCGAGAACCTTGAGAAGCAGCTTCGCCGCGTCAAGGATGTCAAGCCCTTCAACTACTCACACCAGGGTAGCTTGGCTTACATCGGGAGCGAAAAGGCCGTCGCTGATATTGCCTGGTTAAACGGCAATGTTGCCTCGGGCGGTAAACTAACCTACCTTTTTTGGCGAAGCGCCTACTTGAGCATGTGCTTCAGCAGTAAGTCTTACGCCGACGACCCCATGCGAACATGAAGCCATATTAACTTTTGCTTTTCCTCCTAGCGCGGAACCGTGTCCTTGTGGCCCTCGACTGGGTCAAGGCCAAACTATACGGCCGCGACGTCTCTCGGTTGTAATTGTAGACAGCAAAGATCCCAATTGTAAAACCCCGCCCACCTTTTTTCCCCCTAGAGAAGACCTACAATAGCTAGAGATGGAGTTCTGTGTTTTTGTTTTGCCAATTCATGCGAAGGGTCGCGCTCACGAGGAAGGTTCCGGGGATTTCGGCTGGCAGGACAGGCCGTCCCCTCCCATCCCACCCCATCCCGCATCTAGATGGGAACAGGGCTGATATCGGGCTGGATCACGCAAAGCACGTGTATATTTACGCAAGGATATTTGATAGACGAGACGAGATGAGACATTGGGCACCACAAGACATAGACGAGGGATTTTGGGTAAAAAAAGAGAAAGAAAGACAAAAAAATGCGGGTTTACGCTTTGCGGCTACGGTTGGCGGGGCTGATGGGCAGGGGTTTGATTCCCCCCCCTTCTTTTACCCTTTTTACAACCCCCTTTCCCTATAATATAACTTTTGAGTTATCTACTCCCTGCATTGCATTACGTTTGTTGATTGCATATGTTGGATCTTGTTTCCCGTTTTTGGATTGATGGGCCGGTCCGAAGGTGGATTTGCCTTGTTAGATGAACCTGGATGGATGGATCCCTACCCCCTTTTTCGGGCGATGTCTGCTGATGAGAATATCAAATGGGATCTCACTGATTTAAATCCACGGCGAGGGAGAGAAAGATGAGGGATTTCATCGGCGTGGAGGTCATTCACTTATATTCTCTATACTCTTGATGAATGGATATCCTATGCGATGAGGGTGTAGCGTCTGAACGTGCGTGGGGCTGGTGTGGGAACCCCCCAACCAGCATCCCAGTCCTTCGATTTCGGGGCTCCTATGATATATCCTCACCATTGCCAGTGCTAAAGAGCTGCTTGAAAATGAAATTATTCGCGCACGTTTACGACGTACTGCCCGGAGCATAAAAGCGAGGGCAAAGCTATCGAGTCGGAACTTAAGTTGTGCTGGCCGGGTGGGACGCAGTGTCGTATGCGTATATACTACGGTAGATTACGCTTGCGTTTATACCTACCCTTGATTGTCGATTCAATCATTGCTGCTAGTAGCACCTTTAGACATGACAGTCCGTGAGAACAAGAGATATTGGGTAGGACAAAGCCGGATGTTTAGAAATGAGCAGAGAGCCGGCGAGTTGGATGGATGATCGTATAGTGCCTGCGCTTACGCATAGTAAGGAAGGGTTGTATTCAGACAAGTGGCAATATACCCTGTGAATGGCTTCAGTGACGGACACGATAAGGTTTAATAGAAGCAGATGTAAGATGGCAAAGAGATCGCCGCTCACAGACAAGAGGTTTGCAACAGCATGTAACTCTCGGACTGGGAATTGGTGCACTCGAACTGTTTGTGTTTATCTATGCCATCTAAAGTTGGTGCTCAGAGCGTACAGCCGGCGTTGCACGGATAATCCGTATCGAGTAGGTTGATGCGGTTGTCGATTGGCGATCGTCGGGGCAGATATCATCAAAGCGCAGCACGTCGTATCTTTCTTCGAACCTTTCTAGGCGATCAGAACGGGACGGCCTTCAGTTCGTCTTGGGGCTGGCCGGCATTCGGTTCCCGTGTCATAGCGAAGAGTTTGATGGCGGTGCCATCGTCGTCGCACTCGAGTTCCTCTGCAAACTTGAAGCCAAAGCGTTCATATACTTGTATATTGGGCACATCGCGGCTAGACTCGAGATAGCAGGGCACGTTCTCGGTATCAGCTTTGTCAGTCACTGCTTCCATCATCAACCGGCCAATGCCACGGTTTTGCGCCTTTGGTACCACGACCATGATCTGGTATTGGAGATTAGTGACAGTTTCGTGAAGCCTCGGCCAGTTGGGTCTAACTTACGTTTAGAAAATAGTATCCCTGAGGTTCTGTCCACACGGCTGATTGCACTTTCGTCTGAGCCGCTTTCCAGATCCAGTAGCGCTTAAAGTACAACGACGTTAGCATCATATCTTGTGTTTAGTAACAAGTTCATGGCCAGAAGAGGGACAGACTGTCGCCCTAAAGCTTGGTCTGGGTAATTATGATGAACAGATTCATTGAAGAGTATGCTCACAGCCAATGACTATGCTGCTCAGGGCATTGTCCTTTGCCTTTACCCATCTAGCCACGCCTACGCCCTGACGTGAAGCGGTCCAAGCTGTGGCACCCAACGAAGTGATCACCGGCGATCCGGAGAGTTTGCGTGAATCGTTCGGGGGAGATTATCTACTGGTGGATTGATGTGCCTACCTTAGTATTGAGGCCGCCGCGGCCGTACCAGACGTTCATGCGGAGTTGGTTGAACCACAAACGCCAACCCTCAAATTTGTCGCGCCATGTCGGCGGCTGGTCCGCACGCTGCGGCCGCAGCCAACAAGCGACGCCGAGCACTTCATCGCTACCCTCCTCTTTGGCGACGTGAAAAATTCCGTTACGCATCCCCCACCGACAGCGTATAGCTAGCGATACCGCATTCCGCCGAGGATCAAACTTGTGTCAGTGTTAGTGGGCGATGCCTTGTTTTTCTTGTGTCTGTCTTCATGAAGCCGTGCATGTTGTCGATTAACGAAGCTTCTCTCTCCAGCCCGTTAAGCCAATTGGGAAGCTGCCGGCCAAGAAAGATGAGAGATGCTTTGGTAAAAAGAAAGGAAGAAGTCTGATTGGATCCTTATAGCATATCCGAAAAAAGGGGTAATAATATGAAAAGCGATGCTAACTTACTTTGGATCTATCGAATATCCAGTTATTGTAAGGATCATCAGCGAAGGCCTCCCTGTAAAAAGACGAAAGTGAGCATAAGCTTAGAATATAAATAGTAAATGAACGGCGTGTGTGATGCCAATAAATACAGGCTTCGACGTACTGGATCGCAGCAACAACGCCGGGAATATCTCGTTCGGCGAGCAAAGAGACCTGGATCGGCATATTTCAAACCTCTGGGCATTTGTATTTCATACAAAATTATTCCGTACGCAGGAATTGATGGAACCGAAGTAACCGGAATTGGTAGTGTTACAGTAAGTATGTCCGGATCACGACAGATTATGTATCGTGATGCAGCATGGACGATCGCCAGGATGGGGAGCGCAAGGCTTGACTCCTGCGTTCTATGGACGTTCGGTATTCCGTACCTACATTGTGGCTGGTGACATTCGGCTCGGTGCAGGTCGTACCCCATGCCGAGCAAGTGTGGCGCGAACTCACCTGAACTAAGAACGGTTAGATAGGTACCAGTAAGTAACGGTAGATATCTTATCGTTTTGCACTGCTGACTTGAGCGGTATATATCATCAGGTTCCTTCTGGAAATATACCCCAGAACTGGCAATGATGGTCATAACTTCCCCATATTATCCAGGTATATCACTGGCCATCGTACATTATGAGAGGAAAGAACGCGCGTTGAATGATGAAGCCTGCATAGAATTCTCTCTTCTTACGTACTATTATTGTATGCTCCACGGACGTACTTTACGAAATACAATGTTCGAAGGCGGTAGCTAGCGCAACCGTTTCGTGCCGTACCTGAGCTACCTAATTTCAATTAAAAGGCTGCCTGCTATTCCCCACAGTCAGTGGCGCAGCTCCAAAGCAGCTAAGCCACCATCGATTCGCTGCCGCTTTCCACATTTTGGAGGGGCACCTCCGTCGCCCTACTCGAGTACGGACGTACATCCATTCCTATACATCTATATCTCTTTCATCCGTATAAAGTAGATTATCACAAGATTGCACCTCAGTCGCTGTTAATATACGCTTACACACAAGTTATAGCCAACCCTCGCTTCTACCTCCTTTCTCTTGCCTAGTTTCCTTCAGTCTTTCTATGCGCTGGATGTGCACTTTCGCTTTCAGGTAGCATCGTCATCCGCGGGAAAGCCAATATCGACGTACGCATTAAAGTCCTAGCAGCTCTTCCCAAAATGCTCGACGAAAACCTGCCGACCTTTTACTTCAGGCAACCCTCTGACAATTCTCTTCTCACCATCCTATATTTTAGCCAGAACGGCTCCGAACCAGCTGCCGAGTACAGCTTACAGAAACTGGACCCGGCGCTCCCTCAGGCCAAGAACAAATATGCCATAGCGCTCGGTGACGCGAGCGCTCAAAGTATCATCTTTGCTGAAGTCCTGATTGAGCCCGAATTCCAACAGCCCACGCTTTCTGCTGCTGAAATCCGCGCACATAACGGGGTCCCCCCGGCCCCCATGCCCATTATACCTGAAAGCTTCACTACTCAGCTGTACAACCCAGACCAGCAGATAATTATCAAGGGGGAGAAGAGTATGTGGATGGGCAAAGAGTCCTTTGAATTCGAGATACCCCAGAAGTCTTTCCGCACGCCCTCGGCATCGCAGATCGACCGGCAACAGAACGATCCTGTCACAAACAGCATGGCACACAAGGTCATATTCAAATGGAAGCGCGAGAGCAAATTCAGCAAGGACATGGCCTGCTACATGACTGGTCGCTCTGCCGGTGGTAAGAAGAGTAAGGAGCCCGATATTACTGTGGCGCTATACAAGCATGGGAGAGAGCGCGCCGTAACGATATATGAGCCCAATCTGCAAAGGGTCGAGCTAGAAGACCGCAAGGGTCTTGAGATTGTGCTTCTCCTAAGCGCGGAAGTGATTCGCGAAATCTACCTAGCCCCCAGTCGGGATGTGTTTAATGTAAACGGCGCGCCGCCGGGTAAGCGCAAGAATTCCGCGCCTTTGTCCCAAAGCCCTGGGTCCCCCAGACCTGATCCTTATGCTATGACCTCAGGTCTTGGCATTACTGTACCTGAAAAGTCCAACGCCCCAGTGGCACAGCCGCCCACCCCACAGCTAGAAGTTGAGACCAAGCGACTACAGGGCATCTCTCAGCAAGAAGAGCGTGATAGGGTTCTAAGAGACCAGGCCGAACAGAAACGAATCAAGAGAATGCTAGAAGATGAAGAAAGAGCACGAATTGAACGCGAGGCTGAAATAGAAAAGGAGACTGAAAAGTTAAGGAAACAATTTGGTATGGAAGGGCAAGTCTATTCCCCTCCACCCAGTTTGCCCGTGCGCCAAAGCCCAAATCCCGGCAATAGTAGTAACGCACGTCCGAGTCCTTCATTACATCTTCAGACGCCGTCTCTCCCGCCGAGGCCGGTTAGTGTTGGGCCAAAGCCGCCCGGCGTCGGCCATAGCAATTGGTTCGTCGGCCCAGGTTTTGGTCCTGGCATGGTGCCTCAGTACTTTGGGCCACCTCCCTCTCAATCTCAGACCCGACCAGGACGGCGGAGAGGCGGGAGTGGCGATGGCAAGATCTATAAGAAGAAGAGTACATTTTTCTAGGAAAATAGGGGCTATATATAAAGCATAAGGTGCCGGCATCACGCATTTTCTTTCGAACAGAGCGTCTGTTTCTTGGGAAAGGCAAGCATGAAGTTCTATTTGTAGTTATTATTTGATACCCATGATAAATTATCTTTGCAATTTTTTCGACCATTTTTCTGCTGTTCCAAGTTCATTTACTCTTGAGAGCCCCTGTGGTCTTCACTTCAAAATATCTTTAACTCTTGAATCCCGAGAGAATCGATACCATATGCCGAGTCTAGAGCCAAACTTGGTAGCATGATACTAAGATATTTGCGGAACAAATGTTGCCCTTACATGAACTTGGAAAGTTCTCTCTAACCAACACTTATCCCCAGACAGGACTCTTCACATAATACGGAACCATCCCTGTGCATGCCTTGTTACAGCCCAGTCACTTCACCGACACCTACCAACTATATTGCTTCTCTTCATTTTGATTTGCCAAAATCGCTTGATATAGTCATCGTCGAAAATAACAGGCAAGGCCAGGATGCTAGTGATTCACGAAAAATACTATTGATCTACCATATCGTGGATGGCAACCACGGAGCCGGGTTAGGTTAGCCATCGAGCTTCATCCACCAACGTCCGAATCCAGCACAGCCTTACCTATCAACCTACCCGGGTACCTAGTCGTAGGTGACTCTCTAGGCCGTCTCATATATGTTCCTATCGGTTACTACGCTACCCAGTACCTATATTGAATACGACACGCCTACCAGGGTCAGGCGGTGCTACTCTTAGCTTACTGTCCTCACTCACTTATCCTTTCTAACTTGCCTCACAAATTCGACAGAGAAACACGCAAGCTACTACCACAACACATACCAGTTTTCTACCAAGATCCCGATCATTTATAGGCAACCATTACGCCTCGATCCACATTCTCCCTAACGTTACGTTGGTCAACTTCCGGGGCGGCACATTCTCTCACGTAGTCGACGACAAGGTGACGCACATTCTGTGCGCCCAGAAGGACTCCGAAGAGAAGATCAGTGCCGTTCGAGCGACGCTCAAAAACAAGAATACCAAGCTCGTCAAGTGGGAATGGCTTATAGATTCCAGTAAGTGATCCCGTCATCTCATGCTTATCTTAGTTAATATCAGGTATGGGCGGCTACTCTACGATTTCGGAGTATTTGGCTATCTCCCCAGACCGCAATCGCAGATACTAACAGTCGCAGTCACTATGGATGCGCGCCTAGAGACACGGCCGTACCAATTAGACGGACAGACCAGCGGCAAGGATGCCCAGGAGCCCGAGTCTCATAAAACAGAAAGACACCTGTATAGTGTGGACAACTACGTCGACAAGCGTAGGCTCGCCCAGGCCCCCGAAAAGAATGACATACACTGACAGACAGTAAGGATTCTGGCACGTCTATCAGGATAGCACATCCTTCGAATACCAAGTCCAGCTCACGCGCAACAAAAAAGGAGGCGATAACGTCGACGGGAAGCATGTGTTGACAGTAAGTAAGACGCTATATTATCCACACAGACAGACGTCTCACGAGAATCACGACAGCTAACCAGCGATGACCAACCCTAGATCTGGGAAAGCAACGCGACGCCCCATAACTACCAGTGCACAACCCTATATACGAGTGAGTCGAAGAACAGGGCCGTCCACCACCGCATCCGCGACGACCTAGTCGACCTAAGTACAGCCTTAAAAGCCTTCAAGCAGTACTTCCAGAATAAAACGGCCATCGCGTGGGATGATCGCATCGAGAAGGCGGGCAAGGCAGACCGGTCTCACTTCCAATACCAACCACCCGTATGTTCCCCTCGCGAAAGCCATCAGCCCCTTATCCTCCCCTCCCCCTTCTTAAAACGCAATGAGGCCGTTCTGACGTGAATGTCACAGAGCGGAGGCAAACCGGTAGGTCTCATTAAAGGCCAGCCTGCCCCTACTTTCGGCAGAAACAGCCGAACCCACCATTCAAATCCGGTGCAGACGAAACTTAACTTCGCGGCGCGCACCGGGGCCCTTGCCACCCGGCGCGAGCGCCCCGGAGATGAGCTTGCCGAAAACACTACTCGGCAGGCAATCAACGACGTGAAGCGTCGCCGCGCAAATATATCCCGGCGCGAAGTGGCTCCCGCACCCATCAGACCGAAAGCCAGCGGTATCAGGGAGGTCATCGTCATAGACTCCGACTCCAACGACGAATTCGACTCCGACGACGAATCCAACGAATCCGACGACGACGATCCCAACATCTCACCAAAGGACCTAAAAGAAGCCCGCGACAAAGCCGCTGAAATCCTAAAAGAGAGCAAGCGCGGCGTCATAGATCTCTACGACAACCAGTCCTACCTAATCGACATCGTGAAAAGGGAACGGGCCGAGATCTGCGCCGAGGCGGAGAGAACACGGGAGAGAGAGGCAGCCGAGGACGCCGAGGACGCCCTGATGAGCGATTCCAGCTCGGAGTATTGAACGAGGGGCTGTTGGGGCCGACTACGGTTGAGGAATCGTCCTCTTAGGGATTGCTATCACGAACAAACAATTTGAAGTTTTTATACCCCCCATGAAGTAGATGAAAATCGATCACGAAAAGCAGCTTTCCCTCCCTTTGTTTTAAATCCCTTCTTGAATCGTGATGTAGGCCAATTACTCCCTAGCCCGTTCCCCCTTTTCTAGGTAATCCCAACTTCATCCCCACGCGCGAGTATCCCGTTCCGTCCAAGACGCAAGGGGGCGTAGTTAATCATACAATCCCGACGTGCGCGCGCGGTCTATCTCATCTCATTAGGTCGTGGGCACACACAACACCCGCTATTCTGACATGACATCGTTACAAGCTAATAACAAAAAGCCTCCGTATGTTATCCCGTTCGGCATAGTTCCCCCCGCCTTATTTTAGTCAAGGGGGGATTTCCTGTTTTCCAGTTTCTCTTACATGAGATTCCGCAAACAGAACCAGAAAAAAAACACTCAAATAAAACCGCAATTCACCGCCTGCCGCCCATACAACGCCCAAACATAAGCTTGCCCCGGTCAGAACCTGAGCTTAGGGAACACGAAGACCAACAGCAGGGCCAGGACGGCGAGTCCCGCGATCCACGCGTACAGCAACATGCGCCCCCACCAGCCCTTGCCCTCGGTCAGGCGGCGCAGGCTCCCCATGCGGCCGGCGACACTCTCGAGCCCGCGCTCGTTGCGGTCGAGTCCCTTGCCGGCGCCGGCCAGCACGTCCTGGTCCTCGCGCAGGGCTGACGAGAAGGCGTGCGTTGACGCCTTCAGGGTCTTCGCCATGGACACCATGGACTCCGTCAGCTTGTCCTGCTCCGCGCGGTGGTGGTCGAGAATGGCCTCTGCCGTCGCCGTCGTTGTGGTCGCAGTCGCGGATGACGTTGTGGCGGCGCCGAAGAGTTGAGATCGTAGGGCGCCGGTTGTTGTTGCTGTGTCTGTCGCAGTCGGCTGGGTGCTGGCGGCGGTTCCGCGTGGACGTAGTGTCGGCGATGTTGTAGTTGTGGCCGTGGCCGTGGCTGTAGCTAGGGGGTCGGGGGGTCTTGATTGTGACTGTGATGGCGATGGCGCGGATGTGAATGTTGTTGCGGGGACGGTTTGGCGCGATGGCCGTTGTACCTTTAGGAGTTCGGGCAGGGCGCTTGATTCGCCTTCATCGCCGTCTTCTTCTGCGACTTGTATATCGTCACGCGTATGTTCGCCCGACCTGGAGTCCGAACTCTGACTCGGGGTTGGAATGACATTGCCTAGTAAATCCTCGCCGTCGTCGCTGTCGTCTTCGTCGCTGTCTATGCTAATGTCGCCGAGCTCCCGCAGTCTTTCCGCCAGCAGCTCCAGCACTTCCCGTTTCTGGCTCAGATCCAACTGTGTCTCCTGTCTCTTAGTCTGTACCTTGATCGCCAGCGCATCTTGTTCTAGCTTCGTGAGCAGGGCCCGCGCATACTCGAGGTTCTGTGGCAGCAAGGGGTGGCGTATTAGCGACTAAGCTAGGAAATAGAAACAGATGCATGCGACGGGATTGGGACGGCACTTACTATGGCCGCCTTGTTGCGCTCGTGCTCACTCGCCCGCAGTCTCTGTTCTCGCTGGGCGTCGGCATGTAGAATGTTCTGCTGCAAACGGCCAAGCAGCCGGCCAAGATCGGTGCGCGAGTCCGGATTGGACGCGCTTCTTCGGGGTGTGATGGGCTCCTGCGTAAGGCGTGCCATGGGGCGTGTTGACAACGAGGAGACGTCTATTGAGGGATTTGGTTCTGTAAGTGAATTGCGTGTTTCGGTGTCTGGGCAAATACGGCAACCGTGGTTGTTTGGTTTGCAACTTGGAAGAAGAGGTTATATGAATGCGAAGTGGTGGGCTGTGGTTGTAGCGTGGCATGTGCCGGGGCCAGGGCGGGAGGACCCATCTCGGTGGGCTGGATGGCTACCGGTAAACAGGGGATAGCCTGGCTATCGCGGCTACGGACCGGATCGGCCATCTTACCTAATCATGCCTCCTGACGAGCTAGATACTACGGGCACTGTACCGAATAACCACGGTATATGAGGACTGAGCAGTAAGCTCGGTATTAACCTTCAGCATCATGAGTTTCGTTGCTATTCATTTACTTTGGAGAGTATCATTCCTATTACTGTACAGCACATTTGTACAATATCAGTACACTACAGTACCGCATTAAGAGGTACCCACGTAGGCAGTGAATTAATCTCCTTGGATGACTTTGATATGTTTTGCCACTTCTTCATGCCAGCGCCTTCTTCCAACCGACTCACATTCCGCATCTACAGACACCCCATCGCCACCTCTCAGCTTTTCACGTTACTTGACGCCTTCTCCAAGAATCCCAGCAGGAAGTTCCGATCCGCTGTTGACAGGGGCGCCGCGCTGCCACGCCTCGACCCCTGCGATGCGAACGAAGCCAGTCGCGACCATGGCATTGGTTCGGGACCAGCTGTCTGCTCCGATCCCACCGTTTCCTTACCCTTTCCTTGGTCACTGTCCAGTTGCGCTTGTCCCAGTATAGATAATAAAGCCATTTTATGTTCCGTTGTCGAGTTCTGCCTAGGTTTTGCCATGCTAGGCGCAGGAAGCATCGAGGCAACAGGGGCGTCCGCGAACTGTGCGTGGTGTTCCGACCCGCCGACTTGACTTCCACTGTACGGATATGATGGAGCTGCACGTAGATGGGCGGGAGGCGCCGCGGCCTCTGGAGATTGCACCTTCGCATGCAGATAGTTCTGATAAGGCGACATTTGTCCCCCGGCCGACATCTGACCACGAGGCGACATCTGCCGTCTAGGCGACATCCGGCCACGTGATGACACCGGACTGGGGCGGGATCGCGCTGGCCGGAGGGTTATAGGCTCGTTCGAATTCCGTGTAGATAGTGCTGGGCTACGAGCCGATCCTTGATTAGAACCGCGGCGTAAGATAGTATGCGCGCCGTACGGGAGAACAGTTTCGGGGTTCCACTGTCCTGGCTGCCCGTTCTCTCCGGCGGTAGCCCTCGAACTATCAGCGGTAGATCGGCCTTGTCTTGCTCGCTGTTGCTTCGGAGAGTCTGCCTGATTTGTTCGAGAAACGGCCTGTGGGAAAGATGTGCTTTGACCATCGATTTGATTGTGAGGTATAGTAGACTGTCCGGTCTTGAACATGCCTAATAGTGAGACACGATGCTGGTCCGTTGGCACGGTGGGGCGATTGCTACCCCGCGAAAATGGTGCTGGAGCGAGCACCGATGTGGTCGGGAATGCGGTTGATGGCATGTTTGTGGGGCCATATTGATCAGAAAAGCCGGGCGCAGATACAGGAATTTGTTGCCCTCGATATTGGCCTTCCGATTGTATGTGTGCATTGCCGCTCAAGGGGGACGGACGCAAGGCAGAAGTAGTAGGTTGCGGCGCAGCCGACGTTGGCGGGTTCTTCCCTTTCAGGACATTCAATAAGTTTGCAGAATGCGGGCCTAGCTGAGACGGAGGGTTTGCATGGCTATCATTGCCCTGTGGTCGAAATGGTAAATGCTGGACATTTGAAGGTGGAGCGTGGAAGCCTTGAGTTATGCTAGGCGGATTGGGCTGGATACTTGTGCCCCCGACGTTTGGTGATGAGGCCATATCATGAAGATTATGCAAGAGCATCTTCTTCTGGACTTGAGGCGGTAACGGCTGTGGATGAAGTAGCTGGACAGGCGGATTCGGTGTTTCGTGGGGCGGTTTCTTCATGTGATTAGGATGGTGATGCTGAGGGAATTCGTTAATGTAGACCTTAGGTCGGGGCCTATGCTCTGAATATTGCTGATTGTAAGAAGGCTCGAGGGCCGTCTTAGTCTCGGCCGGAAACGATGCCGATGTCGAGTAGTCAGGAAGTATCGACTGAGTCTGGTATTGATGACGAACAAATTCTCGGCCTGCAGGAGCGTGAAGTTGGCTATGATCCTGACCTGGCGTAAACCCAGTGTTGGCCATCTTAGGTTGAAGGATGGACAATAAAGCGTGGCCAGGTTGCCGATTGGAAGTAGCTGACGGTAACTGGAGGCCGTGGGTCGGCGGCTTAATTCGGAGAAGTTGCTGCAGCTCTCTTGTTGCGTTGTCAAGGTTCTCTGGAACTATCCGTGAAGGAGCTTGTGGCAATGGTTCGTGGAGCATATTGTCGTCCGTTATGTTTTCATCGTAAAAGACTGGAGGGTGTTTATGTCCAGCGTGCGCCGGGGCATTCTGTGCATCCATCTTTTTCTGCTTTAGAATCCATTGTTTTAACGGCACCATAAATGGTGCAACCATATAGAACTTCTCCTGAGAAGATGTGGCGGGTCCCTGTGTTTTACCGGCGCCTTTCTTTTTCCTGTAGGCTGGCAGGTCTGATAGGTTATACCACCTGATATCGCCTATCTCTTTTCTCGTTCTGGTTTCGAAGATGGTATCTTCAGGGACGCCTCGAAAGACGTAAAGCCGCACCTGCTGATCATGCATAGTAACCTCGAGGGGGTGAACAGGTGTGTTCCTATCTATCAGACCGGAGAGGCGGAGATCGTAGCCGGTTTCTTCATACACCTCTCGGACGGCACAGTCAACATCGTCTTCGTCTTTGTTGATCTTGCCGCGGGGAAAACTCCAGCCGGCCCCTTTCTTGTATCCCCTAACGAGCACGACCGCATCCATCGCATCATTGAGCATGATAGCTCCTCTGACCGGGACCCGTGTTTTGTATTGCATGAATTCTTCGAAGGCCATGAGATGGACATCGGCGGAGAATGAAGCTAACAGCGGACAGTGCTGAAACATCTTTAAACTGAAAGTCCGTAACTGCATTGAAGGCAGAGAAGGGTCTAGCGGTCGGATAAAATCTTCGTAGAACCATTGGGCTTCCTCAATTTGAAAACAGATGCGCGCGACCGACGAGAGGTCCTCTCTCGGGAGGTTTATAATGAACCGGACGCAGAGGTCGTCCAGCCCTGTAGCATTTCTGTTAGTTCTTTGCGACCAAAGCATATAACCCCCCCAGGGGCAGTGCCAAAGTTTAATGAAATAGGTGATGGGATGGCGATGGGGTGTCAACGTACAATCTTCTAAGGTCATCTTTTCGTGTGCCATATCGACCTCGGCTGGCTTGCATGACCAAAGCTATCTACTCCAGATCGAATGAGCCAAGCGCGAAAGCAGTGCGAACAGTACGAACAGTATGTGTCGACTTTGAAGATAGCGGCGGAGAGGAAAAGCTCAGTCACAAAAGTTCGGAACAGGGTGGGACGATGGTTTTGAGCGGGACGGCGTGGATTAATGATAGTTGTGCGGCTCCTCAGTCAATTGTAATAATGCTACCGAGCAAAAGATTGATTTTTTCGGTTCCGTAGGTGTGAAGAGGAGAAGAGGGTAGCTTGTTTGGTTGCGCGGTGGCAAGATGGATGGATGGTACCTAAAGTGGTGAATGAGGTGGCAGCAATGTCCAGGCTGGCTACGTGGACGTAAAACGCAAAGCTCCGGTTGGCGGATGCCCGCACTTTTTAGCATTATGATTTGGCGTCTGCCGCCGGAAGTACCTCACCTCAAGGCCTTGGTGGGGGAAGCCAGGCCTGGCAGCGCACCTGCGGTTTTTAGCACACAAGGCCCCACACTGGCTGGGCCGTCATTACGTAATTTGGGTACTGATAGCAGAGGGCATTTCGTACCTGCGGTGCGCAATGGGCAAAGGCTCATAGCCGTAGAGGTGTATATGTGGTATAAGCGGCACAGTCTGTGATCCGTGATACCGACGTCGACCGTAGAGAGGATCAGACCGGTGCACCACATGCGCTAGGTAACTACTTACATGATGCACTTTTAGTGCCGATAACCACCTGACTGTCTAGGCAGAGCGTGGTACGTACGCCATCTATGCCCAAGTACTCGTGCCCCATGAGCGCCCCTTGGACCGGAGTTCAATCGGAAAAGCAACGAGTTGAGTGGCGGTTGATGTTGATGTCGATGTTGATGTTGATGTTGATGTTGACCCTGTTCTTATCGATAAGAATATGATCGAAAACACCGGATGGAAGGTACCTACGACACCTACCTACTACCAGAGGTGCGTTCGTAATCGGATATCTATAACCACCTTACTATAGACGCAGTGACGTGATCTATACCTTACGTTTCCATTTACGACATTCTACCTAGGTAGGTATACTGCAAGCCCAGTAAAAAGAAAGAGAAGCGACGGGTTACTGGATGCACGCTGACCGGTGAGCGCCCTGCAAGGCAATGCCTCCCACGACGTGAAATATATCCATCTCGAGAGCCACGAACCGCGTACCTATCGGCATATTACCTCGTCTAACATCAACGCCATAATCTCGTTTTCGCCCGCATCCATGACCAGGATGCCATCATTATTATCTACATATCTACGGACGTACATGTAGGTAATTTGTATCCCTACCATGTATCCGTCATCTTGGGAATGGCTTGAGGCTCCTACATGCCTCTCGATGTGGTGTACTCAGTACCTGCACTAGATACTTATGTCATCATCCTACACAGGCGCGCGTACACTTCTAATTTTAGACAGCGGGAACTAGTAATGATCTTGTGGAGATCCAATCCCTAAAACGTAACCAAAAATTCGGGTTAAGTGGGCCGTAGGGGTTGTCTGTGCCGAGCTATGTATATAGGATACCTATCCGGGCCTATCTGGGTAGATATCAGATATCTACTGTTTCCGCGATCAGTACCTAGATAGTCAAGAACACACGTGCTGATACCCTCTATTGCGTGAGAAATGTTGGCCAACTCGGCATCCCATCCCGAAGTTTAGATCCCTAGCTCGCTGTTCATACGCCGTGTTGTTGTTGCTCTAGAGATCCGAAAACAGATGAGACTGACGACAAGGACATCTAGGTATTGCTGTATCACGGACAGTATGGCGCACATGAACCGGATGAAATCAAAGCATTGAAATGTCTCATTTTGTCCTAGGGCAACAGCCTTACGAGTGGGTATATCTAACTCCAATACTCCCTTCCAATGTGGCAGCTCGGCCGTCATTGACCTTGCGGTCTAGCAGTCTTGTAGACCTTGCTATCCCCATTGTCCACCCAATTAGCAGGAGATTAACGAATCAGGACACCTTGCGTCGAGGGTAGGTGACAATCTACGCCGCTACATCTACAGTACTCGGCATATCCACTGAGGTGTCGAACTTATCGTCACTCTCATTATTGTCATCGTCGTCGACGCGAAGCATATCAAATCGGTTGCGTGTGCCTGCCAAAGATGTCTTGGCTGGTGCGCCTCGCTGCGGTGCTGGCTTGGCCGACAACTTTGGCGGGACCTCGATGGGTTGATCGCACTCATCGACGTCCCACTCGATCTTGGAGCCCTTGTATTTTCTAGACGACGAAAAGTGTTAGGCTGTCTGTGTACGGTGCCTTACAACACGGGGAAACTTACGCGCGACTCATCATACACGTCCTCGCAAACATGGCGTTGTGGACAGAGTTGGTCTTTATGTAGCAACTGCCTCCAATGAATTCGACCTTGATTACAATTAAATTATGAATGTGTTCCAAATCCTCGCGAACACTGTCTTCGGTGTGATGCGCACCACAGCGTCGGATTATCAAGTTTCGAGTGGCACCCATTGCCACCTTGTTCGCGACGTGCGCAGGAAGAATGAAATGGCGGTCGGCCCACTTAATTAAAATCTGACGCATCATGAGAAGGTGCTGACATTATTATGGTGGTTGTTATCACGTACCCTTTTGTTTCTGATGTAGATATCGTTCTTCCTGGTATGTTCGTAGAACCGGACCGCATCCTCTTCCTGTAAGAATGACACAGAAGCGACACGCTCAGTGCTTCGGAGAAACACATCAAGCAGTCGGCCACCACGCACGACACTTGTCACATCTGCTAGAGCGATGAAGCTCGGCAAGCCACAAAATACGATTGTTCGCTTGCACATTCGAGCGTAGGATGGCTGCGACTTCTGCGTTTGATAGAAAGAGTCAATTTGCACGTCTGTTGGTCCGTCGGCAGAATGCGAAGGAGTAAATGTGTCGCCCAGAGTTTCATGGATGCCCCATTCATTGTTCTCGTCGAAAGCATAGGGGCGGGATCCGTCATTGGAATAGGAGTTATTTCCAGAGGTACCGTATGCCGCAGTGCCATAGGTAGTAGAATGCGACGGTGCCTGGGGATTCGGAGTTGGATACGCGGCCTGCCTTGGATGTGCGTCTAGCTTGTCACCTCGATCGTGGTTGTGGGAAGGCGTGGCGGCCACATAGGGATCAGACTCGGTAACACTAGCATGATCTTGGACCAGGGTCTACTGTTTGTTAACCCAGGCCAGAAACTCGATTTGCATCAAGATCACTGGGGATCGGACGGATATATACTAAGTAGTGCGAAGTGGTACCGGAGTGAATACTTACGGCGATATTCTCCTCCGTGACCCCAGCTCCTAGCAAGCTCTTTTTCAGGTTCGCTGGTAAGCATTAGCACGCTCTCGGTGCAAGACCAGCGCTCTCTGCGGTCATCATATGAAGCGGTTGTTTACCAAATTGGCGTGCAAGTAGAAGAAGGGTTTCGTAATGCTCCTTAGGAACTGGGACGATCGTCTCGTTGCCGCCAGCGAACGGTATTGAACTCAGGCCATCATTGTTCTAGTGACAAGTTATTTAGTCGGAGGACAGTCGATGCCCCCAAAAGGCAAACGCACGTAATTGGACCTGGAGAGCAATATCGAGTTAGACCGGCAAATGTGAATGTGGTGATAAGGAGAGGCCGGCGTTGCAGGACATGACAGACAAAGCAGTCAAAGCAGTCAAGAACCAGCCAAAAACTTGGCCATCAGAAGCTGTTGTTGTATGGGGGCTTACCTCCGCACAAGGGTTTCGAAATAGGCCCGGTCTATCGTGACGGAATCTAATATCGGAGGAGCCATAACGGAGCTTGGGGAGAGGGGCTCTCTCAGACGTTGTCTCCTTCATACGACCTAAAGAGGTTGAAAAGAAAAAGGGACAAGACTGGAACCAAGCTTAGGCGCAAGCGAAATAGAAATACCTGAACCACGAGGGGCAAATTACGGTAGCCTGTAGGGGTTCTGGGGGAAGGTATCTAATCGTAGCACGGGAGGGGGGACCCACAGCACTTGCGTTTACACTACAAGTACCGAAGGCGGCAGCTTCTGTTGGTCGTTGGTGCGCCGTGCCAAATCGCGACGCTGCTGTTAGTGCCGGCCTGCCTATCAAACCGGGAGCTCGCTGGACGGGTGTGCTCTTTCCTCGTAGGGAGGAGTTGGGCCGGGCTGCACTGGGCTGCACCGGGGTAGGCGCGATTCCACCGGCCATGATTCGTAGTTGGTTGCTCTTGCCTGCGACGGAGCATTCAATGTACACATCAGTGTGCTGTGCTGTGCTGACGACTCCTCGTCGAGATCCAATGAGAGTTGTCCTTGTCAGAATTCGGCTGATACCATCGCATGGAGACAGCTTGAAGAGACATCCTGTTCGGGGATCAGGTGCGGCAATGCCGATGAATTCCCATTCCACGGTTGGGAAATCCCCATGCCAGTCGATGGATTATTTGCATTTATCGTCGAACTCGCTGCCCCTATTGTCAATGAGATGCTATTCATTTCTACGTCATTATTTCGAGACCCGAGTATAAACGCGGCGTACCTACTTGGCCTACATTGTGTCATGTAGTGTGTAATGGAGGTATCTAATCAGCCCAGCACATAACTAGCATCTTCGAATGACGTCGAGGCCGCCCGCTCTCATTCAATATGAGTGAATATCTCTCATCGAGGTGCAGAGCAGACGTGGCATTGCTGCTACAGTAGGTATCATGGGTAGACTGGTGAGAACCACCAACACTGAGTCGATCGAATCGGGTGCTTTATACGGATACGGCTTTTGGGGGGGAATAAATGATTTCATTGGCTACGATGAGGGGGTCGGGGCTAGTTTTGACTGCTTGGGGTTTTCGAGTTGGCGACGACATTGCTTACTGAGTAATTATACACTTTTGCCGTTGTACATTATCACTGCGTCGTAGGTATGTAAGTCACATCTTCCGAAGCAGGCATCACCATACCATCGTTTGACTTTCAAGAACCGACCGACAAAGCTACGAAACGGAGAGCAACTGGTTAGATGTCTTGCTAAGTATTAGTTAGTTATAGAGGTAAATGTAAGATTTTAAAGAGCAGAATGCGCAGCCGAGACTGTCAAGTCCCACTATCTACATATAGCACTCTCAGTGTCCGTGGCTGCGCGGTCTCTTTAATAAATCGGACTACCTATAAAAAGGATGCCTTGCAAAGAGAGGAGTTGAAAGTTGTCGCCTACATGCATTGGAGGTAACCGAGACTATCGAGTTACATTTGTACTAACAATCGCTTCATTTGTATTTTTAGATAAGCAGGCGATGACCTATTCCGTACCTCCTCTATTCCGCACGTTTGTACTCCACGGCACAGTACGGGTAGGGCCACGGTATTCTTTATATCTCCGGGCTATCTATACTCTGCACAACGACGACGTGCCACGAGCACCGTAGTACTGTTCCCAGTTCGTGATCCGTGACACTTGATAGAGCAAAATACATTCCAACGTCTAACAGTTTGGTGGAGGGGCTCAGATCGACAATGTCAAGGTAGGTAGTTAAGCGGTAGTCAAGTTAAGTGCCTACGTTATAGGTAGATCAGGCAGTCCGTATATATACCGCTAATATTAGTTCCTAGAGGCACTGAGTGCACCGTACCCATTCCGTACCTCGTACTATAGGGCTAGGTACCTGAGTTCAGCCTGAGTTACGTAGCGTGTGGTGCCACATGCCCTCTGGTACGATGTCTAGCCACTGTGCATACTTGTACAAAGCACACTGTACTACCACGGGCGACGTCTGCCGTCGTACGCGGAGCGACGGCACAGTGTGTGCGTCACTGCGCGGTACGTTATTCTTCCCACCGTAGCGGTACCAATAGCGCACCGCATTCGCGCTACTGCGCAGCGCCAGGCACGCCGCCCAGCCCCTAACCAGGCTAACCTCACATAGTGCGTGAAATGATCGCCACGGCCCAGCCATAGAGTTATGCGCGCCAAACCGTTCCGGTCATGGTTGCATGCAAAGCGCTCGTGTTCGTCCAGGCCAATAGAAAGCCCTGTTGGGCCATCTTTTCCCACCGGGTCCCGGGGGCATGCTTTCTTCTCCCTCGCCATCGTCTTCTCCTCCAAACATCGTCAATGCATTAACCAATACTGGCTGTCGTTCATCGCCCTTCTTGGTGCTCATTTCTCTCGCTAATCTGCTCACCGTCATTCGCTTCGGAACAACTTGCATCGCTCGCTCGCTCCCATATCCGGCTGCCCTCCTGTCCGTTGGCGGAAGTCCAAGCTTTTGTTTTACTTTTGGCATATTTGGCGTTTTGTTTTTCCTTGGGCGTCTAGCCATAATTGCATCCGCCCCAGAACACCGCTAGATCCCCCAGCAAGCCCCGTAACGGGCACCACACCGCATCACATCTCACCTGTCCCTTCTCGCCTGCCGGGCTGTGTCGCGATCCCGAACCCCCTGAATCCGAACAATAGGGGATCACCATCCTCCAGCTCGATCTGCCCTGCCCTGAAACATCAAAATGCGAGGCCCACAGCATATCCTGACCATCGCCCTCGCTTTGTCGCCGTTGGCGGCGGCCTGGCCCGGATGGCTCCCTGATGTAGATTCTCTGGTGGTACGACAAGATGATAAATCTTCCAGTAAGCACAACACGCAAAGCCAGCCCCCTCGTGCCTTCAGCAGCGAGTTAACTATTCTCAAGCCGATCAACCTACGCAGACGCCGTCACCCCAAAGCTCAGCTTCCAGTGACTCGGCCAAAGAAACCGGAACCGCCGATTCCTCAACCGGTACCGCCGAACCCACACCATCCGGCAAAGACGGTAGTAGCACTGGGTCATCAGATACGGCATCCAAAACCAAAACCAGCCCCCCGAAGCACACTACGTTTAATGCCCTCGACCCAGCAGGCGGCGTGGCCATGATCAGCCCGGCAACCACGGCAGGCTTGCAGCTATACCGAATCAACAACATAGACCCTATAACATGGAAATGGAACTACACCTCCCTACAGGGCACGCCAACAGGCATAGACGTGCTCATCGCGTACTCATCACAGACAGAGACATGGACGCTGACCCAGAACATGACGTTTGCTCCTACAGCCACATTCACTTGGGACTCAAACAAGTTCCAGCAACAACAGATCGGCGACCAATTACCCGTCGCGGAATACACACTGCTTATACATGACTCGGCGGGCACTGCCAGTGATACGGCCCAGCCCGGGTATCTGGCCCCCTTTTCCGGGTTTCAATTTGGTCTATACACGCCGAAGCCTTACGTTAACCTCAGCTCGTGGGTGTGCGTGACCTGCAGCGCGGCGCCCGGAACGCTGCTTGACCGCCAGGCGCTTGGCTTCGCCGTCTCCATGACCCTGCTCACGGTATTGAGCTTCACGTGGTACGTGACCGGTATTGCAGCCTTGATATAAATGAAAGCAAAAGGAGCCGGTCCGATTACGCTCTTCCCATCGGAATAGAGAAATAGTTATTGAATAATAAACAACAGACGAATGCGTCGTTCGTCATTCGTCATTCCACCCAACCAAGGAACAATCTTTTTCAAAGACGAGACAGGTTCAGGAGAAACCACCACGTGGGGCGGGCAACGGGCGTTCCATGGTTTTTTTGTTTATTGGTTGTTTTGTTTTGTTTATCACTGTCCCTGCCATAGTCGTTTCCGAAATTACCATTACATAGTACATCGCCGGCCCCTAGAGGGGTTTGTGCCACACATACATCTTGCGGAATAAAGGCAAGCAGGCGTGATTGGCTTTTTAGAAGATTGGGTGATTGGGTTGTTTAGCAAAGCCAACGTATCTACATGTCGATCTTGATTTGGTATTCATACCGGGGGAGAGGGGGGGCGCCTTTCATGAGATTTACTATATATATACACATATATAGCTCCTAATGACAGATTCCGCCTACGTTTGGAAACCATGCTTTTGAATATCAAGCAGCATTCCGATTTCCCCACGTGCGGGAGGGAGGATGGTAGAGAAAGGGGCCCTGCAAGGTAAGATTTGTATTAAGTATTTTTTCTTCTTCCTGTATAATTTTCGGAGGTTCCGCATCAGACCATACGCAGTGAAAATCCGCCGCCGCGCTCCTCTTTGTCCCTTCCGGCGAATATGCCGGTGAAGTCCACGGCGCCCAGCGCCGCTACCTGTCCCCGTCCCGGGGCGTTCGGCGTGTCATGCCGCCTCCGCCGTTCCTGGCCTGCTTTGCTGGGGAACGTGGGGAACATGGCCTCGTGCTTGGGTTTCGGATCCTGGCGGAAGTACTCGTGCTGCAGCATGTCCCTAGCCGTGGGGCGGGCGTCCGGGTTCAGGGATAGGAGGTCCGACAGCAGGGCGCCGCCCGCCGTCGTCAGCAGTGGGAAGCGGGCACGAATGATGGAGCCGGTGGCGGCGGGCGCGACCTTGGCGGGCAGACGAAGGGAGCGCGCGTTGGGGAGCCGGCGGAACCCGGGCCACGACTCGTCGGTTGGCACGCCGCAGAGCTCGAAGATCTTGGTCAGCTCGTCTACTTCGTTTTTGCCCGGCAGCAGCGGCTCCCGCGTTAAGATCTCGCCGAAGATACAGCCTACGCTCCACATGTCGACAGCGGCGCCGTACGTCTTCGTACCGAGGAGCAGCTCCGGTGCTCGATACCACAGCGTCACAACCAGCTGTGTCAGCTTCGGGGGCGGGTCACCGACGTACCGCGCCATGCCAAAATCGGCGATCTTGAGCTGGCCACGGTTGTTGAGCAGGAGGTTCGAGGTCTTGATGTCGCGATGTAATATCCACTTGTCGTGTAAGTAGGCGACGCCACTCGTAAGTTGTAGCAGTAGGGCCTTGGCCTCAGAGGCCAGGAACGGCTCCGGCATGTCCTCGAGGATACTCTTGAGATCATGCTCAACGAACTCAAGAACGAGGAAGATGTTCTCGATGCGCGACGTGTCCTCCCCGACCACCACTTCCCGTAGGTTGACAATGCTCTTGTGAGAACAGTCCTTCAGGATCTGTATCTCTCGTAGCCCCGTCTCAGGCAGTCCCGTCTGCTCTGACTCGAGGGTGTTGATCTTGAGCCGTTTCAGCGCCACCACATCGCCCGTCTTGATCTCTTTTGCCCGTGCCACCCAGCCGTAAGCGCCCTCCTCTATGTCGTTCAGCTTATCATAATTCTCGACGCTTCGCGAGGGCGCCCACCCGCCGGCCTCGAAGCGCAGGAGCTTCACGTTCCCAGTGTCGCCCGTGCCGCCATCTTCTTGCTCGGGCGTGAGTTTCCGTCGTTTCGCAGGGGGCCGGTCTCCGTGTGGTTCCTCCGACTGCTGTAGTTGCTGTGCTTGTATTTCTTGCTGCCGCCGTCTGTCCTCCTCTGCTTTGGCTGCTTTGGCGGCCTTTTCGGCTTTTAAGCGCTTCTTCTCTTCCTTCTCCTTCTTCAACTTCGCTTCCAGGGCTGCATCCTCCTCGGTATCAGCCCAACGTGATTTGCTCGCCATGGTTATGCGGAGAGTGGTGAGGGTGGAGAACAGAGTCGGGTCTGATTATCATTTGATCATCCTATTGGCGTCGCCGGGTCGAGCTCAGGAAAAAACAGGGAGTGGGATCCGGAGCAGCAAGCAGGTAGGTAGATAGATACTAATTCACGACAAGAATAAAAACAGGGTTTTTAAAAAAACAAAGAGGTATCTTGGTTGTTAAGTTCTCGGCGTGTTAGAAGGAACGTCGAGTTGTGTCGTCCGTGAATTGTGATGCAATGGATGGAAGAATAAAATGCAAATGCGTTGCTGGATGTACGCGTTAGAAGGAAGTGCCTTAATCGCGGTCGGGGAATAATCGGGGTAATGAGCAAAATGAAGCTTGTCTCGATGATGCAACGGAGCTTAAGCTTGAGCTTTCCTACTTCCACTTCAACAAGCAGCTTGATGAAAACAGCCCACAACGCTTTAACAATAGAGACCTCGTGTTGTGTTTTATTATTTTCTCGCCTTTTTTTGTGTTTTACCGTCATGAGTATATGACCCCCCAAAAATAAAAGTATATATTGGCCATGATGAGGTCAGCCGTCTTGCGCGCGGCTCACGCCGGACTCAGATGCACGTCTCGCAAACCCGTTTCTCAAGCTTCCAAGCTCGTAGCCCGTCAAGGCTCAAGAAGCTTATCAACGACGCCAGCCAGGAGAGAGCAAGACAGACAATGGTCGACACCGTTGGCAAAGCAACTCACCGAAGCGATCAACGTATGTACGCAATCAATCCAGTATCCAGCTACATACCCCCTTTCATGAGACAAGAGCAAATGCTAAATAAATGCCAGACTACTGGGCCAATACCCCTTGCAAGTTACATGCGGATGTGTCTGACCTCCGATGTTGGTGGCTATTACACAGGCGCCATTGAGGCCGGCCGCGATCAGTTCGGCCAAAGGGGCGACTTTATCACCTCACCCGAGATATCCCAGATCTTTGGGGAGCTGATTGGGATCTGGTTCGTTGCAGAATGGATGTGTCAGGGACGCCCGCGGTCTGGCGTAGAGCTCATCGAGGTCGGTCCAGGTCGAGGCACGTTAATGGATGATATATTACGGGTGGGTCTATAGTCCAAGCTACGTGAAGAGCTCGATCTAAACATTCCCCGAGCAGACAATTCGCAATTTCAAGGAGATGGCGTCTAGTATCGATGCCGTGTACATGGTAGAGGCAAGCAAAGAGTTGCGCGAAGCGCAAAAGAACCTTCTCTGCGGTGAAGACGCCGCGATGCGGGAGTCAAAGGAGGGCTGGCACAGCACCTGCAAGTACTCGGACTTACCCATAGTCTGGACGGACTCCATCAAGGCCGTGCCGCAGCACGCCAGCAAGACCCCTTTTATCGTGGCACACGAATTCTTCGATGCGCTGCCCATTCATGCCTTCCAGGTCGTCGAGGTACCTCCGACGCAACAGCCCACAACATCAAGCGGCAGCCCGCGCTCAGCCTCGTCCAACACGACGTCGCCGACGCGGCAATGGCGAGAAATGGTCGTCTCGCCCACGCCCGAAGGCACGACTCACGCGGATCTCGGCACTCCAAAATCCTCACAGCACGAGCCCGTCCCGGAATTTCAACTCACCCTTAGCCCCTCGCAGACACGACATGCCATGTACCTACCTGAGTCGTCCCCACGGTACCGCGCACTGCGATCGACCCCGGGCGCCCTGATAGAAGTGTGCCCAGATGCGTCCCTATACATGTCCGATTTTGCCTCGCGCATCGGTGGGTCTCAGACGAATCCGAAGCCACGTCCCTCCGGCGCGGCCCTAATCCTAGACTACGGCCCAGCCGACACCATCCCCACCAACTCCCTGCGCGGGATCCGACGCCATGCGCGCGTAAGCCCATTCGCCGCCCCCGGCCTCGTGGACCTCAGCGCCGACGTTGACTTCCTGGCGCTCGTGGAGGCCGCCACGCGAGCGAGCGAGGGCATCGAGTGCCACGGTCCCGTCGATCAGGCCCATTTCCTCGAGAGCATGGGGATTGCGCAGCGCGCCGAGATGCTAGCCAGCAAGGTTGGCAACGAGGACAAAAAAGCCGAAATCGCGAGGGCGTGGAAGCGCCTCATCGACCGAGGGCCTGGCGGCATGGGGAAAGTGTACAAGGCGCTCGCTATCCTGCCCGAGAACGCCGGCAGCAGACGGCCAGTCGGCTTCGGCGGCGACATAGGCGCTTAGGGATAGGCCTTTTTTATTTTCCCTCGTGCTATCCCGGTAGTAGATACCGTGTACCAAAACCCGTGTATACGTAAAAGGAGGTTGCAGGCTATATATAATATTAGCATTTATCTAATTGCGACTCCCACGGCGAGAGCGGCGCCCTTCGCGTGAATGTGCGGTGCATGTATGCGACAAGCAACCAGCTAGTTTTATGTCTTATTTAGAAATTACTATATGATCTCTTCGCCCGAGCCTAGTGGACTTTTTGTGAAAATAGGGATCCCTCCCATCGGGTCCAGGGTAAGCGGCAATTACCTCATATAAACTGCCTTGATGTCTCTATCAAGCTTCGGAAATAATCGTGAATGCCCACGCCGTCCAACGCCACATGAAAAGCGCCTCTATGTTCGTACAGGGGTGAAAAACACGCAAATGACCCCAGGTATGCCCCCTCGGTCTGGTCCACCGTCGCCGTTCCAACCGCAGTTCCTCATTTTCTCTTTCCGACGAGGTTTGATCCCTCTCCGCCCTCCTCATCGTCACTAAACTTGTCACCGTCCTCGCCAATGGCAAATATAGTCTCGCCATCGAATGAGTCACGTGGGGACTCCAACTTTGCCGGTGCTCTGCTCTGGGCACCCTCTCCGACCACGTGAGCACTATTTGATGGTACCGACTGTGGATTCGTCATCTTCACCCCAACTCGTGCTTCCTCATCGTCATCCGAGTCATCTGGTGCGCCAACATCAGCAAATTCAAAGCCGCCATCTTCGTCTTGAGCGATCTCATCACTCATTGCGAATCGGCGGTTGTTCGCGGTCGGTCGCCAAACGTAGGCAACCCAGGCCACATCGGCAAAATAGACAAGATTCAGCCAACCATCTAGGATAAACCACCGGGACTTCCAGTGGAAAGGGACGTAATCAGGATCGGAGGCCGAAGCGAAGGAGAAAGAGTTCAGGAAGAAAAAGCCAAAGATGACAAGAATGCTGATCAAGATACACCACCAAAGTTTCTTGTACATCGCCTCTTTGGCAGTCTGTTTACGCTCACGTAGGTCCTTGAGTGTGAAGTTGAGCGAGTTAAGCGTCCACACATAAAAGGCAGTCAAAGTGCCAGCCAGAGGAAGGACGATGAGGAGAACGAAGGGTCCTAGCAGCGGTAAATAAGAAAATTCAGTTCTAGAGAAGCGGAATTAAACATACCTGCAGCATCGGGAGAGACAAGAAGACTAGTGATTGCATACACAAGCCCGAACACGAAATGAGCAATGGCTAGCCAGCGAACATAGACCATTGTCTTGCCCAATGACGGCTTAACAACGCCATAACCCATACAAACAATGAGCAGCAAAAAGAATGAGAAGGAGTTACGGAAAGCATTCAGAACAGCCACAAGAATTAAGAGGACCTTGGACCCGATGCTGGAACCGTTTCTGTTCAGAAAATCTATAATCGTTAGTAGTTGCGCGGCGAGCGAAACCATCCCACACGTACCATAGAAACCCCACGTTAAAAGCATCTCGACAACGAGAAAAACCAAGATGGCGGTGATGTAATTTTGCACAGGCACTATTATTGCAATTCAGTTGAAGTCGGCCGGTGAAGACGAAGGGGTACTTACAGATGTCATATCTGTGTTGATAATACAGGAAGCCCCAAAACCTAATGATGATCAGCACACGCAGAAACTTATAGACACAGACCGTTCGTAACATACACGACGACAACAGCATAGGCGATAGTTATGCCTCCGTAAAAAGGAAGCTTTGGTATCTGAGTGGCTGGAAGCTCGCCATACGCCTCGCGAAACTCAACGACACCCATAAAATTGTCAGTGGTGTAGCCATAGGCAGCAACACAGTAATAGCCGGTCTTTTTGATAGGGTAGTTAATAGGTTCAGAGGATTTGAGGTGTATAGCTTGCGTCAATATCAGGCTCTCTGACTGTTCGGTCGCATTCGGAGCAACAATCCATTCGCCCAAGTGGGATTTATCGCAAAGTCCATTCTCAGCATTCCCTTCGTTGCATATCAGCTCTTTCTAGAACAGCTATTAGCACTCATCGGAGGAGTAGGCGGTCTTGGTCCATACGGTAAAGGCTTCCGGATTGGGGAAGGCTCCGATCAAGTCTTGGTCTTTCCACTCGAAGATGATCAGGCTCACGATGGGGTCTTCGTCGCCTTTAACGGTGTCGTTTGGGAAGACGGTGAGGATGAAGGGATCGACCGGCCCATTCCAGGCGGCTTTACTGTACATTCCTGTGAATGAATAAGCATGGGCCGGCGCACGGGCACGAGGGGCGCAGAAACCATACCAGCGCATTTTTGTCTATTGTTGTCGGATTGGTCCTATTGGCAAGCCGGGTAAGGATAGGCCACAAAGCCGCGTACGAGGGGAGCTGAGGAATGGCCTACAAGTTGAACCTCTATGGCCTGGGCAGTCCATAGAAACAAGCCCAGCAGTGTCAAAGCCGACAGCCACCGCTTCATGATGGCGTGGTGCTGTTGTTGTTGAATCCGTCTAGATCGCAGCGGCGCGCGCAGAGCAGCCTTCGGGCAGTACGGGTCGCAGTTGCGCCGTTCGTATCGAGGGTTAATGCTCCTAGAATGTGCAATAGACAAGAAAAAGATCTCAATCAGGAGTGCTCTGTCCGTCGAAGCCCTTCGATACGATGATTGAGGGTTTCGGGAAGGCAGAACATATGTTCTGGATGGACAACGGTGGCGTTTGTTCGCCTCGGGTGCCTAAAATAGAAAAAGACCTTGAAGCAGGTACAGACCGCGTATGTATCCTGCCCATCTACCTACGTAGGTGGTTGATGGGCAACTGGTACTAATAACTAACCCACTGCGCTAATAAAATTACGACGTAGCGCCGGTACCTATTTAACCAGCTGGTACCTACCAGCTCCAGCTTTGTAGGTTTTTATCACGCGGTAAGTCCTAACCTAAGTGTTCAGTAACTAATGCCAGCTAACTGGATCAGGCATCAACACCCTTTACGGCCCGGAACGGTCTGCCATGGCTATTTCAGATGGCCACAATAACCAACGAGACAGATGTATGCAGCACGATGCATCGAGAAACAAATTCGCGCTGGTGTCAGCTTTCTTCACCGCGCTCAGCGGGCTAGGCTGTGTAATCAAACAAGGCAGGTTGAAGGTCTGCCTCAAGAGGCAACAAGAGAGGATAGCACACCTGTCTGTAATATCGGCACACGCAAAGAACACGCAGGAATATCAAGTTAAGCATAATAATTGTATATGCAATTGAGGGCTACGAAGTCTATGAACAGCGCCTGGTAAATTATGACGAACGATAAATTAAAATTTGAAAGCGAAGCGGAAAAATAAGTCAAGGGATCAAGCGAAGGAAAGGATAGAAAAGTCGGAAAGGGGGGGCACCGCAGATTTAGCCCCAGGAGCCAGCCTTCCCACCGGTGTTAATATCCTAGCCAGGACCGGCTTCAAGGACTGGTGGTCCAGTATTTAAGACTCGAACAATCCACAAGAACATCTCATGATCATCATCAGAGCAGGTGTCTGCGGAAGGGGCAAGGCATCTAAACACACAACCTCAGAAGCTGGAGGATCTTGGCTTCAAATTTGAAACCAGTTCCGTCCCCGTGAACCTCACGGTCATCATGGGAAGAAATCTTTGCCGAAGACAAGACACCACGAACATACAACCTCAGAAGCTGGAGGATCTTGGCGTTGAAGCCAGTTCCGTCCCCGTGAACCTCACGGTCATCATTGGAAGAAATGTTTGCCGGAGACGTGCCGGAGACAAGACTATAGTTAGTAGTGAACATAGGATGGAGACACTACAAACATTCAACCTCAGAAGCTGGAATATCCTGGCGTTGAAGCCGGCTCCAACCCCGTAAACTTACGGTCATCATCGGAAGAAGTGTTTGCAGTGTCAAAGCAATAATGAAAAGAAACGAAATCAGACGAGGTAAAACAAAACGGATAGAAGACAAGAGACAAAAACCAAGCAAGCGAGCAAACAAGCAAGCAAAGCAAGAAATAAAGCAGAGAACGAGAGCGAAGAAACGAAAGAGCAAAAGCACGCAAGAAAAGGAACACCTCACGCAACCTCAGAACCTCGCTCCTCCACGGCGTTAGGATCTTGACATTGAAGCTAGTCCGGCAATCACTATCCGGACGATCCACAGCAGGCCCGAAATGACATTGAATCCGGAGGGTGATTCCCACTCACTAAGTGAGTGGCCTCTCACCACGAGGCGATAAAGGGCTTCTCGTGGGGATTGGCAGCCAAAGCAAGGGCACTCAATCGTAGAGGCTTATCTCCTGTCTCTCCGAGGAAAGACAGGGTCCAGGGGGAATAGCGGATCATTACGAGGGATGCATAAGCCTAGCTCACAACGCAACTGGCATTCAGCGGAATATCTCAAAGTGAGCAGGCCGCCATGAAATGGGACATTCGCCACTTGGCAGAATATCCCGACAGCAAGCAAGTCGATCGATATTAGGCCGAACTCTCGAGGGAAGTGAGACACAGGCTCAGGCAAGGCAAGTAACTTTCGGCGGCATGCTTGACCTTCTATGGAGTTGCGAGGATCTGAGGAAAGCGTGAGGTGTAGGGCCGATCCGGGTGGAGCACCAAAAGGCCGGGTGCTGTCGTCCTAGGGTATGTCGTCCGGTATGGTCTCGAGTATGTTCTCGAGTATGTCGTCGTAGCCCTCCCGCCCTCCCAGTGTATGTCGTCGAGTATGTCGTCGGTATGTCGTGCCCTCCCGCCCTCCCAATACATGCAGGAATGCATGTTGTCGTGGTCGTCCTCGTATAGGCCCCCATTCCTCCTGAGTCTTGCTCCTCCTCTTGCCTTTTGGTGCTCTCCCTATACCCTCATTCTCCCAGAGTCTTGCTCCTCCTCTTGCCTTTTGGTGCTCTCCCTATACCCTCATTCTCCCAGAGTCTTGCTCCTCCTCTTTCCTTTTGGTGCTCTTCCCCATTTATAGGCCCTCCCACCCTCCCACCCTCCCAGTGCATGTCGTCATGCATGTCGTCGTGAGTGTCGTCGTGAGTGGCCTCGCATGTGGCCCCATGTATACCCTCAGTCTTCTCTCATGAGTCTTGCTCCTCCTCTTACTCCCCTTGGTGCTCTCCCTGGTATACATCATTGCGCCCTCCCACCCTCCCAGTGCATGTCGTCATGCATTGTCGTCGTGAATGGCCTCGCGTGTGGCCCCATGTATACCCTAAGTCTTCTCTCATGAGTCTTGCTCCTCCTCTTACTCCCCTTGGTGCTCTCCCTGGTATACATCATTGTGCCCTCCCACCCTCCCAGTGCATGTCGTCATGCATTGTCGTGTATGTCGTCGTGGTCGTTCCCTGGAATTCGGAAAGTCGTGTGCCGCAAACGTCCCTGCGGAATATTCCTAGGCTCCAGGTATCCTGAGAATGTCAGTGGACTATGTCACGCCGAGAGCTGGTGATAGTTGGGAAAATGCGCAAGCACCCTACGCAGTTACTCAACTGTATAACAATGCTCCATCTGGCACCAAGTATGGAGTAGAAAAAAATCAGCCTCAACAGGCCCCAATACCAGACCGCTAAGGGGGGATGGTATTAAAATAGCGAGAGAGAAAGGCAACCGAGTGAGAATGATATGGAAGCAGGAACGCAGCATCGAAAGCCGAACCAAGAAAACAGACAAATGGGAGCTAACATGCAATATATCGTGAACGAGGACGTGATAATATCGGGTAAAGCACAGGGGGTGAAAAAAAAAGGAATGGAAGCAGAAGTACAGGTAAGCTGGGGTGGTCGGTTGAAGTGGAAAGTCGGTGTTAGGGAAAATGTGCCTTGAGGTAAAAAGCACTTGCCTGAAACATTGATAGAGGAAGTGGGTGAGTAGCAAGAAGCGACGACGAAGCACTTGCCTGAAGTGTCGATAGTGAATGGGGTGGATAGCGGGGAAAACGAGGTTTGATGATAAGGGAGAGGCACTTGTCTGAAATATTGATGGAGGACGGGCGATTAATAAGAAGCGACGACGAAGCACTTGATGGAAATGCTGACGGCGGATGGTGGTGGATGGTAGGTAGGAAAAACGAATCTGGGTGAGGTAGAAAGCACTCGACTAAAATATTGATGAAGGAGGTGATTTGTGCGATAAACGAATCCAAATAAGGAAACGACGAAGAACTTGGCGGAAACGCCGACGGAGAGGGAAAACGATAGGGTAATGATAGGGAAAGGAGCACGCGGCTGAAATGTCGCTAGAAATGGGAGATGGTAGGAAAAATGAACTCGGATGAGGTAGAAAAGCACTGAATAAATACCGATGGAGAAGGGGAGATGGTAAGAAAAACGAACCCGCGTGAGGACCGTGAGCTGGTAGAGCACTTGGCTGATATGGTGGTGGTGATGGTGATGGAGAGAAGGGGGTAAAGTAGGAAAAACGAACCTGGATGCGGTGGAGAAGCGCTTGGTTGAAACGCTGATCGAGGGATTAGGATTGCGCTTTCGAGCTGGGCTACTGCCAACAGCAAGAAGGGGAAAAGAAAAAGGTTGCAAAGATCATCTGGGAAACTTACCTCCACGTCCACTTGATGCGGCTGCGGGTGGTGATGGAACGCGGTTGTGGGTTGGTGGTGGTGAGTTGTCCGTGATGTGTTGTTGCAGAGAAAAAAAGGAAGTGGAAGGGAGAGGAGTTTGGAAAAAGGTTGGGTCGGAGAGGTGGTTTATATAGAAAAGAACCGGAGCCAGAATCACCCACGGTCCATGGTACCTAGGTACCACTGGTGGTTGGAAGGTGCAGACAATGGGAAGGAGCAAGCAATAGGAAAGTGCGTATAATGGGAAGGAGCGGGCAACAGCCAGGTGCCTGCAATGGGAAGGAGCGGGCAACGGGGTGGGCTTCTGACGGGAAGGTACCCGCGCGTATGTATTTCGCGGCTTCCGTGTTGTTCGACGCTTGCTACGAGGGTCATGTGTTAATACATTGCTGATTGTAATGGTCGGGCGAACACACAACATCCCGCAACCCGGACGACCGGCGAAGCGGAACTGATGGTATCTGATGTAACTATCTACTATGTACCTACTGCCCGGGTACGTAGGATAATATCCAGTTATAACTTGTTGAGGTACAAGATATAACCCTATGAGATTTCAGAACCTTAGTATAAGCGGCTGAGTAGGAATATCGAACCATTTGACGTGATGTCTGCCTCAGTTGTTAAATGCATTATGGCCTAAGACGTGTGCTTGGGTTTCTGCTTAGACCCTTCTCCGTTTACGAGTTCTCTCAGTAGTATACCGGCATTTAACTAAGCAGATTGCATGCCATCTTGGATAAGAACGTATTTTGATCTCCGGCCTCCTTGGGCCAAATGCTCAACAGGCAAAGGCACATGTTCCTACCTGACTCTAGATTTGATGATCGATGGTGCCGAATAAGGTTCATCTTGGTCCCGTTCCGTATAGCTCGTTTCTAATAGTAGGGTGATTTCATGATCATCGTTACGAATTTACGAGATCTTGCCCGTAGCCCTTGCTCCTTTGCCGTTCGGGCTCAACTGACAACTCCATCCTGGGCTTAGGGTAAACACTAAGTAGGTAGCAAGCCAATTTATGATGGCCATCTCCCACAGACGTGAAATTATTTGCCTAACGGAAAGGCATACTAACTCCTAAAATGAGGAAAAGTGGACAGCAGTTGATTGATATCATAGCTGCAAGTCAATTGCACAATAGCTTCTGGAATGAAAGAGAGAGGCTGACTGCAACCTACTACCTAGGTAGATAGCATAGACGTCGGGATTGAGGTTAAAGAGAGAGCGAAACGCCAAAAGCGAACAATAGGAATCGCAGCACAATTCCTCGTAGCTCATAGGAAGATGGTGTGACGGGTAGCACGATCAGGATTTGACTGAGAGTTGGCCCCTTGGGCGCATTTTCTAGTATTCGCGCTGGGAACTTAAGGAAATTGCTAGATAGCGAGTCTTTAGGATTCATCAAGAGGTAAGCTACCTACGTTAGGTACGACGCCGTTAGACACTTGTTCGAAGTCTCGGCATTTCCTACCAGGTAAAACGCCGTACAGACCCCATGACGACGAGTGAAGTCGATTTATCCAGTGTTGGATTACATAACCACTCGCGCGCCCACGCGATTAAGGTTAGGGGCGGTGTCTGATGACTAATTGCAGGTACAATCTGCGTAAGGTGGCTTAGCATAATCGCGATAAGTCAACAATTTCAATAGCTGCATATGCTGCACATGATGATCCCATAGGTATGTACAACCAACCTCGAACAGTTCCAACTGCCCGTCTTTTGTTTCACATACCTTGTCTACGTATTCGTGTGCGCCTGAAGGCCTTATTTAATCCCTTCAACCTTCTCCAGCCCCTCATCCATCAATCATGGGTAAGGGTACTGACAAGCTCTACATCACACATTCCGAATGGGCTTCCTCTGACGCCTTTTCTGCGAATACCGGTTCTCGATCTAAAGCTACCAGTGCTCCCTTCAGACGGCTACCCTTCAACTTTTGCGCAGCAAGTCTCCAGCCATTCAAGAACCCGGTCTGTACCGTCGGCGGTACCATTTTCGACGTCGAGGTCATTTCAAAATGGTTAGAGAAACACAAGACGAATCCCGTGAACGGAGAGCCTCTCGCTGCTCGCGATCTTATTAAGCTAAACTTTGCGCGCAATGCAGATGTTGATAGCAAAGCCGCCGACGGCACAGGCGGTGATGGAAAAGGCGACTTAATCGACCCTGTTACCTTCAAAGTCTTTACAGACAACACACACATTGTCGCTATTCGGCATGGCACCTATGCTAATGTCTTTGCTTTCGACACGGTTGAGCGAATGAATATCAAGGCAAAGATGTGGCGAGACCTAATGGACGATGTCGAATTCGGCCGCTCAGACATAATCACCCTCCAAGATCCTCAGAGCGCGGCGAGCAGAGATTTGAGCCAATTCAAATATATCAAGGATGGCGAGAATGCATTGTTAACGAGCGAGCAGGAGGAGGAGCGGAAAGAGGGAAATGTCAACATTGACGCCCTGGGAAGAGTCGGCGACAAAGTTTTAAGAGCAAAGGAAGCAGTTGAGAAGGCAAGGAGGGAGCGCGAAGCTGGCCGCGATGTCAATCGTTCCTCGAATGCCATGGCCAGGACCGGCACAAGCAGCGTTGCAAAACCAAACATGATACAAGACAAAAAGGTAGCTTACAATGCCGCAGTGTATACGACGGGAAGAGCCGCGGCAAGCTTCACGAGTACGGGGTTGACACCGGAAACGAGTGGCGAACGGGCGGTATTGACGGACGAAGAGTACATGCTAAAGCCCAAGCGTGTGAAGATAAGGGGTTATGCACGAATAGAGACAAATTTAGGCAACTTGAATATTGAGCTGTTCACCGATTATGCGCCGCGGGCTGTCTGGAACTTCACTCGATTGGCCCAAAAGGGTTATTACAAAGGCGTTGCCTTTCATCGAAATATAAAAAACTTCATGATCCAGGGGGGTGACCCATCGGGAACCGGACGGGGCGGTACCAGCATATGGGGCAAGAATTTCCAGGACGAATTCGATGGACCCAACACACACGACTCCCGCGGTATGATAAGCATGGCCAATAAAGGGAAGAACACCAATTCTAGCCAGTTCTTCATCATATATCGGCCGGTCAAACATCTTGACAGAAAACACACCATTTTTGGGAAGGTAGTTGGCGGGATGGATGTTCTTAGTAAGATGGAAGCGGTCGAAACAGATGGGTCCGATCGACCACTGAATAAGATTTTCATGAAGGAGGTCGTCGTCTACCTCGACCCTTTCGACGAGTTTCAGAAACAAAAGGCAGAGCGCGACAAAGTTGCGGAGGCAAAGGCGGAGATCGCAAGGACAGGCGGCACCGAGGATGATAAGATAACGTGGACCGGAAAACGTGTCAGAGCAGATGGTACCGTGGATCAGAACACCGGCGGTGTAGGGGTGGGCAAATATCTCAAGGCGGCCCAACTGCAACAGAGCGCGGACGACGAGGTCATCGAAGAGGACCTTGATACGTGGGGTGAACCGGCGAGGAAAAAATCGAAGAAGGGCGGCTTTGGCAATTTCGATAGCTGGTAAAAGGTTATTTGAGGAGCCTTACAGCTGCTTAACCCTACGTTGGAACACGGTGGCAAGAGAGTCGAGACCTAGTTACATGCACTAAGCTATAGCTCCCGGTTGTATGAATTCCCGGCGCTTGTTAATATTCACCCTATTTGAGAGAGCATCTGATAATTATTCACGAACTGGGCAATCCAAGTAGGTATGTTGAGTTGCACTTGGGGTACCTATCTTTATGTAAGTTCCATAAGCACGCTCACTTGCGAGATTCCGCCACTTACATGCTCAAGAATTGAAGGTGGAGATGATCCATCATGCTCGGGATGATAACGTGGGTATCTAGTTGTCCGTGGACACAGACATTCCGAGATGTCAGCGATGAGCATGTATTCGGGACAGCTGTATTCTTAACGGATATTCGCAAAGGCTACAGTCTGTACATTAAGGTTGGGTCGACCCTTGGAGAGTATCGATCATGTTGCACTAAGGACTAAGAGAGGTGTAAGTACTTAGCAGTTTTGAAGACAATAGAGTATTTACGTCCTTGATTGTCTATTTATTTACTAGTAACGCCCGAGTTCGACCCGGGCGTCAAGATAGAGGACTGTAAAGCATCGGGATTGCGTTCAGTTCAGGTATCCTTGAAACCGAGTCTGGGCATCATAAATGATGCCTAGTCTATATGAAATGAGCGAGAAAGCTATTCATAATCTGGCTAAACTGTGACCATACGTAGCCATAGCATCTACGTGTTCGCCGTGGAGTCTGACACCGTAAGACCTGCGGTCCGATGAATGAAAGTAGACCTGCTGGCCATCCGTCTACCTAGATAGCTGAGAATCAATCAAAGCTTCTGTTTCACTTCTGGGCTTCTGCCCCCCGGAACCACCGCAGACATGTTGCTTGCTAGTGACACACAAAATGGCGTACCTTAAAATCCTCCTCACGCACCTATATAGCTGCTACTGCCTCTAGATGTATAAGACCTGTCGGAAGACGTCGGTCGCCAAAGGGAGTTTTACGACCTTCGACTAAGCCCTTAGTGGTCGCTAGCGTAGTCATCATGATAACACGGCATGCTGATACAATCACGCCGTCTCCGATGCCATTGTGCGTTATCAGGCGACTGGTCGCTGTGCAAATGAGCTGTTCATGTATCGAGCTGCTCTTATGTATGCGCTGGAAGCGTTTGGAGAACACTCATCAAGCATGTCCGTAAGGGCATAATAACGGAGCACCCCCAGAAATAGTTTGGATCTCCGGAAATCTCTGAGCTCCGTCGCAGTCAGCGTCCCCAAATGATATTTCATAGGGTGACTTCAGGGTCTTTTTCATCCACGACCGGCTGTTCTTGCCTTTCTGGCTTCTTCCTCTTTATTGACTTCAACGCGCCGCAAGAAGTCCTGCCGACTCACGTATGACTGCTTCGACTTGCCAGCGAGCTCAAGCTCATCCTTGATGCCCTCCTTGTCGACGAAGCCAGCCCAGTCCATGCGGCTCTTCTCGATGACGTTGAGCTTCTTAGCTTTGGCCTGTTGCTCGCGAAGCTCTAGCCGAATGTTTATACCCAGTTTCAGGTCGCCACGCTCAGCTAATCCCTCAACGACCGGTTCAAAAACCGAGCGGAATGCCTTACGTGGTTTGTGCTTCGGCTGTTCGTCCTCGTTCTGGGTTTCGGCGAGATTTGGGTCTCGGGAGGCAAGGTAGAGCTTGGCTTCAGCGGAGTCGCGATTAACCAATTTCTCTTCCGTGTGGACTTTACCGGCGAAATTGTATGTGCGTTTAATTTTGATCGTCTCGGACACACCAGCGTCGCCAGGCTTTGCTGATGTAGCCTTGATAGCATCCATATTTGCATTCGTACCATCCTGCCCGGGCCGTTGGTTTTCCTTCTCGTGTCTCATATCTGTTTTCAATGGTATGAGCGGCGCAGCTATCATCTTTGCCCACAGATCATCTACATTGACAGTGGCTTGTCCGGTGACCGCATGCAACTTCCGGTCTGCCTTCTCTTGTGCGCGTTGTCTTCTTGTCTTGATGAGGCCCCCTTCGCCTCCCTCATCTCTTTCTGTGTCATCGTGGGCTCGGCTGGCTTTCTTTTGACGCTTCCTCCCTTTTTGTATGATAGTCTCGTCACCTGAATTCTCAAAGTCTTCCGCGTTAATATCGACATCAGTTTGTTTTCTCTTGGGCGTAGCACCGGTTGGTTGATCGTTTGACTCTGGTTCTGATTCTGACTCTAGCCCTGATTCTTCGTCGGCTTGTACGCCACCGGGCGCAAAGTCGGAGTCATCCGCAGAGGCATAGTCGTCGTCAATAAGTAGCTCGGGGGGCATGATGGATGTTTCTCTTCTCTTTTCTTAATTGATCGATTGATTGATGCGAAATAGGTGGTTCTTCTCACCTACCTAAGCTCTAGATAAGTAATTGAAATGGATGGACGACAGAGACCCGCGCCCGGCGCGTTAATTACGTGATATCCGCATAACAGCTAGTTAGGTAACGGTACGAGTAACGAAGTAAGTATGTAATTATCCCATTTTATGAGTAGACATCATGAGATGCATCATGTTTATTAGTATACAGTATTCACACTATGTAAAGTGCATTTAACGCCGTTTCATGGGAATTGGCCCCCAGAAACTCGGGCCACTTAAATCCTTCCTGACCACTGGCACGCCGCTTTTGGCCGGAACCCGACCGGAGCCCAGCCTGAGTTGGAAGCGTTTGATAATGCCAGAGCATCGAACGATAGCACCTCTTTACGACCGCTTCCCGTATAAGCAGCTCCTCCGGTATGTTAAGCAGTAAATATTTACACGACTCGGAAGCGACAGCTTTGTACAGTCAAACCTGCACAGGAGAAATATTTATGCACGGGTAATATTCCTGCATAAATGGAATTAATCCGGCACGTGACCGCCCCCAGCTGACCCAAACGTGAGCCGAAAATGGCGAATACGCTAGCTGGGGAGACCCAATCAGCCGGTGCTGCAATCGACAATCGACGTAAATCCGCCTGCCAGTCAAACCTCAGACTTCAACTCCTTGGATGACTTACAAAGCAAGCGAATGTTCGCGAATCACTTTTCCCTCGCATTGCACGTTGGAGAGCATACGGTCTATTCTTCCCTTTTGCCTACAATAATATGCATAGTGTAAGCAGCCACATTATTACGAATCGAAATGCGCGCCGCGACATGCGTAATGCTTCCCATGGTTGTCACGGTGCCATTGTATCCCACAGCCCGCCCGGTCTCCATGTTGTTATACGGCCAAAGTTGGCGTGCGGGATACGGGACGCAAGGACGCTCATGGGGTGACATTCTATCAACCGGCGACCATAAATGACAACGGTACCGAGTGCGAAAGCGAGAGCAATATGGTCAGCAAATTGGCTGTGCGTCCGTGGACTCGAGCTGTACCCAAGAAATGGCTCACTGTAAAGGCAGGAGACTTGTAAGGGTAACATTTCTCTCCACGGGCAGCCGTCCAAGGATTGCGCCCCTTGCGCCTAGCTTTTGACAACACATAGGCTAAATCGCGACAAGTACGCCGTAAAGGCGAGCGCAAAGCCTCCACTGCCCGCCAGTGACGGCTGTTATCGATGAAGGCAGAGGGAGGATCATCAACACTACTGGTTCACAGGTCTTCAGCCCGGGGTGTACGCACGAGTGGTGCCATAATCTGTGCCGAAGAAGGCCCAAGATGGCTCGACGTTTCCCTCCATGTCCTGCAACTTTGGTGAGTGGCCTTGGTGCGCCGGGGTGCGTTTCAATGGACGAAGTCTGGATCGCACCGTTCTCCCCTCTCTCTCTCCAAGACTGGCGTGGCCCTTTTGGCAAGTTCACCTGCTGGAGGAGTTGAGTCCATGGTAACCCTCCCGGATTACAATACATCACATTCCCGCTTGAAAATAGAGTTGGGCTGCTTTGGGCTGCTCATTTGGAATCAGGCAGCCGGACCTAGAGTAAGAGCGGGGAGACAAGTCGGCTGTGCCTGGTGGTAGAGCATAGATGGCGATACGATCGAATACCCAATTTGCAAAATCAGGAGACTTCCGCTTCCCATAGCCCTACCCCCTTTCTGCTATCCATGGCCGTATCGTTCTCCCTGTTCTCACGGTGTGGTGAATTGCTCGGAAACTAAGTGTGAATATGACTGGGAGGATTAGGCATGCTACAGGTACAAAAGCGATAGTTGCCTAGGAAGTTGGAACAGTACGCTTATACACTACACCATATAAAGTCACCCAATCACCAAATTGTGCCCGAAAGACGCACGCTGTTTTAGGCTCTCCTGTTGTATTCCCCCTCCATTAACTGAAGGCAGCAATCAGCCGAAATGTCTCACGTCTGATCCGGCCTGCCTACCGAAGTATTAAGTGGTCTCGTAGTGACAACGAGCAAAGGCCCACTATACCTAACCACCGGGAATAGGTGGTACCTATCGCGCCATCCAGGCATTTCACCAGACCTCCCGAGTGTACTACCACCAAATGGGTTGCTTTTTCCCCGGGAATATAAAAAAGAAAATCCGCGGATCTCAGGCCGAAAAAGGAAAGGGTGCAATGGAGGTTTAGGTTTGGCATTACTCACTGTAACCTTGAAGGGGCAAGGAGATGAAAAACTATCGGTAATTGTTAGTCCCGCCGATGTAAGAGACAGTGACGTGATCCATGAGATCATTCCGGCGGCGACTTACGATTCTATGTACACCCTACCGTACGCGCCCAATAATATATATTGATTAATCTGGAATTATACACCAACTCTCAAGGGCTTTCTAAGTAATAATATTTGGGTCTTGCAAACTACCGGAACAGCCACTCATGTCTTCCGACGACAACAATGACCAACCGTCCCTCATCAGCGGCCACGCTGAATACGTAAAGGGGGCTACCGAGGTGAGGATACATAGTCGGCCCTACCACTCTGATCGGTTAACCGGCGGTCTAGCGATAGTTTTACTAGACTACCATTGGTAACGTTACAGGCTCAGAGGCCTGGAAGAGCTCGGGGGAGCTAGCCAAAGCCCACGCCGTCAATACGATGAAAGCCGCCGGCGAACGGAGAGATGCTTCAAAAAAGGGGTTTGGTACAATTGAACAGAAGCTGGGCGAAGTCACTGGGTGCGAGGGCATGACTCACGAGGGTATAGCTAGTAAAAACAAAAAGTCGTAGTCGCCAGTGCGGAGGAGCATGGGGGATCGACACAGGGTATTCGAAAGCCATGTTACACTACGAGTCGGAACAATTAGACTGCGGCATTGGAACTGAAAGTCTATGAGCTTTGGGGTCGGGCTCGAATAGTAAAGACCAATTGATTAAGTGACAATAGCACGGGACGGTTTTCATATGAACTGTGGATGTCTGTAAATGCGCAGACAGATGTTTCTTATTACGCCCTGCTGCCGACGAATACCAATGAGGTCTTGACGGTTATAGACCTACCTACGAAGTGCCTACAGGCCGGACGCGTGAATTCAATAATATCTGCTTCTTACCCTAGAGCGAATGCGAGCCGGAATGGCACACTTTAACCCCTTTCCCCGGCCTTACTTCGTATTAGTCCGGCTACGTTGGTCTCCAATGCTCCATACGTACTTGGTATCAAGGCCAACGGACCAGTTGCATCCATCAATGGTTTTCTTTTGTAGCTTGCTATACGGCTAGGTAGTTGTATGAACCCGCTCGTATAGTCATCCCGTACCTAAGCTAGCTACCTACCTTACATTATGATATAAAACCTGCGAGGGGGGATGTAGACGACGTGGACAGCGACACTGCAACTCAACACTATACCGACTTATACGAAGGGATCATCTGGGCAAATACCCACCGGCAACCAACTCGTGTAAATCAACACCAACGTACATAATGCGCTACCACACCACCTACAGACTATCTACATAATACCCACGCCCCTCAGGGTCCAATCTAATAATGATAAGGCACTCGTGATGATGGGCCTCACACTGCACAGGCAGTACGTACTGCGAATATGTAGTCCCTTACTCTACCGGTCTTGGCTCGTCGGGAACCCTTGGACCCCTGGACCCCTGGACCCCTACAAACTACCCACCCAAGGCATGCCCAATGTAACGGCGACAGCAGCCCTAGAGGCCGCGGAAACGCCAGTAGGTTCCGGGTCACGCCGCGATAGCGCAGACGGAGCAGCCGGTGGATGTCCAAGCGTAACACCGGCCGGTTTGTGGTCAGCTCTGGATCGAGGGACCTGATCATCAGCCCACTCTCCACCCCACCCTGAGCTTCGTCCAGGGATCTGGCCAAGACTGTCTAGACGCCCCAAGGGTCTCAGGGTCCTGATTCTTGCATGTTGTTAATCTGTATTCCGGACGCCGATTAGCAGACCGACGCCCACCTGTCACAGGCAGGTTGCATGCCCATCAATCAGCCTCTTCGCGAGTCGCCCGCAGCTGTCTTGGACTGCGGCGGGAGCATGGTTTGGGCTAATAGCATTTGTTATAAGTTGCGCAAACAACACCCCATTCGTGTTTTCGTCCGGCCCCTCAGTGGCTCCACGCCGCACCACAATGCAGTCCTGATGTTGCGCTATCTGTCTAGGTAGTCTGCGCGGAACTTGGCGTCTTCTCGCATCCTCCCGTAACCAATTGACAGCTGTCATGCATGTGCGGTCACTTGGATTGTGCATCGCGAACCATTGGCGATCGTTGCTGTGCGGGAGAGCTAGCGTGCTCGTCGGTTTTTCTCTCCTCCGCTCCACTGCGCTTACATACCCGCTCCGTGCACGCCTTGTGTGGCGATGTTTCGCGAGGCATGCCGGTATTCTAGACATTTTATATATCCCGACGAGTTGCCGCCGCCACTCTCGTACTGGACTGAACCTCAAGAAACACCACACGCTCGCGTTGGCTGTCCTCGTAGCCAGCCAGCCAGCCAGTCAGTCAGTCGTTCGGGCTGCCGCCGCTCAGAACTCACTACCTACAAGACGAAACTAGGTAGTCGCTTTCGTTTCTGCGCTTACGCCTGCGCGCGCGTGCGATCCCACGCTCAGCTAGCTACCAGCTGGGGTCTTTGGACTTCCTATTTCCTTTGTGGCGTGGGTTATAGCCATGGCTGATTCCGAGGGAGATATCGATACTCGGATAGAGTCCCTCTTACACCAGCGTCAGTTGCTAACCTACGAGTTGCTTGCTAATCCCTATGATATAATCCTCTATTTGAACCGCGCCATCGTTTATTCCGACTTGGGCTATCCCGATTTGGCGGCTGGAGATGCCTACCGGGCACTCCTCCTTACTGACGAGGTCCGCAATGACGGTTTTGAGTACCACCAGGCCGCCTCCGAGTCTCTGTCTAAATATGCAAATGGCGCGACCGTCGATGTTCTCAGTCGTGGCGCCTTGCCGGAAATAGAGTCTCAGCTGGCCAACTCCGTGTCTGGGCATGACCCTGCCGCTCTCGCTTCGGTTGCGTCTATCCGCTGTTTTCAAATCTTAGCGCTGAACTTACTCCTGTGTGGATGTCTGAAGAGTGCGTACGGCTTTTGCGAACGAGGTCTCGCCGTAGACCCTGACAACAAAGAACTCAAGGACACAATCCAACACATCCGGACGGTCGGCAAAGGCAGAATGCGCAGCGGAAAACTATCCAGTTTCAATGACTTCTCCGACTGGGGAATGGTACGCCGAGAGGTCTATCCGTGGAACGATTTTGAGCCCGACCGATTCGCTGACGAGTCGCTCGAATATTTAAACAAAGAGTTGGCTAAGATGGCTCCCAAGTGCGCCGTGCAGGTCGCTCAACTACCTATCCTCCTTGGAGGCGCTAGCGACATGGATGACTACGAGATAATACCTACCTGTAATCAACTTGGCGTTTTCGCAAAGGAGGATATCGCACCAGGGGAGGATGTGTTGGTCGAGTACACCCTTGTCACGGCGAACAACCGCCTGAAAGACTCGGTCTGTGACGCTTGTAGTGGTGAACTCCCGCCGTTGGGGCCGGACTCTACCGCCATGAGTTGTCCGGAATGCTACGATACCGTCTTCTGCTCCCCGTATTGCTTCGAACAGGCACAGCAGCTTTATCATCCCGCCGTTTGCGACAAAGACGTCGACTCGGTCGCCAAGGACCCCGATGCCAAGGAAGCTGACGAAACCCTCCACCTTCTGCTCCTTGCACGAGTCCTAGCCATGGCTTCTCATCAGGACATACACCCTCTCGAGGTCGAGCAAATCAATTACATATGGGGCGATTTCGTTGACACGAAGGCTAACGAAATCAATCTATCGCCCAATGCGGGTCCGCCGCCGGACTGGACCCTCCCTTTCTCCTTCAAGTACAACATCGAAACACCGCTACACGTACTCGAAAAAATGGATATCAATATTTTTGAAACCCTGGCCTGTCACGATATATGGGTCTTTAACACGCTCTACGGCAAGTTTCGGGGTACGGCATCGGCGAGGAAGAACCCGAGAGACGGTCGGCCGGATGTTGCTGCGGTGCATCCATTCTGGTGCCTCGCTAACCATGACTGCAACCCAAACGTGACGTGGGACTGGGGCGGCAGGATGGTATTAAGAGCGAGAGAGACACGCGTCGTGGATAATGCCCCTGGCGGGATCAAGAGTGGAGAGGAAATTCTCAATCATTACTGCGACGTTAATCTCCCAGTCCAACAACGCCGGGAGTGGGCTGCAGGAAGCCTCGGCGGCTGGTGTATGTGCCAGCGGTGTCGCAATGAAGCGGCCGATAATGAGCCGACGAACAAATGAAGAAGCTGACCAGCATCCATTCTTTCGGTCCCTAAGTGTAGAGCACTAGGCATCGGGAGGTCTGCCGGGAGGAGGATTCTGACACTGACCAGTCTAGAACCTGCAAATGCCAAGTTTTCCATATTTGAAGGCAGGTCAAGGAAGCCTGACGGCTGCGGGGATAGCAAGGGATACAGGAGAGGTGGATGCAGCCAACGTCGCCTCCATGAAGGGTCCTCGCGCTTGCGATGATTCTACGAGCATCGGCACTATTCTTAACGATAGAATTGTATGGGCATCGGCGGGGGATGGTGGGCAACCAGACGATCTCTCCTTTCGATCTCGGGCACAATTATCTTCCCACCCAGCCAGGACACTCGACATGAAGGGGAGGACGAATATACCAAGCAATAGGAAGCAAGCAACAAAGCAACCAGAAGCAATACAAACACTGTTGAAAAAATAATATAACAGAACACGGAAGATACCTTGTCCATCTATATTGATAGATACATGATCCGTCTTTTATTCTAAGTTCCCTGCGATGATGCGTAGCGGCGTCTACCGGGATGGATCGATCATTTTCGCATAACGAATCCGTTACACCGGCGGCGGCATTATCTAGATCTCCGAAGAGGATCGTGATAGACCGGTATGATGTTTACGCAGATCTGAATGGTTCATAGAGTAGCGCTAAATGGACAGATTAGATGCCTCACTCACACTGCGATGTGGACTCTAGGAGGCGTGGTGTGCCTGTTGAGGAGCGGTACCCACGGTAATGATCAAATGAAGTAATTAACCAATCAATCAATGATTTATGTATCCTGTGAGGTGAGGTATACGTAGGTGGCTTGATTCTAGATGAACGCCATAAGTTTAAGGAAGCGTTTGGCCCTCATACATACAACTGGCGTCGCGTGGCGATCTTGAACCGGATCGGCCTGATATAGCACGGACAATAGAAGACTGTATGGTCAGCGCCGGAAAGCTGGAAAACGTATCAGCCTGCGGAGCATTAAAGTGCGAAGGACCTGCATGGGAAAGCGACATCCATGCCTGGGTTTTCGGAAGCGTGAGCCAAGAGACACAAGCCAAGGTGTTGTTTTTCCGAGTCGGCGGCGTAGTTATGCTTGCGGCGCGCAAGACAGGTCGACGTTTATCAGGCAGGGCCGGAGGATTTCCTCCGGCCTCCCCTATCTTTAGCTGATGAGAGCCAGCTTGGTATTGTAAACGTACCTCAATCTGTAAAACTATTACGCGTGGTCGTTCTAACTACTCGGTTTATAGGTAGGAAGAAGCAGTGTAGATGCCTAGATTGCTACTTCAAGCCCAGGTTATACGAATGTACGCGTGATAGCCGTAATCGAGCGCACTGAAAATCAAATCGATCACTCTGCCTTGTCTTTGGTCCGCGTTGTATCCGAGGCGACCTGTGACGATGGTGGTTGCGATAGGAAAATGTACCGGGTGGATCGACAACTTGAAGCGCGTTATGCATTAATACAATTTTGTGTACTTCATATGTATATAATAATGCACATAAAAGGTACATTATGCATGTATAAAGTACTAAGATGATCGAGTCCCAGCTATTCGGTCCACCATAGTCCTCGGCCAGCCAGCCTATATGAAGCGCATCAACGAGGGTTTATAGGGGCTTGATGGCTCTGGGTGGCCGAGCCATACGGTAGGCCGAGGAATAGGGTCAACGCGTTAGCTTATCTGATTTGGTTCTGGGTTTTTAAGCTGGACTGCGAAACAAATCGCTGCCGTTCAAAATTCAATTCGACGGTCTCGCCCTCATCGCGAAAGCCAACAGATTAACCGGCCTCGTACGCAGATTGCCCGCACGCGAACTTCGCTCAATACGCGGAACGCGTAGTTTTGTTCGCTAAATTCCGCTCACTGCAACCAGTCCCGTTACCTTACGTCTTACTGCACCGCCCAACTCCCAGCACTAAGTACAAGCAACCATGTCTTTTCTTACCCGCCGCCTCACTTCCGCCGCCTTCTCCCCTCGTCTCCTAGGTTCGAGCCGCACATTTAGCGCATCGGCGCGCCGTGATATTGCCAAGATTACCTTAGTTGGCAGCTTGGCAGCGACACCCGAGGTCAGGCCGACAAGCACCGGGAAGGACATCATTGAGTACTCTGTTGGTAGCTCCGATGGCAAAGCCGACAATAGGCATACCTCATGGTTTCGCGTTGCAACTTTTGTCGAGGATGGTCCGCGGAGGGAGTATTTGACTAGCTTGCCTAAAGGGTATGTCTCACTCTATTTTGCCCCCTTACCACCGGAGAGTGCCGTGCAACTGGGACCCAAGGACCCCGGTGTCCTGGAGAAATCCGAATCGCACGGGGCACCATTGGTTTAGCAGGGGTGGGAATATGAAGGCATAGTGGAAATCCCCCCCGTTTCTAAGCTCCCTATTCTACAATTCGAGGCTGCTTGCTCTATACTTGACTAATCGACCTGTGTTTTCAAAGCACCATCGTCTATGTTGAGGGTGACGTCGTGATGAGATCCTACACCGACGGTGAAGGCAAGGCAAGATCAGCCACCAGCATCTATCAGAGTAAGCCAACTATTACTAGATCTGCCCTCCCGCGCTTTATATATCTATCAATCGCTCATTGCTTGCTTAGAAAGCCTGGAAGTCCTCCGCCGTGGCACACCAGCCGAGTAACTGGTTCGATTGGTCTGATATGGCTTCCGGTCTCCAGGACGAGGGTATATAGCCACACCGAGCCACAACGGGAGTGAAAAGAGCATAAGAGTTTCAAGGTTCCCCGAGGGATATGGTTGAACCGCGCTCCGTCGACTGCGCTACCTCAGAAGTTCTAAGGTCTGTCAAGGGCTTTGACCAAATTTCGCTCTATCGACTGCACTTACCCCTGAAATTGTAAAAACTGGACGGGGATGACATGAACAATTATTTCCTTTTGTAATTGTAGAGTACGCTTGGAAGCCGGACGTGTACGGAATATTACGCTTAACTCAAATAATGGCTGGTGGTCACGAACACTCGAAGATTCTATTCCGGCACTTTTTGGCCCGTGAAACACCTGACTAAGTGAGCCCAACTTGGTCAACCTTGAACAGACCCATCACCTGCCTACCCTGTCCTTTAGCCGTTCAGTACTCATGTCGAAGGGGCGCACAAGGCCGGGAGGGTTGAGTAGGCCAAGGCATATCTACGGCTTCAAGAATGAAGTTAGTGCGGGCCCCGGAAAGACAGCAGACTGGCCAGGAATGCTTGGTTCGTTGAAAACAGCGTTTTCAGGCTGCACCCGAGGAAGACTACAATGACCACCGACTACATAAGTGGAGTTGACTGTAATAGCCTTTATTGGCTGCCACTGACGTTGATGAATGTGTGGCATAGATGATGGGACTGATACCCATTCTATGCCACGATTTGTACCGGACTTTTTGGCCTGTAGCGCTCTATGTGATTAAGGACCCGGGTTGAATGGGAGCATTATCGTTATGACTGCGTTCGACTTAACGGTAGTAGAGGTTCCTATTGATTTCCCGTTACTATTCCGCGCCCCCCCCCCCCCCCCCCCAAAAAAAAAAAAAGAGTTGGAAATCACTTCTAAATTTGCGATGATGCCTATATCATCGTTTCTAGATGGTTATTTTAGACCAGTGCGCAGCTATCCATACAGCCGTATCCGGCAGCCACACCGCCTTCCTCGCTCTGATCTCCCTTGGTCCGCAGTAGATACCCAGCCTGTTCGTTATGGGAGATAGTTTTCGTCAGCCGGTCCCATATACATGTACCGTAGATTCCAAGCTCGCAGATCACGCCGCCTTGCTCTAACTTGCCGTTCCGTAGTATGGTGTTGTGGACCGGCGGCGGCATGATCAACTCCATGAGGATATACGACGGCCAGTGCGCCTCAGGTACGCTCTTGAGGAATGGTGGGATCGCGGTGCGGTAAATGTTGTTCCCACCGCCCTCGCGCTGCGGCTTCAGGACGTAGCTCTTGCAGAGCTCGGGGTCGGTCGCAATCTCCCGCGCCCTGAGCCCTGCCTCGCTGGTGTCGAGCGGGTAGATGTTTGTGAACGTACTTGAAAGTGCGGACAGGGAGGCTGCGTTGCTGGACAGGTATTGGCCGGTGACAGGTGTGTTCGAACCAGTCGTAGGCGTTGCGAGAATTTGCTGTACTTTCTTCGTCCCCGCTATCTGCGTTAGTACTGAGGGGCACTTTATCGCGGCTGAACGCTCGAGGTGGTACCGCGCTTCCCAGGCGCGTGCGTCTGGGTAGTCTCCAGGACCGTAGCCTGAGCGCATATAGATAACGGCTACCTCGAAAGTATGGGCCGGTAAGGTTGGTGGCGTGTATAGAAGGTGCCGGCCGATGCCCTCGGCTAAACGAGTCCGTTGTTGAATTTCGGAGAATGGAAGTCGGAATACGGGTATTATAGGATCAGTAGATGCTTGGAGATGGTATTCAAGATGCTTCTGATCGAAGATGTTGCGCTCCCCGTCTTGCACTAGGAAGATGACACATTTGCTGTGCGTAGTACCGGAGGCCCCGTAGGAGACAAAGGCTTCACGGATCCCGGATGCTAGGCCGGCTGCGCTGTTGTTGGGGGGTAGATTGAGAGTGCCTCTTGGAATTGCCCCGTCGAGTAGTGTATACTCCGTCGATAAGAGGTATCTATATTTTTTAATCAGGATTGAGCCTCAAATTAAGGGAATATGCGGCACTGACTCGTGGAGTCGGGAGGTTTGCGACGAAAGCCCCCCAAAGGATGAGGCGATGGTGTTGAATTCGACCTGCTTGATCTGAAGTCTGGAGGTGGCCGTGTCTTGATGTACCATGTAGTCTGACCTAAATAGGCCCAAACTCTTGTGCTATTGCCTGGTTAATATGACGCCGATGATACTGGGTGATGAGTTGCGCGTACTTGAACATAGCCCTCTTCCTTCACCCGCAAGTGAACTTTCCATAACTCCGTGATGAAGTCATCGCTATCCCCTATTCTGCGATATATCAGTCTGAATACACAGGCAGTCTTCTCCACCCCGGAGGCTGTATTGCTAATATGCCACTGCCCCGTGTTCAATTCACTACCTCTCTGACGTACTCTTTAACCGTTTGAGCTAAGAACGCCTCATCCTGGCTGAGCGATGCATAGAGCTCGTTGTACGCCTTTTGTACGGAAATACCCTGCTCGAAGCAGACCTTGGGAAAAGGGCTGGGGAACAGCGTGACGGGGACGGCGCTGGCCAAAATATTTTGGGGGTCTGCCCCAGCGGCGATTACAGCAGGAGGTGGCCGGACCGTGAGGCCATGGGCAAGCGCCCAGTCCTTGGCCGCCTCTGTTAGTCTGGCGCCTTCGTTGGCCGTGATCGTTGGCGGGTAATCCTCCATATCCGGTTGGCGTTTGCTGGCTTTGGATTACAATATCTATAGCTGGTGAGGGGACCTAGAGAATCGAGGATTACCTAGTAAATTATGAGATGAACAAGTTGTCGGTGATCCCGCTTGCAATAAAATCCCTATGTTGGGGTTGAGAGTGGAAGCCACCTGAAGGACTTATTAGCTCGGTAATTCTTAGAATGGAGTTCAAAGAGGCTTTACAGATCACACTGCTGGTACCTACCTAAGTGACAGCCCGGTATTTAAGGTAACTCTATAAGGGCGCTCTATAAAAGAGGAGCAGAGATGCTAGCACCTACGGCATGGTGGGATTCATTCGTTGTATCCCGTACCTTATCTTTTACCTCGCAAGTGACTTACAAACTCGGGTACGGATTGGATGGAAGTTCCATCATCGTCGCTGCTTACGAATCAGTCGTCTCGTGGTAGGTGTATGTAGGTATACCCACCTCCTTACGACTGGTAATGTGTACTTTTTATTCGTACTTCGTACCTACCAAAGATTTTGCCCAAGGTAGTTCTCGGCCAGCCAAGTTTCTCATCCGCGCAACCTACTCAAGCGTGTTGATAGGGAGTCCATAGGTGGGTGATGCCCCTAGATGGCCGGATTTCAAGATAGGCCGGTCGGTCATATGTAACGGTAAACGAATTGGGTAAGAACGGCCATGCCGTGTAGTTAGGTACCTTATACAGACTGTACCTTAGGCAGGTACAACCCCTCTCCCCACCTACCTGCCCACCAACCAAACGCCCCAGTCACGTGAAAGCCCGGGATCCACTTCCTCACGAGATTCGAGCGCGCGTCAACAAACGGCAGTCCCCAAACGTCGCCTCATTACAAAGTCACCTACCTCTTAACATGGCATGTTGGAGATGTCATTTTCACTTCAAGATTTCAAATACCTCTGGGCCATATCCACAGCTCTTGCTGTGTATGTCCCATCGTAGCTTCCCGTTATAATTGTTCCTTTTACACTTCAAGTCCACGCCGAGATCAATCAACGGAGCAGAAGCACACGCTACCTCTACGGTTACGCCAGGTAGTGCAGCCCAACAACTCAGCCTCCCTCGTTCTCATCTTCTCATCTTCTCCGCCAAACCCGATACCAGTACAGGCACTTCATCTTCAGGTAGTAGCGAGGCTTCTCCTTTCCCCGTCAATCTTTATCTATCGACGAGCCCCATCAACCGTTGCTAATCGTTGGCTCAATCAGGCCCCTCTATTTGTGTCGGCAAGACCAGTACCCAACACTTCTTCTCCGCCCATCCTCACCCACCCGCTTCTGTCTTGCCAGGCGCGTTCACCACCTCCCGACACGTGCGAGCGTCTTTAATTCGATCATGCGGCCTGTTTGCATTGCGGTCCCGGCCTGACGAACGTGTTATTGACCTCGATATATATTTCTGCATATTTGGGCTCCGTGACAGTACCGGCAACAGGAGCTGACGGGCTGAGCAACACTAACTGTTGTTGTAGAGACGCATCATTGGCCTGGGAATTTGATATAGCCCACTTGCGGTCTACCGCAATCCTACCTTGAGCGTACTGCCCGCCCACAGCTTTACTACACATGTGGATTTGCACACTTAGGTGAGCCGTCAATCTGCCTAAATCATGTCCATCTTGCGCCGCCCCCCCGTCGAAATCATGACCGGTTGGGAGGTGCATACCCCTTCGCGCAGAGCTTTTGGTCGCAACTTCTGTTTCGCTTCTTCCGCAATCGTCTCATTACTTTAGGGCGTTTCCTACGATAGGTGGCGCTTGGTGTCTCTTCTTCCCTTCGTTCTACTCTTTTCACCTGTGTCCCTTGCTTTCATTAACAGAACTTTTATCTATTCTCCTGAACTGAAACACATTATCTGCTGAGCATCTTAACTGACAAAGTCTCGCAGGTAGTTACCAAGCCAGATGTTGCCGCAAGTCTCAGCTGAATAAGACGATTGTGTTTTCGAAATGGACGATCCTTGGGATTGGGATGTTGATCGAGTCGTGCAGGAGCTCTGCACGCCTCACCGATCATGGCATCCGTCATCAAATCCACTCAAATTTCCACCCCTCGACCAATTAGAAAAAGCTCTTCGTGAACATGAAGTCGATGGTGAGGTCCTCATGACTTATGATCAATCTGAGCTATGCGCTGAGCTTGGAATGAAGATCTTGAAGCACAAATCTACCTTCAAGAACGCTATTCGTGATATTCAACTGCGCAGTAATCAGTATCGACTGTACTGGAAACGACAAACTTCTGAATTCGATGATGATATGGAGGATGTAGTAGACCGAGGTCGACCACCTGCTGACACTCGGGACAAGGCTGCATCGGAAACTAGAATCCAGTCTCCCAGTCTTAATGGGTTTGGAAGCGTGCCTGACCCCAAAGCGTCTGCTTCCGAACCTGAACCTTCACATGATGTGTCAGGAGTGCCTGAGCGACCATTGAAAAAGAGGAAAATTCGACCCACTCTTGTCACGACGGAGATCGACCCTGACCGGAACCGGAACATTGCAACCGAGGCGGATGCACTGCGTTTTATATCGGAACTGGCTCCAGAGTTTGTGGAGGAGCCTCATGAAGAGCCTGTCGATGATGCTGCCAATGTTTCCCTTGCTGGAGCTTACCTAGGACCTAAATCCATCACGAGATTCGATATCGCCGACTTCACTCCTGCTGGCCATTCAGAACCTCTATTAGAAGAGGACAGAGAAATTAATTTCGTCTCCGCGGGTCAACTAATCCCTGGGCGTTTAATCCAGACTCATCGACTAGTCAAACGGCGGCTGCTCCGTCGAACGGGCTACCGTCGAAGCGGGTTTTTGAAGTCAGACATGGTTCGGGGTTCGAACAACCCAGATCATGATGAAGTCTTACCGCTTTATGGTGAGTCAGATGACGATATGGGATACGATTCTGATACATGGAGAGAAATTGAGGCCGAGAGACTCGAGAGAGATCAGATTCAGCCGATAGTTAAGGGACTTACGGCTGATGAGGTAGAATCAACTTTTCAAAGAGTCCTCGCACGGATGGCCTCTGAATGGCGGACGAACAAACTTCCAAAGTGCGCCGCAAGGGCAAATCGCATCTGGAATGAAGCGAGAAGATCGGGGCTTAAAGACTCGATAGACCATGCTCGACGGGATCTCCACGATCTCGAGGCTCGTATTGCAAAGTGGAAGGAAACGATTGAAAAGAACGAGTATCGCAACACTGGAGAACTGGAATATTCATTGTCTACCTTTGAGCCAAGTGTTTTTGACAGAGAGCATCGTTCCTGGCTACTTAGCGTACTTACATCGCCTACTGAACCGGCTAAAATTAATCGACCTCGCCGGCCGAGAGAGAGGCCCTCAAAGCCGCAGCCTGGCTTGGCAGCCGGCGAGGAAATTTTGACGAGTGATTCGGATGATAGTTGGGAAGATTTTATCGTTGATGATGAACTAGACGTTCCATCTGTTGCTGACAACGGACCCGTTGGAACGCTGGAAGAACATCAAATTGAGCACACCGAATACTCTGATATTGTCATGGGCGATGATGCCGATAATGATGTCTCACATATAGAACACCCTCAAGTTGAGGCGGAGAAGGCTGACGAAGATCACGCTATGTCTGAACCTATGGGACATCCGAACCAGGCGGTGCCTGCGAAGGATTCTGATAAGAACCTCGTGACGCCACCAAATCCAAAGAAGCAACCTGTCATTATTGACTTGACAACGTCTCCCGATCGTATGAGTCGCATCAAAAACATTAAGGGTGTTAGGCCGAATTCGAAGGGAGTTCCTATTCGACGCAAGGGGAATGCTGCGCAGTCTCCTTTGATTATGGGCATCACTGACTTGACATCTGCTGAGCAGAAGGTAGCCAACGTGTTGATGACAACGGATCAAACATATATCAATTCCATTTTCTCGATTGCGCACTTTTATCGACCGGCGGATATTTGGTCAAATCTGGTTCTCTCAGCACTTGACAGAGAATGGCCGAAGGCACCTTACAATACCCAAGTCAAGAAAGATGGACTAACCGCGTACAATCTAATTCGGTTCTTTGAGATACACAGGGATGACAAGCTTCACAAATTGAGGCGGTACAAGAGTCTAGATGACCTAGGAAAACAGAGACTCCGGGACCTGTATAAATCATATTCTAAAGAATGGGGTCTATTCATTGATTTTCTCAAGCGGTTGAGTGATCGCTTCGAGTGGACTAAGATTGGTGGGCGAAGAAAGAAAAAGGACAGCGCTGTCGTTCCCACTCCGGATGCTGAGAATGAGAAACGGACGGATAACGATTCTCTGTCCAATGATACTGATGCGATGAGCGACAGTGGCATTAATAACGACAACCAGAATCCTTCACCTGGCGAGCAGAAGAAACATATAAAAAAGAAGAGGAAGCGCAAGGAAATCGTTCGCGATCGCGAAGCAGCTATTGCCCGAGAGGTTGACCATGCCGGAGTCTTAGAGCGTGAGCATCGTCGTAAGCTCCTCCGTGAAAAGCTTATGACAGAGGGTAGTACGGCTTTGGGCAGTCAGCAGGGAGGTATCATTGTTAATGAGAGCAAAACTGATGACCAAGGGTTTATCTACATTGACGATGAAATAGCCCATCGAATCAAGGATCATCAGATAACAGGGGTGCGATTCATGTGGGATCAGCTACTTGTCGCCAATAAGAGACAAGGCTGTCTTCTGGCACATACTATGGGCCTCGGGAAAACCATGCAAGTTGTCACTCTGTTGGCGACCATTAGCCAAGCCGCTATGTCTGACGATCCTACCGTCTCTGTCCAAGTACCGGAAGAAATGCGCGAATCAAGGACGTTGATACTTTGCCCAGCGACTCTTGTTAATAATTGGCTGGATGAGATGTTAGGATGGCTTCCTGAAGGTCATGGACTTGGCGATATCTTCAAAATCGATGCCGTATTAGGCACTGAGCAGCGCAGACAAGTCATTCAAACCTGGGGCGACCGAGGCGGCGTATTGATCATCGGTTACAACCTCTTCAAGTCATTCATTGAGGAGGGGGGGGAAACGCGCAATACGCTCCTTGAGTGGCCGAATATTGTTGTCGCGGATGAGGCACACAAGATGAAGAATCCGAACTCCAAGACTCATGTGGCAGCTGCGAACTTCAGAACCCGCAGCCGGATAGCGTTGACTGGATCACCCTTGGCGAACAGAGTTGAAGAATACTACATGATGATTAATTGGGTTGCGCCCAATTATCTCGGTGATATGTCCGAGTTTCGTGGTCAATACGCAGTCCCTATCAAGGATGGTCTTCATGCAGACAGCAGTAGATCCCAACGGCGGTGTGCTTTAAGAATGCTGCGGGTTTTGAAGTCGGAGGTAGCTCCGAAAGTGAGTCGGATTACCATCAGAGCCTTGAAGCATGATATACCGCCCAAAAAAGAATTTGTTATCACTATTCCCCTCACAGACGTGCAGCGAAAGGCGTATGAGATGTTCATAGCATTTCATCAGTCTATGGCTGACTCTGGAAAGGTCCCATCATTTGCGGGCCACGAGCTCAATTTGATATGCGGTTCTACCTCTATTTTCCTGGAAAAGCTGGAATCGAATGTGAGTGGCTCTAAAGACAAAGCCGAGACAAGCACTTTACCCCAGCAACTCATTAGCCAGGAGTTGGCGCTTCTACGAGTCGCAGAGAGGGTGGCTAAAGATGACTTTACGCTGTCCTGGAAGGTTCCTCTCATGTTGGAGATCATTGGGCAATGCAAGAAACAGGGCGACAAAGTGTTACTATTTAGCCATTCCATGGTCACACTTGATTACCTTGAAGGAGTACTGCGCATGAAGAAGTACTCAATCGTGCGTTTAGATGGCCAAACCCCTATGTCGGATCGTCAAAGCATCATCAATCGTTTTAATAAGGGCAACCTAGACGTGTTTTTGATCTCTACGAAGGCTGGTAGCCTCGGACTCAATATTACCGGCGCGAACAGAGTCATCGTTTTTGACCTACAGTACAATCCCCAGGATGAACAACAGGCTGTTGGTCGTGCCTATCGTATTGGGCAGAAAAAGCCTGTTTACGTGTATCGGCTAATCTGTGGTGGCACGTGTGAGCAAAAGAAATTAAATAGGTCAATTTGGAAGATGCAACTGGCGTCCCGCGTTGTTGACGAAAAGCACCCCATACCCAAAGCGGAGCGAGACAATGGGGAGTGGGATATGCCTACGGAGCCCAAACAAGAGGACTTAGAGCAGCACTTCGGTGAAGACAGCGTCATTGATGAACTTCTAAGACAGGAAAGGTATAAAAAGGGTATAAGAGCTATTCAGATGATGGACATTTTTGAGGAGGAGGGTCTTGAGGATGCAGAGTTATCGGCAGAAGACGTTGCTTACGCCGATAATATGATTCGAGAGAATGAAGCTCGCCGAGCTGGTCAGCCTATATCTGCACCAAACGCCGCACAATACGCCGCACCTCCAATCGCTACAAATAGTCACATTCTCCCGCTCCCGTCACAGCCTCCTTTTACCACTCATTTGAGTGGAAATGAAGCTGTGGAGCAAGCTCACATTACCGACAGCCAAGCATTACCACGGCCCCTATCTGTTATACAAAACATTTCCACGAACACGGCACTCGCACATCCACTAGGCGCCGATGCTACGCGCAGAAGCTCTGCCCTCGGACTACCCAATACACAACCTCTAAATGACTCATTTCCGCCGTTGGCCCCAATGCAACTTCCAGGGGCAGAAGTGCATATTCGGCCTTCAGGTGACCCGTCTGATGGGACTGGAGTCTCTGATATCACGTTTCCCAAGATTCAAGATGGCTTGGTGCACGCATTTTGTTCAAATGCCCACTTTCCGGAGACAAATATAAGGACTAAGGCTGCCCTGGATGTCGCAGCTGCTTTAAAAGACCATTTCCAGCAAGCAGCCCCTGAACGACAAAGCGTCCTGACCAAGGCAATCATGCATGCAGCTTCGGCTGAACGATTCATAGAGGCTCTCTGTATAGGGCTTATTTCACCGCTAAAAATTGTACAGATGGGCCCTGAGAATATCGATCAGCAGCTCGAAGCTTGGAAGGAATTAGATTCATCCAAGTGGGAAGCAGAGAGGCAAGCTTGGCGTCTAAAACAAGCATCAAGCGACCCAGAAGTAAAATCCCCAGCCGAAAAACAACATGACAATACTTCGAACTAACTTCGCTTTACAGCATTTACAAACTGCATTGCGGCGGACCTCGATGGCGGCTAACCAGGGCGAGAGAAATTTTCAACCTGATCAATCTAAGTCTATTCGACTCGACGACAGAGAGGCACTGCAAGCTGTATTTGAGCGTCGGGGGCTCAAAGCTCAGAAGAACGACCAGGAAGTGCCGCCAGCTGTTATGGACCATAGAACGACTGGGGAATCACCAAGTAAGGAGCCTCGTCTCCCTCATTGGGCTAAGAAGGTAGTTAGGCAGGCTCAAATCCCGGCCCCGTCGTCGTCTGTCCAGCCAAGAATGCCGTCTCCAATCCCACGACCGCCGGCTAGAACACCGTTTAAGTGACGATCTTACTCTACTTGTCATTGCCTCGGGATGTTCGGTCGTTCTCCCTAGGGTTCTTCCGCCTTAGTCCCTCTCTTTTCATTGAGTAAACTTATTTTACGTCTCACGCGTAAACCTCCTTTTTGGCGTGGCGGTTTCCTCTGGCGTTGATTGCGTTGTATCCGAGATACCCCCAACTTTTGCAAGAAGGAGCTTTGGCGTCGGGTTTTCTTATACGTTGAGGGCCTACGGTTAATGAGTGAGAACCGCAGGCGCCTGGCGCGAGTCTAAATGGCAGGGAAAGGAGAAAGGGGGAAGAGAGGTGGGAATCATATGAGATGAAATTCATGCCATGGATCCACCAATTGTGCTTTAGAAAATCAGCTGAAACATCATCTTCAGAAGGGAAGTAAGTCTGTCCTGAGATTCCATTGGATCACCAGAACTATGGCTAGGCAAGACTATACTATACTCGAGCTAGACAAGTCAAAATACATAGCTGAGTGCTTCGTTGATATATATATCGCCTGTCTTCCGCGTGAAATGAATGATGCTATTAATATTGGCGCTTGCAAACAGAATGTGATGATCATTCCCCCGCCGCCTAGGAGTGACATTCGTTTCAGGTATTGCTATGGTGTACATCTGTATCTGTTGCAAGGCACATGAAAAATAAAACATCACGATGGGACATCAATTAGACGCGTAATAGGTGGTACCATGTAAGTCATGCCGGGGAGCTTCACTCATAACCCGAACCCATTCACAAAGATGGATGCTTTTGGCGTTCGATCGCGAAGTGACATTATTCTGGTCGATATAAAAACTACGGGAAAAGACCCAACCCTGCCCGGACTACGTCCGCCTCAAAAGGTAAACAGATCCCGTCCCGCTGCCCGTCAACGCCGTATTGTGCGGCAGGGTACTCTAGCCTAACCTACCTGCACATCGATTCTCATGGTGAATAGACCTTTATTTTAATTTTTTACTTTTTACTTCTCTCTTTTTTTCTTCTTCGTCTTCCTCTCATTTGACTCAATGTCGACTTGGAGCTAAGATGGACAGCGTGCTGTGGGTTTGGTGAGATATCTGCCTAGCATCCCGAAGTTCGGCATGACTAGGTAATATTCATTACGTTCTCTACCATGCCCATAGCACCTTGTGGTGCAGCGCGCGGGAGCCCAGTCGCTCAAACTCGAAGGGCGTGATCCAGCTGTCGTTGGCGGGCAGCTTAGCGAACACGGATGCGCCCTTCCAGACGACAACCTGCTCGTCCATGTCGCGCGCGCTTCTGGACACCAGTATGCGGTCGAAGAGGTCGGGCCGCCGGGCGCGCAGCCTGTCCTCGAGTGTTTGTGTGAATAGAGGCGTCTTGGACCCTCCGCCAACGACCATGATACTGCCTAAGAAGTCTCGCAGCCGCTTGTCGTCGCCCCTGGCTGCGTTCTGGATGCTGGTGAAGATGGCTATGTCGAGTGGTGCAACGGGGAGGACGGCGTCGCGTTCCGCAGCCAGCGACCGTGCGCTACGTGCGGCGGAGTCCACAAACATGCCTGCAGGCGGCGCGGGAGAGGTTCCGTTTTGTATGACGCCGGGTCCGTTCGGTGCTGGACTGCCAGTGTTACCGTTGGCACTAAATTGAAAAGCAGGTGGTACAGGAGTCAAGGTGCCCTCTGGGGCTGGCGACGCGGCGTTCGAACCTCCTGGAGTGGCGTTCAGGTCGCCGCGCGGCAGAAGGCCGAATGGCTGAGACTTCTCTTTCACAGGGGTCGCGAGGTTAGGATCTGAGGTGTTAGGCTGAAACCCGTTGGCATTGGATGCGATAGATGGCTTGATGAGAGCTAGGATCGCTACCTGGGCGGCCGATAATGGATCGTCGGGCACGTCGACATCGTAGGCATTGTACGAGCGGTCGATCAATTTCCGTCGGCTGCGAAGTTTGGTAGAGTTGTCAAAGATTGTCGGATCGTAGAACCCCATGGGAGCCAGGATTACTTCGTCGTATGTCTTGAATTGATATTTGTAGGTAGGTTGATTTGGGGCGCGGAGATGAAATTGATACAGCTGTACGGATATATCGGCTTGCGACATGGTGCAGTGCTTGATCTTTAACTCCTCTGCTAGAAGGAAGTCGTACCGTCTTCGTATATTGATCTCCTGATAGGGGAAGTTGTCGTAAAGCATCATCTTGATGAAGGTGTCCGTGACATCATAACCACCATATTTCAGATTGATACGCGAATCCTCTACACACAGACCGTCTTCGACACAAGCAATGGAGGTCTTCTGAGCCCCGACGTCAACCACGCAGGCCTGGGTATAGCCAGCACCAAAGGTGGCCGCCATGCTCTCTTGAATGAAGCATATCCTACTGAACTCGAACCAAGTCATGCAAGATTTCAACACTTGCTCGACGTATTTCTTGTCATACAAATCGGGAATGACAAAAACACAACTGTAGTGTTTCCACGTAGTTGTACTCGTGAGACCCAGCTCCTGCCTTATGGCTTTGTCTAATATAGTCTCGAAGTCATCGTAGAGGTGCTCGGCGGTCGCATAGTCGTCCTCGTTGAGAACACCGTGTTGTACAGGCCACCAGAGCTTGAATTTAGGGTTTGAGTCGTCAGGAACGCGTTGGGCAGCGGTTCCGATGAAGCACGAGGCGGCCGACTTAGGATCTTCCAGACTGTCCAAATCGGTCCAGTCGATCTCCTGAGGGTCGTTGTGCTTCGGAATCTTTTCTGGCTCGGTCCGTCTATTGTAATTCACAACCAACTCCTTGGAGTTTGGAAGCACCTTGCGCTTGTTCGCACGCATGTCCACCTTGAGGTCATTGCACATCTTTTGATACCTCTTAGACCATTCCTCGCCGTACTGCTGGTCTGGAGTCTTGGCTTCAAACTGGCGCCGAGGAAGCGCCTCGTACATCTCGGACTCGGTTTGGGGAAAGACTGTGGCTACGGTCATGGGTATCGTCTTGGGGAGGGCGTCGCTAGCAAAGCCAATACGCAAATTCTGACTGCCGGGATGTATGACGATGACCTTGGAGGGATCGGTGCCATCGTTGGATGACGCAGCAGCTTCTTCGGGCTGGATATCAGCGGTGGGTAGGGGAACTTCGGCGTGGCCGTTTCGGGCAAGGGCACGATCCCTATCCTTAGCTGATTGAACAAGTCTGTCTCGCGCGGCCTCGGCCTGGAGTCGAAGAGCGAGCACCTGGTCATCGCGCTTCATATAATCACTAAGAAAAGCGATCAGTTAGCTTCATCCGGGGGCTGCGAGATTGTCGGGGGCACGGTGAAGAAAACGATCTTTGCGCGGCAGCATACGTGTAATAGTTCTTTTGGTTGATGGGGGTGACATCGGGCCAGTTGGTCTGCTTCATGCCATTGTCGGTTCGTTCGAGTCCTATGAGGAGAGTCAACATCAGCAGAGAACATGACAAGGCAAGACAAATGTCAATGATAGCAGCGACGGTGGCAGAAACAGCGACGCGACAATGCCGATGATATAACCCTTTCGAGACTGGTTGTAGCATATACGCCTGTCATAACATATCCGATATATAGTGATGACAATCGAGAAAGCCCTACCTTCGCGCAATAGAACGCGCTCGCTGACCTTGCCAACCATGGTGAAAATAAGGATGGATTTTTCGATGGCGATGGCGTTCGATTGTTCCGCGCGATGGTCGTGGTCGTGGTCGTGTTCGCGGTCGCGGTCGCAGTCGTGGTCGTGGTCGAGGAGCTGACGATGGAAGAGATATTAATAGGAGGGTGCAGCTTTATTCGTGGTCATCACCATGGAAGAAGTACCGCGCGGGGGGCAATGGAATGAAAAGAACGATGGCTGGTCGGACTGAGGTTACGGCATTTTTGAGTCAATCAAGTTTTGTAGAATATTTTGCTTGTTCCGTTGCAACTTGGAACTTCCACTACGAAATAACGAGTCGCAAGTTCGCCAGCGCCGTATCGGCGTCGGGCGTTTGCACGCGGGTACGTATCGCATTTCTCACGACGCCGCTTCAGCCCGTTCCGCACTTGGTCACTATATCTGATAGTTGCATACACCGCATCTCTTATCTTCAATGCCTAGGTCCTCATACACACATCGATGCACACATCTATGCACTGAGCGTATATAATGTACTTACCGTAGAATAGAGAGTGATCCACACAGTGTTTTATAGTGTATTTACACCCATTTTCACAGTGTATAACCAATACCCATACTGGGCTGTTACTGATGACGTCGGTCTCATACAATTCACATCACAGTTGCCTTGCTCTACACATGCCAGTGTATTCCGTATTGATACCGGCAATCGTGTACCTTCCAGGCAGAATCTCGTGTAGCCAGATACGTACTTGTTCACTTACATCCTCAACATCTGTCCGCTCCGGCTTTTCTTTGTCTTTTCTAATCATCATCGCTATTGTGCTCCATCATCTGGGTCGAGCAGTCGAGCAGTTGAGCAACCTGTATGTAAGTAGACGGCTTGTCTCCCTGCCTAGACTATTAACAGCACTCTCAGCCTACACTCAAAACGACACGGCATCAAGCCAGCTACCGGGTGCATTTGTTCGCAGAATGGCACCCATACCCGTCTATAATAACAGCCCTATCGCTGCCGTCAAACCAGACGGCGTGACACCCAAGACGGCATCAGCGACGGACGGCCAAGGCAGAGCTAGCGGCGCGTCATCACCGCAGACGACGTCAACGTCAACGTATACACCCCCTAAGTACGGTGCTGCTACTTCTTCTGCTGCTTCTGCTGCTGCTCAGCCTGGTGCCACGCCATCACTTCCAGCACATACCAGTCCGGCTGCCGCAAAAGCTTATTTACCTCCGCAGCCCACTCCAATGACATCGATGGCAGGTGTCAGCCCAGCACCACCTCAGCCAGGCTCCGTCCCTGTCAGCAGCCTTCCACCTCCACCGAGAGCAGGTGAAAAATATCAGCCGCCCGTCCAGACACCCGCACCACCTCCTACGTCTTTCAAGACTGTGACGCGGTATCCCCCCCAGATGGCCATCCCCACCCCCACGGTGCCTCAGCCATCATCGCAACGAGGCACATCCACTGCACCCATTGCATCGTACTCGCCTCGCGGTGCCCAAGCGCCACCTGTTCCTATGGGCTTAGGCGGCGAGGGCGCGCATAGTCTTTCACACCCGACTGGTTACCAGCAGGACGTGAATGCCTCCAGGCTTGACCAATACCAGAAATCAGCTATGGAACGGCCATTGGATGACACGGGAAATGATTTAGACGGCGTATGGGGGGTCGCCAAAAAGCTGGCCCAGCAAACAGGCGAGCGACTTGCTACCGCAGAGAGCGAGCTTTGGAAGAAGATCAACAACAGGTAGGAAGGTATTGGCAGTAATTACACATGCAGATTTATCATTACGTACCCCCTGATAATAAGGCAAAAGGGGCTCATCTGCGGTTTGGTTTGTCGTCATCGATGTTGTCCGATACCAAGATACGGGTTCACCCCACAGCCGGTCGGCTTGGAGAGTAGGGGGTGGACTCAGCTCTGTTCTATTTGTGGCATTCCAGGATATACGCTAGCGCAGAAGACTTGGCGCGACGAGGTGCGTGAGCCTGGCTATCCTATTGATGCCGCAGGCATGCAGACCCGCGCATTGCAGCTTTAATTGGTACCACAGGCTAATGGGGGCTGCATATGGGAAATGGCGGTTCCGGTTGTCCAGTCACAGATAAAACAATCCAGAAGTAATGGGCCTTCGACAGTATTGCCACGTGACTGGGTTCGTTTCGCTTTTCCAGTTGATCCACGGGGGGCTGAGAGGGTCGGGAAGCCCGACTCATTGTGCCGTTCTTCACAGGCAGGATCTGCCATTGATATCTAGGGCCCTAGGCACATTCGATTTCAGGAGGTTTCTTCTAACCCCCTCGGCCTGAGATCCGGACAAATGGAGGTTAGACATAGATAATGTTAATACCGAGGAAGTTTAATACCTATGTCTTGGGAAGAGCGGACGGCTCTTCAGCAGGCCCATTGAGATTGATAATCTGTACAAAATGCTTGACGAGCATACCGAATTTCTCTCAACGCCGTGGGGGGAAAACACACAATTTTCTTGGACCTTGCCAGCGTGCTGCCGCACCAAGTCGTCAGATAGTCTCGTGGACCGCCCGCGAGACTAGGTACCCTCTCTCAGTGAGGTCAGGGCAGGGGAACCTCGACGCCGACGACAATACCATTTTCGTTTTCCCTTTGCGGATCCATGTGTATGGAAATAGGTAAGATTAGAAAAGTTGCAAATTAAGTGCGCGCACACCTCATGTCCGAGAGAGATGGATGCGGCATACCTGCCAAGCAGGAAAAATTCGCATGTCGGGAATTACTACGTAGGGTACTTTCTCGTGGACCGTGGACGTGACGCGGCCCGGCACTCTTTGATATCTTCGCAATTCATGTGTCTTTAGGATTGTGTCTACCTACAGTTGTCAGCAGGATGTACGGACTAGATAGATAGATACAGTAGGCACATATCATCGCGGAGGCCGCCCATCAATCTCACCTTGTGGTCACCGTTCTGCGCCGGTCTTAGCTATAGCAAAAGGGAACGGTGCTGTATCCCCGATTCTGCGGAAAGGGTGCGACTGTTCCGTGGCCCCATGACTTATAGTAGGAATTACCTAGTCCGAATGTCGTGCAGATATTAGGCCACGCCCGACTTGGTCACGTAGGGTTTTTGGAAGACTGCCAAGATTTCCTGTTCAACATCTCCTCAGGTACTCGGTACACAAGTGATCTGCATAATACCTAGCACATTTCGAGCAACTGGGTACATGTGCGGTGTGCCCACGCTGGCGTGAATACCCGGCGTGAGATAAGCTATACTCCACGAATGTGTAGAGAATACCAACCATACAATCACAGACCGCACATTGTTGCTGTGTAATGTACGGAGCAGTGTGGGCAGGACCTATATATATATACCCAGCTACCAAACAATTACATTGACTGGTAAGCGAACTGAACCTCAGCCTCAGAAGCTGTGTAAAATATACCCAGTTGTACACACCTCCATTGCACCACTTACTGGAATAATACCTACTTAAATAGGTATAAGCCCGAAGGGCTCATCCGGCGCTCACCAGGTGGTTTGACTCTGTGATTGCTACTAAGTACAGCCGACGGGCATGTACCTGCTTACCTACCTATCTAGATGTTAGATTGACACTTTCGGACGGGTATTGCGAATAAGTGCGAAGCGCGAAGTACGGATGTGCGGAGTCCTAGATGGTAGTGTGTTAGGCCTCGGCTTTACTTGTTAGTTTTCCATTATCTACCACAGCTACATGCGGAATAGACGCTGTAAACTCGGCTCGTTTGTACGTAGTAATTAACGAAGCGTGCAGTAAGTAAGTACACTAACAACTTTGGAGGTTTAGTTTCTCTACCTAGGTAGTTAAATCTCTCCTACTAGGTAGATCAAATACAACGTGGAGCACCGGGGGGGTAGCCAACGGTTACTAGGGACTACGGAATACAAGTATGGACCTACCTAGGTCGGTCTTATGATGTACGGAATACGGAGCAGTAGATAGATTCTTGCACTGGCTCACCTCAAACCAACCCAGGCGTGGTTAGTGTAGACACATTTATCTCGTGAGACGCGCAACAGTAACTACCACCTACCGCCAAAGTCCTACTTACGCTACTACGGGGCGGGTAAGACTGTCAAAGCCGCTGAGGTACCGGGTACATGGCGTATTGTAGTAAGCAGGCCGTATTATGGTAGGCAGGCTATAAGAGCGGTGCGTCGAGCAAAGTTCTGCATTTTGTACGGACATACTCCGAACTGAGCAAAAACAACTTGAACTCATCTAACCAGCGATCAATACGTGGTCGCACATACTTGCGCATGCACATCGCAGCCCAACAACTCCGTACGTACGTCCGTACACGTCTATAACTCCGTGGACCTACAGGCTGCGGAATACGGAATGAGGAATACCAGAATTACAGATTGCCTACATGGTGCACGCTCGTATAAGAGGTAAGTACCTAGGTAGCTCGGTGTGCTTCGTCGGTTATATCCGTGTCCTATTATCGTGCGGGCTGTGGAGTCCGATTGCAGACTTCCCGGCCAGGATGGCTGATTAGGTCGAAGTCGACGTTGCGGACGGGCTCGGGCTCTTGTTGTGTAGGTACGTATTAATTTGGCCACTGTGGTGGGCCAGCACAGCAGGGCGCGGCGGGCCGGGCATGGGCCAGACATGGGCCAGACATGGGCCGGGCAGGGGCCGGGCAAGGTGTGAAGCCGGACCCACTCCCCAACCCCAGACAGGGATGGGCCGTCACAGAACCTGAGACAGGCCAACGCTGCAAGGGACTCGGCCACGCCCTCGCAGCCCCGGCCAATCACCGCGCCGCGCTGGCCGTCTTGGCCCCACCGCCGCAAATTCCAGGTTCACAACGTCAAACGCACTCCGCTTACGACGGGGCCCGCGATGAACGCTGTCGGCTCTGCCTTGGCCACCTCGCCCTTCCTCTCCGCCGATTCTTCCACCTCTCTTCTCTCCCCCCCGTCTCCCCCTCTCTTCTCCTCTACCTATACTATTTTGGCAGGTCCTCGCCTGTGTCTACCCACCTGTGACCAGAACTGTGACTATAAGCCGCCAACTACCTTTCTCGCCTGCATGGCCAATGTTGTAGGTAAGGTATATAGGCATCCTCCAAAAACGACACTCTCTCTCCGTCCTATCCCATCCGGTTTAGAGCACGGCGCCTACAGCGCTCTGCTTGCCGATGAGACCCTATTCTCCTCAGGAGACGCACCCGAGTTTCATATGAAGGCTTGGCCGCCACCGCTTTGTCGAGGCCCGCATCAGCATCTCTCGGTCTTCTCGTGCAGATTACATACTTCGCTTCCGCCGCCTTTCAATCCCCCCCCTGCCCATTGGCTATATACCATTTATTTATATTCGGTGCCGTATACTGGGTAAGATGCGAGTCTTCTAAATCGGGACTCGAACCAAAAAAGAAAAGAAAAAGAAGGAAATAAAGAAAAATGCGAAACATCGCAACGTCGAAACGTCGAATCACCCGATGCCTCCTCTGGCCTAAGCACACTCAGCCTCGCCCCGAGTAACAGTGCCGTTTCATTCATTCTAGAAGGCGATTGTCTTCCCTAGCGCCCGCCAGCCTCATCGCGGCCCAACTCAATAATTACATGCATGTATCCTTAATTGCCTGCACTCCACCTCGACTCCTGGCTGGCGACAGTCCGCCGTCTCGACGGGAGTCGGAGCGGCCTGCGAGGCAGCATTGCTCGACCTGAAGCACGTCTTTCACGCGTGCCCAGGACGAGATTCTCTACGACCTACTGCTAAATACGTATGGCCTCGATATCCACTTGCAAGACGCCAGTCAGTCGGTGGAGATGCTGTCAGAGATCTGGTGGTTGGACAAAAGATCCATGATCTCCGCAGCCCCGATAGGTAGGCGCAGCTTCACAGCTCACTCGTCTCGGTCATCAGTTGCCTTTCTGCAACTCGTGCTGTCCTACTCGCAGGATCTAGGGCGTGTTTCCGACTCGCCCAATCGTAAGACATTTTGTTACGCCTTCTGGGGACCGGGCTTCTCTAGATCGATGTATCCCGCGTGTCAATGTTCCGTCGTCTGCCTACCCGGCGCTTGGATGAGTGATTTGTTTCAACGTTTCGTCTCGTCTCGCCTCGTCTCGCCTCGATTATGGTGCGTCCCATACTCGAATAAGTATCGCTGACAATCGGGGCTCGGGAGCGTTGTGCGTGTGCTTGCGCTCTGCTCACGGCTGGGTCACGACTTAATACCGTGCTCGTAGTTTTGGATGGTCCCGGTGTCGATTTGCTTCAGCTTAGACTCGTGCAAACCGCCCTCTCGTGCAGCACGGCTCCTTTATTATTACTCCAGCGAGGCTCATATTCTGATTTTCTGAAATTCTCCTTGTGCCCTATATCAAATTTATGTCCTAACCCCGGTCCACCTAGCTGCCTATTCCAAAACAGTACACTTTCCATGGGTGTTCGACTGGGGTAGCCCCTGGCATCCCGTGAGCATTTGGCCAAATTCCCCATCCACCGAATTCCTCCGCCCCATACGTCTAGTGCGGTCAGTTTCGTACACTACACCACACCACTCTGCGATTAACCCGCTCCGGAGTCTTGATGGAAGCACTTCATGGACGGGCAGATGTAACACCATACACTAGTGTGCTCTAAACCCTGCACGGAAATCCTATTAGCCCTCGCGGTCCCTGTTCGTTGCCCTGTCGTGATGTTCGTTGTACCCAGCCGTGGAGCAGTTCGTACACCGATCTCTCTGCAAAGTCCCCGAAGGTGCCCAGGTTTGTATCAGGGAATCTGCCTTAACTCCTACAGGTGCCCCGAACCTGACCTAATCCGACGCGCTGAAGAAATTGAGCCGATCCGGGATGATGCCTACCTATATTCGAGGAGTACTTCATTTATACCTATGGGGGACCTGCTGCCGCCCTTCCACCACTTGTTTCTTTACTTCTCGTCTCGTCTTGCCACTCTCTCCACTCGCTGCCTCTACTGAGTAGGTAGGTCATGAAGGCATACGTACTACCTACCTACCTACCTACTGCTAGTCACTCCTTCTGTCGCTCGAGGTAAAGCCTATCTACTATTGCCCCTCCAGTCTATAATATTAGGAGCTGGCTTTCTGCCGAGACGCGCCAAACCACAGTACGTGTGCCAGACTTAACTCGACCCTATGGGCTGCCATTCCTTCAAGCAATTCATCACGTTCTTTATCGACCCCGAGATTTCTTAGCTTTGAATGCCTAGCATCGCTTTATACACTCCCTTGATTTCACTTCGTGAGGCGCACGTGTTCTGCAACATTCCCATATCCACAGACGAAGTTCCACTCCTTAGGTACCAAGCTCGTGTCTTTCTGAACCTCCCTGAGATTAATGTTAGCTTGACCGGCCATACTACACAGGTAGGTCACAAGTAAAGACTCTGTTTTATACCAGCACACAGCATCGGAATGAAAATTAGCATGGATCTGTCTTCCCTCGCGTTAGCCTACACCTCAGCTCAAGCGCGTTGCCGTTCATCGACTGATACTTGTCCACTCAATACAGTTCTGCCCCCAATATAACTACATTTAACCCTTTGCTTGGTATCATCAAGCCATGGGTTCAACCGATGCGCATCTGTAAGTATCATACATCCGTCACTGTAACGGTTTCCACCGGTGTTAACCTCCTCCAGGCAACAGCAGATACGAGCACCTTTTCTTGTCCATAAATTTCACGAAAGTGCCGGAGTAGACGGACAACATCTGAGGCCAAATCTCAGGGCCTCCATTGTTGGTATGGAAACATCCGCCACGGCTGAGACGACAGAACCATCCGTGGATGTCTGGACGACTTCCACCCCTCACGTCTCGAAGCCTCGGCCCGCCACGATCTATGAAGGTTTCTCGTTTTGCGCCGGAGATGAGTTTGGATCAATGCCATCATGGGAGACTGCATCGAGTTTCATTATGCATCCCCCAAGTGACACCGTGTCCCGGTCCGTCTCTGTGCACCAGAATTTCTACCCAGGACTGAAGATGGAAAATAGTGGGTTGAGTTACAATGTCACGGGACAGCAACTGACCGCTGGAACAGACTCGTGGGGATCAAAGCCATGCGAAGATAACCTCGAAATGCACCAGCTCGACACTGATATGACGATTGGCCAAGCATTCACTGCGGATGAAGCAATTCCGATCACAGATTTGCAGTTTTCTGGCTCACAAGTCGATAATGAAATGCTTCACTATGGATTTGGACTGAAACCTCGTCGAATGTCGGGTTCTTCCTTTACTATGTCGATTACCGGTCTCTCCGATATGCCTTCATACGAGGAGTTTTCTACTACATTATCCGAAGCGCCATCATTCTCGTCTGAATATCCGCCGCCTTCGAATAGGAACTCGCTCATGTCCTCCACTCAGTTATCTCCCGTCACGTCTCCGCGACTACCGCCGCAAAGCCGCCCGGAGCTGGTTCGTGCACAAAGCCGTGGACGTGGCGCATCTCCTTCTCCGCGCCCAGTTATGAGATCGGCCCCATACAACGTTGATAGCAGTTCGCGGAATAAGAGATGGTCTACTGGATCTTATGGCACTACGCCCAGCCGAAGGACTTCGCCTTTTGTTTATCACCATACTCACGACGCATTCGGTGCGCCTATGTCTTCTCATCATCCATCGCCGACCGGCTCGAACAATCCACTGCCTCTAAATCCGGGGAATCTCCAAGCCATGCAGCAATATCCATACTTGGTCTCACATCCTCCCGCCTACCGAAGTAGTATGATTCTGCCGAGTCAATTGCCGTCTCATCTTTCTTCGAACGGCTTCCACTCCGAAACACAGCACTATGAGAATCCGCCTCCGTTGGCGTCGAATGGGCTATTCAAGTTACTACAAAGCAATGCCGACCCTATTTCACTGCACGGTCACTATAAAGACCTGTCCGACCCACCGGATCTGTATTCTTCACTCCAGGAGGAACAGGTTCCACCGCCGCCGGAGGATATGAATCCGACTGACCCGGATTTGGTGCCCCATGAGCAAGAGCTGCGGTTTGACGGAGATTTATACACGCCAAGATGGGTTCGTGGACATGGTAACAAGCGAGAGGGTTGGTGCGGTATTTGCAAACCCGGTCGGTGGCTCGTCTTGAAAAATTCGGCTTTCTGGTACGACAAGAGCTTCACCCATGGCATCAGCGCGGCGACTGGGCATTCTTTTCAGGAACCACACGAAACACGTCGGATGGATGGTAGCCCGGATGTTTGGGAAGGTCTATGCGGAAGCTGTAATGACTGGATCGCCTTGGTCAGCAGTAAGAAGAAGGGCACAACATGGTTTAGACATGCTTATAAGGTCAGTTCAGGGCATTCTGGAATTAAACATATTATGATATGCTGACTTCCAATAGTGCCATACGCATCCGAAAATCAAGGACGCATCTAAGAGACGCCGCGAGAGCAGTAACTCTAGGGCTTTGAGTTCTTCGCAAACTGCAAAACCAGTTAGAGTTGTGCAGCAACAACGCACAGTTACATCTCAGCATACATCTGGCACCATGTCCATGGCTACAACACCAACCCCAGTATCAGCACTTCCTATCCAGGATCAAACCCCTAGACCGACGGATCGTCTATTGTCTCTGGAGACGTTTTCAGCCGCCAATGTCAATAACATGATCTAGGGGATAACCTTTGATCAGAAACTCACACACCAAAAACCCACCTTCCAGATCGAAATGGAGACACTGCACGCGTCACGATACCCGAATCGATATCCGGATAAAAACGAATTTCTTTATAGAGTTGTATGAGACTGTTCACGATTTGATTAATGGAAAAAAATAACTTCGGTTGCATTTTATACTACACTCTTCTCCTACTAAACACGATCGCCATTCTTTGAAGATGCACGAAAACCCACGGTTCCTTTCCCTCTCCTTTTTTTTCCACGTTTCCCACGACTCAGTATACCCCTCGAGGCTCAGACCCAGGAGTGCGAACGGCGAAAAACAACGGGCACAAATCACAAACCCGATCACCCTCGCTATTCACATAACAAGTCGGAGCAAATATATACAAGAAAACCCCGTTGCTAGGGTTTTCACACCAACCCCCCTCCCCTTTTTTTATTTACTTATTCATTTTTTACTGGCCTACATCGTACATACACACAACACATACAAAATCCGAAGCCTACAGGAATTTCCTTGTCTTTACGCCTCTCTCTCTCTTTAGATAGCTTTTTTCTTGTAGATAGTGCTTTTACGTCGCCTGATACCCTCTGGTCGTGGATATATTGATGGGAGTGGTTTGACTGTATTCCGCATGTTTTGGCGGAGGGTGATGACTAAAAAAGGGGGGTGAAGAGGGCGCACAGTATTTTCGGCGGGAGGCTGCTTCTGTTTTTCTTGTTTTTTTTTTCCTTGCATATAGAGGAGGTATAACTGACAAGAAAGGATTTGGGAGGTGGGCTTTCGACGAGATCTGACTGAATATTACATTAAAAAAAAAGGCCCTGCTGGGCAGCGGCGAGAAGATTCCGGCCAAGTTGATCTTGACGAGCGTGGGTTTGGTTTTTGGTTTCGCTTTTTTTTTTTTTTGGGGGGGGGGGGGGGGGGGGGGTTTGGGGGTTTTATTTTTTTTAAAAAAAAAATAATTTGTGGCCCAAAAAAAACCCAATATTTAAGAACAAAAAGAAATAGGGGATTTTGGGGA